>CM060324.1:28685726-28700495 GCA_030674155.1 Stramonita haemastoma | reverse complement strand
ATAACAACTGTTACCTACATCTAATCACAAAGTAGTCTATTTCTGGATTACTTGATAATCAACTTATTGATGGCTACAGAACTGAATGTTTTTTTTCTCAACTGATATGACTGACAGTTGTACTTTTACATCTATACAGTGTGATCTGCATCGATCTTGGTCAATTGATTATTAAATGGCTTAGCTGATGATCCTTCTCTAGCATCAGTTAATTTAGCCTATGGCTCTGTCCCTTTGCCACTCTTTTCTCCTTTTGTTTGCTTGTTGGTTTGATGCTTGTATGTCTGCATGTTTTTCTGTTTACTCATTTGTTTTACTTGACTGATGACATTTGCTTTGGTTTGGGATTTATAACAGCTCATACAAGACATGTGAGAGTCCCTGAGAAAACTGGACTGTCCACATAAAAACTGTATGAGCCTGATCAGAATTTTGGAGACTTCTTCTTTGATTTCAGAGAATCCCTGTCGCATTATGGAGAGTCCTCACGAGAAATTCAAGTCCCAATACTGCACGCACAGAGATCATTAATTAAAGTATACTCCCCCCATACCCTTTCTCTCATTCCCCTCCCCTCCATCCCTCCCCACTCTCCCCTCCATCCCTCTCACCCCCTCCCTCCCTCTTGTAGGCGCATGCAGACAGATTATAGACATCTCCTCTAACACATACACATCCACATCCCCCTACCCACAAACACACACACACACACCACACACACACACACACACACACACACACACACACACACACACACACACACCACACCACAGAGTTTGACCCATTCCTCAACACCAACACTGGTATGAAATGATAATATCAGATTTTACACGCTATCATTGTCACAATTAGGATGCCAACTTTTGAAGTATGCTCTAATTAGTCATCAATCCTGATGCTTTAAGCCAAGCCGACCACAGAGGCCATATCAAGGCTGAAGTGTGTGTATACAGTCTGTAGACAGACTAGACAGACATGTACAGAAACATGAGTCTGGAAGAATATCATTATCATTGGAGTATGAAGACAGATATCTTTTAGACACATGAGGAACAGAAAGCCTGATGAATAGATCATCCCTAAAGACAGACACAGACAGATCTAGGTGTAGAGCAACACAAAGCCTGATCAATGTCATCATCCTACAGTCTACAGACAGATCTAGGTGTACAGCAACACAAAGCCTGATCAATGCCATCATCCCTACAGTCTACAGACAGACATGTGTACAGTCACACAAAGCCTGATCAATGCCATCATCCTACAGTCTACAGACAGATCTAGGTGTACAGCAACACAAAGCCTGATCAATGCCATCATCCTACAGTCTACAGACAGATCTAGGTGTACAGCAACACAAAGCCTGATCAATGCCATCATCCTACAGTCTACAGACAGATCTAGGTGTACAGCAACACAAAGCCTGATCAATGCCATCATCCTACAGTCTACAGACAGATCTAGGTGTACAGCAACACAAAGCCTGATCAATGCCATCATCCTACAGTCTACAGACAGATCTAGGTGTACAGCAACACAAAGCCTGATCAATGCCATCATCCTACAGTCTACAGACAGATCTAGGTGTACAGCAACACAAAGCCTGATCAGTATCATCATCCCTACAGTCTACAGACAGACATGTGTACAGTCACACAAAGCCTGATCAATGCCATCATCCTACAGTCTACAGACAGATCTACGTGTACAGCAACACAAAGCCTGATCAATGCCATCATCATACAGTCTACAGACAGACATGTGTACAGTCACACAAAGCCTGATCAATGCCATCATCCTACAGTCTACAGACAGATCTAGGTGTACAGCAACACAAAGCCTGATCAATGCCATCATCCTACAGTCTACAGACAGATCTACGGTATACAGCAACACAAAGCCTGATCAATATCATCATTCCTACAGTCTACAGACAGACATGTGTACAGTCACACAAAGCCTGATCAATGCCATCATCCTACAGTCTACAGACAGATCTAGGGGTACAGCAACACAAAGCCTGATCAATGCCATCATCCTACAGTCTACAGACAGATCTAGGTATACAACGCAACTCAAAGCCTGATCACTACCATCATCCCTACAGTCTACAGACAGACATGTGTACAGCAACTGAACTCAAAGCCTGATCACTACATCATCCTACAGTCTACAGACAGACATGTGTACAGTCACACAAGCTGACGAATGTCATCACTGATGATGGTGATCTCTGCAGACAGAACGATGCCTGACATGTGTGAACAATGTGTGTGGAGAAAATAAGTGGTCCAAGTCCCTCAACCTGGTAAACGAACTCTGTGTGTGTGTGTGTGTGTGTGTGTGTGTGTGTGTGTGTGTGTGTGTGTGTGTGTGTGTGTGTGTGTGTGTGTGAGAGAGTGATACTGAGTGAGTGTGTGTGTGTGTAAGTGTGAGACTGTGAGTGTGTGGAGTGTGGTGTGTGTGTTGTGTGTGTGTGTGTGTGTGTGTGTGTGTGTGTGTGCTAGTGTCAGGTAAATCACCATTCAACCACAATGCCCAGTCAACCTCATCAGCCATATCAGGGTTATCATTCCATCCATTTTGATCTGAACTCTTCACGCCAACCACTTTGCCATAGGAATGATAAGGAAAAAGATGACTACTGAGAATAGAAATGTGTCTTCAGTTGCTGTATTGAGAAATCTGAATTAAGGATCCTCCCAGTGCAAACCAGAAGGGTTTTTTGTGTTTTTTTGTTGTTGTTGTTTTTTTAATCAAAGCTGGATTTGGTGCAGTCACCCATGCTGCTGTTCCATACACACAAAGCAGTAAGAAGAAAAGCCAATCACAACACTGCAGATGAAGGAGACATGAGTGAACAATTTGTGTGGAGAAACAGGTGGTTTAAGTCCCTCAACTTAGTGAATGCACTCTGTGTGTGTGTGTGTGTGTGTGTGTGTGTGTGTGTGTGTGTGTGTGTGTGTGTGTGTGTCTGTGTCTGTGTCTGTGTCTGTGTGTGTCTGTGTGTCTGTGTGTGTGTGTGTGTCTGTGTCTGTGTGTGTGTGTGTGTTCATGTGGAGGGTGGGGAGGTGGGAGGGGAGGGAGGTAGCTATGCTATGGTGGTTGTGGGTTGTGTGTGTGTGAGTGTGTGAGTGTAAGTATGTGAGTGAGTGAGTGAGTGTGTGTGTGTGTGTGTGTGTGTGTGTGTGTGTGTGTGTGTGTGTGTGTGTGTGGTGTGTGTGTGTGTGTGTGTGTGTGCGCGCGCGCGCTAGTGCCTGGTAGATCATCAATCAATCACCTTGCCCAGTCAACCTCATCAGCCATATCAGGACTATTATTCCATCCATTTTGATTTTAACCTCTTCACGCCAACCTCTTTGCCATAGGAATGATAAGGGAAAAAGATGACCACTGAGAATAGCAATGTGTCTTTAGGTTGCTGTGTTGAGAAATCTGATTTAAGGATCCTCCTAGTGTGAACCAGAACTTTTTTTTTTCTTTTTTTTTTTAATCAAAGCTGGATTTGGTGCAGTCACCCATGCAGCTGTTCCATACACACAAAGCAGTAAGAAGAAAAGCCAATCACAACACTGCAGATGAAGGAGACATGTGTGAACAATTTATGTGGAGAAACAGGTGTTTTAAGTCCCTCAACTTAGTGAATGCACTCTGTGTGTGTGTGGGTGGGTGGGGGTGGGGGGTGGGGGGGTTGCTGTGGTAGTGGTGGTTAAGGTTGTGTGTGTGTGTGTGTGTGTGTGTGTGTGTGTGTGTGTGTGTGTGTGTGTGTGTGTGTGTGTGTTCATATGGGGATGGGGAAGTGGTAGGGGAGGGAGGTAGCAATGTTATGGTGTGTGTGTGTGTGTGTGTGTGTGTGTGTGTGTGGTGTGTGTGTGTGTGTGTGTGTGTGTGTGTGTGTGTGTGTGTGTGTGTGCTAGTGCCAGGTAAATCACCATTCAATCACAATGCCCAGTCAACCTCATCAGCCATATCAGGGTTATCATTCCATCCAGTTTGATTTGAACTCTTAACGCCAACCACTTTGCCATAGGAATGATAAGGAAAAAGATAACAACTGAGAACACAAATGTGTCTTTAACGAGTTCCCTGCCTGGAGAAATATGACCTAATGTGCGAGCAAGAGGTTTTTATCAAAGTTGGACTTTGGTGCAGTCACCCATTCAGCTACTCCATACACACAAAACAGTCACGAAGAAGATGAGCCAATCACAGCATCTTCCCATTTCAAAACATGTTGTCTGTAGGCCAGCCAGCTACTGAGGCCATATCAGGCTATCTACCTCTGCAGTGCATTCATGAAAACTAAAGAAATGAACAATCAGGTCAGAGAGGAAAACTTGTTGACATAGAAGAGTTTGCCAAAGCTGCAGATCTTATGTGGGAAACACACTCTGCAAGCATCAGCAGGTTTCAACAGTTCCATCTGACACATGACAGGACCAGGGAAACACACTCTGCAAGCATCAGCAGGTTTCATCTGACACATGACAGGACCAGGGAAACACTCTGCAAACATCCAGCAGGTTTCAACAGTTCCATCTGACACATGACAGGACCAGGGAAACACACTCTGGAAGCATCAGCAGGTTTCATCTGACACATGACAGGACCAGGAAACACACTCTGCAAGCATCAGCAGGTTCAGCTGACACATGACAGGACCAGGGAAACACTCTGCAAACATCCAGCAGGTTTCAACAGTTCCATCTGACACGTGACAGGACCAGGGAAACACGCTCTGCAAGCATCTAGCAGATTTCAACAGTTTCATGACACACAGGACAGGACCAGGGAAACACGCTCTGCAAGCACCCAGCAGATTTCAACAGTTCCATCTGATACAGGACAGGACCAGGGAAACGCTCTGCAAGCACCCAGCAGATTTCAACAGTTCCATCTGACACAGGACAGGACCAGGAGCCCATCTGTAGAAGCTGTAGCTGCCTGTAGAAGATTCCAACGGATCCCCCGCTCACTCCAACAGGGCAAGTCAAGTCCAGCTGCACCATCAACAGCACTCTCCTCTCTGT
The DNA here is from genome assembly GCA_030674155.1 of Stramonita haemastoma. Taxonomy (NCBI): domain Eukaryota; kingdom Metazoa; phylum Mollusca; class Gastropoda; order Neogastropoda; family Muricidae; genus Stramonita; species Stramonita haemastoma. The sequence continues at coordinate 28,695,465 of CM060324.1, read as the reverse complement.
GTTTCTACAATCAGAGACCTGGACCAAATTACTATCAGAACATCAAACCATAGAGAGGCCTGCAGAACACCAAACCATGGAGAGGCCTGCAGAACACCAAACCATGGAGAGGCCTGCAGAACACCAAACCATGGAGAGGCCTGCAGAACACCAAACCATGGAGAGGCCTGCAGAACACCAAACCATGGAGAGGCCTGCAGAACACCAAACTGCACTGAAACAGCCAGGGAAGCAGTCAAGGAGGCAGTGCTGCTACATCACCCTCAAACAGTCACGCCAACAAGTCTTACAGTGGATGCATCTAACACTGCTGTAGGTGCTCAACTTGAACAATGGCAAATCTGAATTTATTTATTTATTTATTCTTTTATATTGAGGATAATGGAATAAGCATTGTGCTTTTTTACAGCCTGTCCCCGTGTGTATGCAGTTTTGTAAATCTTGTCGTCTGTTCCCAGTGGATGCACCCAACAATGCTGTAGGAGCTCAATTTGAACAACAACAAGGCCAGACCCAAGTACCTGTCGCTTTCTTCTCCAGAAAATTTTCTCAATCAGAAAAGAAAATTTTCTCAATCAGAAAAGAAGTACAGCGCCTTCAATCACAAACTTCTTGCAGCCCAAAAAATTTTCAAGCATTTTTTTGGAAGGGCCACCTTTTACACTGTACAGGGATCACAAGCCCTTGATGTCAACTCTCCTGAGTCAAACTGACCACTCCCCTCAGCAGACAAGACATCTCTCCTACAGCAGACAAGACATCTCTCCTACAGCAGACAAGACAGCTCTCTTACAGCAGACAAGACATCTCTCCTACAGCAGACAAGACATCTCTCCTACAGCAGACAAGACATCTCTCCTACAGCAGACAAGACATCTCTCCTACAGCAGACAAGACATCTCTCCTACAGCAGACATCTCTCCTACAGCAGACAAGACATCTCTCCTACAGCAGACAAGACATCTCTCCTACAGCAGACAAGACATCTCTCCTACATTACTGAGTTCACCACTGACATCCAGTTCCTCCAGGGCAAGTTCAATGTGGTAGCCAACACTCTTTCACATCCAGTACATCCTGTCGACTTCAATGTGGTAGTCAACACTCTTTCACATCCAGTACATCCAGGCAACTTCAATGTGGTAGTCAACACTCTTTCACATCCAGTACATCCAGGCAACTTCAATGTGGTAGTCAACACTCTTTCACATCCACCACATCCAGGCAACTTCAATGTGGCAGCCAACACTCTTTCACATCCACCACATCCAGGCAACTTCAATGAGGCAGCCAACACTCTTTCACATCCAGTACATCCAGGCAACTTCAATGTCATAGCCAACACTCTTTCACATCCAGTACATCCTGTCAACTTCAATGTGGCAGCCAACACTCTTTCACATTTCAGCACCAACTCCATTTCTTCAGAACTCTGCATCTCCTCTGGGGGGTGACTTCAATCGCCTTGCTCAAGACCAGGTCCAGTCAGGTCAGATGGAAACCTATAGCAAAGCCACCACTGGTCTCCAGATACATGGTGTTCACATTGGAACACTCACCCTGCTCTGTGACACATCCACTGGTCTCCAGCTACATAATGTTCAGCTTGGAACACTGACCATGCTCTGTGACACATCCACTGGTCTCCAGCTACATAATGTTCAGCTTGGAACACTGACCATGCTCTGTGACACATCCACTGGTCTCCAGCTACATAATGTTCAGCTTGGAACACTGACCCTGCTCTGTGACACATCCACTGGTGTCCAAAGGCCAGGGCTACCTAATTCCTGGACTTGCCCAGTCTTTGACCAGAAACACAGACTCACATTCTGGTGCACGCCCCACTCAACAAGCCATCAGCCAACGTTTTGGGTGGCAAGGTATGAAGCGTGACATGCAGAGGTGGCACAAAGAATGTCATGCCTGCCAAACCTCCAACAACTGCATGAATGCAAACGCGCCTGGCCCAGTATGCACTTTATTTATTGCAGAATGCAGGAAAGAACATTTCTTGCAGTAAAAGATAGTATAAATATATTTAATCATTTTTTCTTAGTGTAGTGACAATTGAAAGATTTCTCCCCTTTGACACAAGTTTTACAATGAATGAACTGTGTGACCTCAGGGGAATAAGGATTAATTAATGAAGCAATCATTTGTAGCATTCCTCCAATATCAATCTTGTTCTTAGTAACCAACTATGATGACTTCACTCATTATCAGATTGAAAAATGCCAGATTCTCTCAGGAAGGTAAATATACTGTCCTGTACATCATTGTGAAAAAGGATATTTAAGGAGTCTCCAGTAAAATGTTTGTGCCATATATGCTGGACATTTCAACAATCCAGAAGTAGATGCTTGGTGACAGAAGAGGGCAAAAACTACAACCTCCACAATGGGAATGGAGGAACAAACCAGGAGAGGACAATATCCACAACCTGCTCAATAGGAATAACTACAACCTCAACAATGGAGGAACAAACCATGACAGGACAATATCCACAACCTGCTCACTAGGAATAACTACAACCTCCACAATGGAGGAACAAACCATGACAGGACAATATCCACAACCTGCTCAAAAGGAATAACTACAACCTCCACAATAGAGGAACAAACCATGACAGGACAATATCCACAACCTGCTCACTAGGAATAACTACAACCTCAGGGCTTGATTTATGATAATGCTGCATGGTGATTTAAGACTCCAAACATCTCCTCTTTGTATTACATTTGTTTTGTTTCCTTTGTTGCACTGTTCATTTTTGTTGTTGATTGTTTGCTGTTTTTTTCTTCCCTGACATCTTACGGCTTCAACACGTGATGTAGTTTCCTCTTTTTCCTATCAATACTATGTCTGTTCAGCTGCACTTATCCATTCTGTGAGTTCTTTTTGTAAGCTGCCTTACGTTTGTTGCCCTCGTATTTCATGCATAGAATGAACACTGATGCCACTGACCAGAAAACAGGCTTTGATACACAACAAAGTGAAGGAATGAAGCTGGTGACCACTTCTTCAATGCAGTGATCAGCATCTTAGTGACTGTCAGGCAGATAGAGGAAATCCACAGAAATAGCTCTGACACCAAATGAGGGTAGAATCCATACCACTGTCACATGGCAATAGGAATTCATCCCTTGACAGATCAAAATCAGTCGCTTGCAACAGAATTCATACTTGACATTAATCATCCTTGGCAAACAGATTCACACTACAATAAATCAGTCGCTTGAAACAGAATTCATCACTTGACAGTTTAATCATCTGAACATCATCACTTGACAGATTAAATCAGTGCTTGCAAACAGAATCATCACTTGACGATTAAAAAGTTGCTTGGCAACAGATCATCACTTGCAGATTCACGTTGACAATAAATAATCACTTGACAGTTAAAATCAGTCGCTTGACATATACGAATTAATCACTTGACAGATTAAATCACGCTGACATCTACAATAATCACTGACGAAAAAAAATCAGCATTGCAATGAATTCATCCCTTGGCAGATAAAAATCAGTTGCTTGGCAAATAGGAATTCATCCTTGACAAAATAAAAATCAGTCGCTAGGCAGATATCCATCAGTCCCCCTAAGGAGTTGGTGTGGCAGGAAACATGGCATCTGTCCACCTGCAGCAGTCACCACTGCCTTCATCACCACAGTCAGTACAGACACCGAGTCATGTACAGCCCTTCAGGCCAGTGTACAACACTGTCAGCATAGGAATTATAACACACATTCCAGGATTATCATCAATATTATTATTATTATCATAATTATTATCGAACTGACAATCAGCCTGAAAAAGACCAATGTGCTGAGCCAGGACATGGTTACTGCACCAACCATCTGCATCGATGACTACCAGCTTGAAGTCATACACAGTTCACATACCTGGGATCCACCATCAGTGACAACCTGTCCCTTGATGACCGAGATCAACAAGCACATCAGCAAGGCTGCTACGACCTTAGGACGCCTCACCAACCCGCGTCTGGGAGAACCCAAAGCTGACAATTTCCACCAAGATGGCAGTGTACAAGCCTGCATCATCAGCTCTCTCCTTTATGGCAGTGAAAAAATGGACAACATACTCCAAACAGGATGCAAAACTGAAACAGCTTCCACCTGCGCTCTCTCCATTGCATCCTCGGATCCACTGGAGTGACAAAGTACCTATGCTCAGTCCTCAGGTTGCAGGTCTTCCCACCATGTACACACTCCTCAGACAACACAGACTCCAATGGCTCAGTCACATGCGAAGGATGGATGCATTCCTAAAGATCTCTTCTATGGTAAACTTGCCATGATTTATTATTATTGTCATTATTACCAATGTCACCATTATTATTATCATACCCCTCAATACTGTTATCACATCATCTCTATCAAATAGCCATCCCAGGATTTCTCATTGAATAATTCTTGACTTGTCCTTGTCACCATCATCATCAGCAGCAGCAGCAGCAGAAGTGGACAGTCTTCCCAAGTACCAGGATGCACATGCTCTTCTCTCTCTCTCTCTCTCTCTCTCCTCTCTCTCTCCTCTCTCTCTCTCCTCTCTCTCTCCCCTCTCTCTCTCTCTCTCTCCTCTCTCTCTCTTCTTCTCTGTCGCATCTGTCACTGTCTACTGTCACGCCTACTCACCACACACACACACTTCACACATTCCTCCCCCCTCTCTCCCTCCCTCTGTCTCTCTCTCTCTCTGTCTCTCTGTTGTGTTCTCTCTGTTGTCTGTCCCCCCCCCCCCCCCCTGCCTCCTTCCTCCCTTTCACTCTCTTTCCCCCTCCCTCTGTCTGTCTCTGTCTGTCTCTTTGCTGTACATGCCCTTTGCACGTGCAACACACATGCACACACACACACACACACACACACACACACACACACACACACACACACACACAAAGCAGTAAGAAGAGAAGCCAATCACAGCATCTCCCCATTTCAAAGCATGTTGTCTGTAGGCCAGCCAGCCACTGAAGCCATATCAGGCTATCTATCTCTGCAGTGTAGTCATGAAAACTAAAGAAATGAACAATCAGGTCAGAGAGGAAAACCACACAACCTCCATCACTACAGGAAACAAAGGAACAGCCAGGGAAGGGAAAACACTACAACCTCACAGCTTGGTCTGTGATCATGTTGTTGCTATGTTGTAGGGAAGACACTACAACCTCACAGCTTGGTCTGTGATCATGTTGTGTACTATGTTGTAGGGAAGACACTACAACCTCACAGCTTGGTCTGTGATCATGTTGTGCTATGTTGTAGGGAAGACACTACAACCTCACAGCTTGGTCTGTGATCATGTTGTGCTATGTTGTAGGGAAGACACTACAACCTCACAGCTTGGTCTGTGATCATGTTGTGTGCTATGTTGTAGGAAGACACTACAACCTCACAGCTTGGTCTGTGATCATGTTGTGTGCTATGTTGTAGGGAAGACACTACAACCTCACAGCTTGGTCTGTGATCATGTTGTGTCTATGTTGTAGGGAAGACACTACAACCTCACAGCTTGGTCTTGATCATTTGTGTGCTATGTTGTAGAGACTACACTTGTTGGTCTTGATTGTGTGTGCATGTTGTAGGAAGACACTACAACCTCACAGCTTGGTCTATGATCATGTTGTGTGCTTATGTTGTAAGGGAAACACTTTCAACACTCACAGCTTGGTTTTTTGTTCTGTTTTGTATCGCTTTTGTTTTGTAGTCTATGTTTGTAGAAGACACTACTACCTCACCTTGCTCTTTCATGGCTGCTGTTAAAGATACAATAAGTTTGTGCCCATTTTTGCAAGGCTGCAAACACTGCCTTCTCCTACACATCACGACTTTAATGATCAACTTGTTGCTATTTTAGGAACACTACAACTCACAGTTCCATGTCTGTGGGGTCTTGTTGTGATAAGCTTATGCTTGTCATTCCCATTGATGCAGTAAAGACACTACAGCTTCACAGCTTGGCAAACATGCGCTTTTTGGAACACACAGTACACTGGGTTGATCATGTTGTCACTATGTTGTAGGGAAGACACTACAGCTTCACAGCTGGGTCTGTGATCATGTTGTGGGCTTTGTTGTACTCAGCTGGATACGTTTGCCACATGAACTAGGTTTTTGTTTCTGTTTTGTTCTGCTTTTGTTTTGTAAGTCCATTTGTTTTCAAGAACACACTACTCCTCTCTTGCCATCTCTTCACTGGCTGCCTGTCTCACCAAGAGTTAAGTATAAGATTTGTGCCCCATTTTTCAAAGGTCTCGACAAAACTGCCTTCTCCTATCACTATCATCTGACTTTTTAATATCAACCTTGTTCTTAGTAACCAACAATGATATCCATTCTGTGAGTACTTTTTATAAGCTTATGCTTGTTCCCTCCTACTTCATGCATACAATGAACACTGATGCCACTGACCAGAAAACAGGCTTTGGCACACAACAACAGACATGAAAAAGGAAGCTGATGACCACTTCTTCAATGCAGTGATCAGCATCTTAGTGACTGTCAGGCAGCTAGAGGAATTCACAGAAACGGCTCCTACACCAAATGAGGGTAGATCCATACCACTGTCATCTGACAGATAGGAATTCATCACTCAACAGATACAAATTAATCATTTGACAAGTTACGAATTAATCATTTGACAAGTTACGAATTACTCATTTGACAAGTTACGAATTAATCATTTGACAAGTTACGAATTAGTCACTTCATAAATCTGAATGAATCACTTCACAGATATATGAATTAATCACGTCAAAGATTCAAATTTATGACTTGACAGATAAAGATCAGTCATTTGGCAGATATCGATTTATCAGTCCCCCTAAAGAGTTTGTGTGGCAGGAAACATGGCATCTGTCCACCTGCAGCAGTCACCACTGCCTTCATCACCACAGTCAGTACAGACACCGAGTCATGTACAGCCCTTCAGGCCAGTGTACAACACTGTCAGCATAGAAATTAGTACACCCGTTCCTGGATTTTTATATCATTATAATTGTAGATGTAGGCTGGTGCATTTGTGTAGCTGTGTGTGAGAGACTTTATAGGTCTTTGCTTAACTGGCATATGATTATAGCTTAACATCCTCCTGGGTCACCTCATGTGGAACATTCTCTGCTGTTAAGCTGATAATCAACTGGCAAATTGTGTGGTCAAAATATGAATTCCCCAGTTTCATAATCAATTGGCAAATTGTGTGGTCAAATATGAATTCCCCAGTTTCATATGCAAACTACTGTTGTTTATCATACTTTGTAATTGTATTATTCTGTAGGTTTGTTGGTTGAATCCTTTTGATTTTCAAGATTCATATGCAACTAATTAGTTGTGTTTTATATTTTGTTCATATGATTTGACTGTTAGGGAGATGATATATCTTTTTATAATGATTTTTGGTATTCATTAAAGCAGAGTTATCTCCCATGCTATGTGAGCATCAATCTGATCTAGGAAAGAAAATTAATCATTAACAGCAACTTTTGAGAAATCATATTGTTAGCTCATACTCATGGATATGATTGTTGAGAGACTGATCTTGACTCGATTCATCTAAACTACAGTGAAAGTTCTTTATTTTTGTTGTAAAATAATATTTTTCGCATGTGATGTCATGTTGGTATAAGGTACATTGATCTCACAACTGGCAAAGCAGTTCTAATTCCTATGTAATGGAATCTTTAATAAATCATATTGTGCAATTGAAAGTTATGTGAAGTATACTTTATCTAAATGAATAAATCACCACTTAAATCAAGTGGTAATAGATGCTAAGTTGCATGACACCGTTCAACACATGATAATACACCTAACCATTGTTCTTTGTTGTAAACAAGTTTGAATCATTGAACTGATATTTATAAAATGTAGACATAAAACTATTCATCTACAGTATGTTTTGAGCTTAGGTATGAATGAATATAAGACCTGATGATATTTGTATCGATAATTTGTATTATTAGAGATCGTTTATTCCTTCAAACGAACTGCTTCGTAAGCAAGGCTGGATGCACAACACACCAAGAACTGTGTTTCACATCACTGTTTAATTATGACCATCTCATCTCATGGGCATCTTTAGTTAATAGTGTGCATACGTATACAAACTGTGGATCATATTCTTCTTTTTCTATTCATAAAGTATTGGTCTTGTTGGACTTTTAACGTTTTATTGCTAAAAGTTACAGAGTGAAGTTGTTAAAAGTATGTCTAGTCAGAGAATTTAATCGCCCTGGGGTCGCAGCCAAATAATTGTTGTGCAAAATGCAATAATGCATTTTAAAGCTTGTTTTCTAGTTTAATTTGATATATATAACATGTTTCGTTTTGTTGCAAGCAAGATAATCACCATTGAAGCTGCATGAGAAAACACAGTTTCCCCATTAGGGCCTTCATCAAGACAGTACAGACACTGAGTCATGTGCAGCCATTATCATTATCATAATTATTATTGCTGTTGTTTATCATCATTATCACATTATCACATTTATTTCTATCACGATCACAATTTCACCTTTCATAATTATAGATAACTATCCTTTTTAGCAAACAGCCATCCCAGAATTAATGATTCTTGTCCTTGTCACCACAATAATCAGCAATTGAAGAAGTGGATAGTCTATTCTACAGTACAAGGGTCTCTCTCTCTCTCTCCTCATCCTCTTCCTCTCTCTCTCTCCTCATCTCATCCTCTCTCTCTCTCTCTCTCTCATCATCCACACACCACACTACACACACATCCACACACTACATCCACACCCACCACACACACAACACACACAACCACAACACACACACACACCACAAACACACCATCACCACTCTCTCTCCTCCATCTCCTCTCTCTCTCCTCTCTCCTCTCTCTCCTCTCTCTCTCTCTCTCTCTCTCTCTCTCTCTCTCTCCTTCACCTCTCTCACTCACTCACTCCTCACTCCTCCCTCCCTAACTCTCCCCCCTCCCCCCCCTCTCTCTCCCTCCCTCCCCTCCCTCTCTCTCCCCCTCCCTCCCCCTCTCTCTCCCTCCCTCCCTCTCTCTCTCTCCCTCCTCTCTCTCTCTCTCCCCTCCTCTCTCTCCTCTCCTCTCTCCTCTCTCTCTCTCTCTCTCCTCTCTCTCTCCTCTCTCTCTCTCTCTCTCTCTCTCCATGCAAGCACACCTTCTGTGCTGTGATAAGTCTTCAAAACCAGACTTATGGAGTTTCTCCTGGTGTGCAGTATTGGGAACTTTAAAGCATCATGAAAACTTTCTCAAATATCCAGTGGGAAACCACCGAAATATGCGAGTTCCATCTGAAATATATCAACAATTAAAGATACATGATGTTTTCCCTGGTATGCCATATTGGGAACACTGAAATCTCTTGAGGCGAACTTTCTAAAATCCCCAGTTGGAAACAACTGAAATATGTGAGTTCAATCCAAATTATATGAATCAACAATTACAGATACATGCAGTTTTCCCTGGTATGCCATATTGGGAACACTAAAATTGCACGAGGCGAACTTTCTAAAATCTCCAGTGGAAATCTGTGGTCTGCCTACATAAACTTTCTGAAATCTCCAGTGGGAAATCTGTGGTCTGCCTACATAAACTTTCTCAAATCTGCAGTGGGAAACCTGTGGCCTACCTACATAAACTGACTGCGGGCAGTTCTGAAACATGAGGCCAGCAGTGAGAACAGGAGAATGGGGACTGCATGAAGGCTGATATGTTGACCAGTGC
>CM060324.1:28633226-28680726 GCA_030674155.1 Stramonita haemastoma | reverse complement strand
AGTAAATACACAAACTACACACACACATGTATACCCCCACACGAGTATATGAACATTAACTAACTCCCACCCCACCCCACCCCCCAACACACCTCTTCCCAACAAAGTGTGCGCACACACACACATACATACACACACAATGTATACCAATACACAAGTATATAAACATTAACACCCCCTCTTCACAACAAAGTGCACACAACACACACACACACACACACACACACACACACACACACACACACACACACACACACCACACAACACACACACACAAACACACACACACACACACACACACACACACACACACACACACAACATACACACACTGACATATATACATACATGTATACCTGCACACAAGTATATAAATATTAACAACCCCTCTTTGCAACAAAGTACACACACACGCATGCACGCCACACACAGAGTGAAACGTACAGTTTTCAGTGTTCAGTTTTTCAAAGAGATGCACCTCTTCCCAAAGAGTTGGACAATGCTTTAGTCTGGAGAATTTATTTTAATTTTAAACTGAAATTTTGTTTCTACAAAGTGTTGGGTCTAGTTTCTACTACTTTATCACCATCTGCAGAAATCCAACACTCTACACCATCTGCCCAAGAAATTCCAACACTCTACACCATCTGCCAAGAAATCCATACACTCTACACCATCTGCCAAGAAATCCATACACTCTACACCATCTGCCAAGAAATCCATAAAGCAGATGCTGATCAACTGTATTGAACTAAGTGTGCTAGACAAGCCTTAAGGTGCATGCTGGGTATTTTCTACAAGTCACTGAACGCTGATGTGAATCGTAAGATCCCCAATTTGCAATTTTCATCTTCAGCATGCAAGTTTAAACAAAGCAAGGGAAGGCATTGGCAGATTGGCAATCGGCACAAATAAGGTGACTTGTGACTAACATCTTCATCCTTCAGTTGACAAATAATATGACAAGTGACTGTAACATTTTCATCCTTCAGTTGACAAATAATTGACAAGTGACTGTAACATTTTCATCCTTCAGTTGACAAATAAGGTGACTTGTGACTAACATTTTCATCCTTCAGTTGACAAATAAGGTGACAAGTGACTTACATTTTCATCCTTCAATCCTAAGGGACTGCCAAGAGTTGAACCCACAACTTCAAGACCAAGGGATCAGAAGTCCACAGCCTTATCCTATATATAAATTACAAAACTTAAATATATAATATATATAAACTACATATAAACTACTTGCTACCAACCACAGAGTATAGCACAGAGTATAGCAGCACACACCTCAAGGCGAACATGCACCGACAATCGTGTGGCTTCAAAAGCACTCCAATGCTGATTGACAGGCAGTTCAAGTCTTTGACAGGCAGCACACAAACAAGTAACTGTGACTGTTATTTTGTTTTGCTCCATATAATTCAACCAGCATTACAAGACTCTGAAATGAATGTAGTCAATCTACAATACAGTCCCAAAGCCTTAAGACCTTTCCAAAATGGAATTTACTACATGGAAAGAAAGGCAGGTAGCAGCTATTGAAACAGAGAAATCCTTATATTCTGCTCAAGGGTTTGTTGCTGTTTTTTGTAACATGTTATTCTGTTGTGATTATATCTGGGAGGTCAACAAATTATTGCATCTCTTTATAAGAATAGTTCAAAACTAATCTTATTTCATAGCTCATCAAAACTTTATATCAAAACAACGAGAAAGAAAACAATGACCTAAGTGAAAGAAGAGAAAATATCAGTATCCTCATTAATGAACAAGGACCTGCTCTAGTGTATTTCATCCCATTGCTTATAGACACGTGAAGTGACGGACTGTACCCTGACCTTGTGTGTATTGGTTACAAATGCAGTTGTTTCAGACAGAAAGAACCTGACGAAACCCATCCCTCTCCAGGTCACAAACTGCAGGATGGCTATGGTATGTTCATGTCATCCATGTCACTGGCCACAGGCCGATAGCTGAACTACTTTTTTTTTTATTCCTTGGCTAGAGTAGATCTCCAAGTTTCACCAATGGTAAGATTTTGCATATGTGATCATTTGGCCACCATTAAGTTAGCTGCATTCTCATGAGTGGGGTGGGGTTTTTTTGTTTTTTTTAACAAATAAACTAAAATGAACTACACATTGTGCACCAGCAAACGAATGCCCAAACAAATTGATAATATTCAACTCTACATGCACAGCAATAATGAAGTGGAAACAAACTATGAGTAATGACCCTACCCCTCTTCAGCTTCTGTGAATTAAAAATAAACCACCCAAATAAATTAAACACCCTGTGTGCTATTGGACACAAGCCAAAACAAATGAATTGGTCATTACTGCCCTTTAACTGCATAACTGCCAGAATTCACACTAATGGTCACAAGCCAGAACAAAAAAAGATAGGACCAGCAGTAGGCTAAGCCTGTGCTAAATGCATTGTAGCTAATTTTACAAACTAGTATTTACTATGTTGTCCCTGTTATTGACTGTTCAGTTCTGAGTTTTATCTACCCCTCCCCCCCCCCCCCCCTCCTCCCCCTTTTTTTCCTTCAGATTATAAAACCAAAACGTATGACTATATTATTTTCAGGCTTTTCCTAAGTGCCTCTTATCATATGACTGTTTCAGATTTTAGAATCTTTTTGCTGTGATGCATGCATTGCAATAAATATTCTGTATAACAAGTTGCATTGTAATAAATATTCAGTATAACAAGTTATGCAACAAGATATTCATTCATGTAATACTTTTCTTACCCCCCCCCCCCCTTTGAGTGCCTCTGTGTGTGTGTGTGTGTGTGTGTGTGTGTGGTGTGTGTGGTGTGTGGTGTGTGTGTGTGGTGGAGAGAGAGAGAGAGAGAGAGAGAGAGAGAGAGAGAGAGAGAGAGAGAGAGAGAGAGAGAGAGAGAGAGAGAGAGAGAGAAGAGAGAGAGAGATTTGATTTGATTTGATTTGATTTATTCTTTTATATCGAGGATAATGGGATAAGCACTCTTGTGCTTTTTTACATCCAGTCCCCGTGTGTATGCAGTTTTGTAAATGTCATCTGTTCCCACCGGCACACGATGGCCTACTCTTACGAAAAGCGGAACAGGATTTAACGTGTGCGCAAGATGTTCTGCGTGCGTTCGCACACGGGCCTCGGTTTAAAGTCTCATCCGAAGGACTTGTGGGAGAGTGGAGTCAGCACTGATGTTAACTCCAGGAGAAAAATCTCCTCGACCAGATTCGAACCCAGGTCTTCAAATTGCCAGCGCAATGTTCTGACCACTAGGCTATCCGTCCCAGAGAGAGAGAGAGAGAGAGAGAGAGAGAGAGAGAGAGAGAGAGAGAGAGAGAGAGAGAGAGAGAGAGAGAGAGAGAGTCTTCGATTTTACATCTGTTCACTTAATGTGATATTAGACGAGGGTGTGTATGTGTGTGTGCGCGCATGCATGCACGCACGTGTGCATGTGTGTATGTGTGTGGTGTGTGTGGTGTGTGTGTGTGTGTGTGTGTGTGTGTGTGTGTGTGTGTGTTTGAAACTAAATATAATTATGGTGATACCAATCTTTTTATATGGTTGAGAAATTTGGGGGTACAAAAATGATATTTTAGAAAAATCACAGCTTAAATTTTTTGATTTCATATGCTGTCATTTCATCTGAACCAAAAAATATATATATATAATTATGAATCAAATTACAAACAAGTATCTAGATCCAATTTATGTTTAAAAAAAAAAAAAACTAGAATGATTATTGATTAGATTTTGGGCTCGTACTCTATCGTCTTCGATGAAGAAAAATTCCTGTAGATTATACTGATGATATTTTGCACATAATATATTAACAAGGGGCTTAGTGTCATCTTGTTTAAACTATCAAAGCATTCTTACAGAACATGAATTCGACTGTGTTTGAGATTCCCACATATTTTCAGGTAAAAATACAAGAAGTTTAGACTGATTTTATCCAAATATGTTGCATTACTCTTGAAAGTAATAATAAAAAATATAAAAAAGTTTATTTTATAGAAAGTTCAAACTCATGTATAATGGAAGAGAAAGCTACATGATGACCCTACCAGAGGCATGCATATTGTGACTATTTTATTTCAATACATTACTTTATCACAAGTGATTAAAACTGGTAGATACAACAGAATTCCACTTCCACAAGATTCACATCTTTGCTAATACAACTGTACAGTGATATGGTCATAACCGAGGACAAGATTTCACTTCATAATGGAATGTCCATATCCATATCTTCTCAAAAAGTATTTGAGAACAAAGTCATTTCCAATTTTTGCTATTTGCTTCCAGCAGGGAGGACAGTGTGAGTAAAGATGGGGAAATTTATCAAACTTGGGAAGGCTATGAAATAGTTTTGGATTTTGATTAACATATCACCAATTTAATGCTTGTCAAGGGTCATTTAAGGTGAATTTTGATTTGTTGATAGTTGCTTTGATTTTTACTTCATATATTGTTGTTGTTGTTGTTGCTGTGTTTCCAAGCTTAACACCCTGGGGGTCACCCAGAATATGCACTCTTGACTCACTCATCCCACCTGGGAATCATTGTGAGATAGAACATACACTAGATGAGAAATTTGCATGTATGACTTTTCAAATACCTCGCCATACAGGCAGCATACACCAACTTCAGAGGATTTTTTCTCCTTTAAAGGAGACTGCAGGTTGTTATGTTAAGAGCTTGTCATGGCTGAATTATAGTGAAAGCAATCTCAACACAACATTTTACAACATAACATTTTAAAGTAGGCCTCTGCACTTAGCTGACATCAATAACTGACATAGCTTTTGGCCTGAGCCAGACTTATATCTCCATGTCCCAAAAGAGGTCAAAGGTTTAAATACTTTTTTTTGTTTGTTTGTTGTTTTGTGTGTGTGTGTGTGTGTGTGTGCGCGCGCATGTGCATGCATACATGCATGTGTGCATACGTACATGCGTGCGTACATGCATGCGCATGCATGTGCGCAAACGCATGCATGCATGCGTACATGTGAGCGTGCGTGCTGTCACTGAATTTATTGTTGTATATCATTTCTATTCTAAATACTGTGAAGAGTTTAAAGCCTGAAAAAGATCAAGCACTATTTAGTATTAATACTACAAATTACTATTGATCAATTCATTACTGTCCTGTTTCTACTCAGTCCTACACTGATGACACAAAGCTGTTTGACTTCAGTCGTCCTTGGCAAATCCGATAATATATATATTGTTGAAAACATGGAGACCTGTACCAAAAATCTCAAGTCCTGGATGACTTCTAATTGATTAAAACTCAAGGATAATAAAACTGGAAATCCTTCTTAGTGTAAACCATGATGCACTTCCAAGAACCACAAATAGTATTTATTTAGGTTGAAATTTTGAAGATACCCTCACGTTGAAATTTCAAAGATCTGTACCTTTCACACCTTTGACAGAAATTCAGATATATATCACTTCCAGTAACATGTCTTCTGACTTCATCTCTGAACAATAATGTTTCAAATATCTGCCACTCTGCCTATACAGAAATCTGTCTGTTTAGTTTTATTTGTAGATCTACAGTCTTTTACCAGAGAATCAGCTAAAAACCCTTGCTGAAGTGCTTTTGTTCTATCAAAACTGGACTACTGCAATTCACTTCTTAAAAACTGTCCACAGTATATCCTATGAAATATACACAGGACAAAAAGTTGTTTTTTTTAATACAGCTAGCTGCCAGAGCTGTACTTAGAACAAAAAACAACCCCTTGCTAAGTCTACCTCCTGAAAAATGCTTCACTGGCTTCCTGTCTCAACATAAAATAGAAGATAGCTATACTGCTTTTCAACTTTTTACAGAATTTTTCCCAGCCTATATCCTCAAACTTCTTTCTGCCTACAACTCTAAAAGAAACCTCCGCTCTTCTTCTTCCGACTGTTTACTATTCATTCCAAAAGTCAGAACAATCATTGTACACATGTGCACGTCAACAAGTACTCATACACACACACACACACACACACACACACACACACACACACACACACACACACACACACACACACACTCACACACACTCACACACACACGTACAGCAGAAATCCCAGTTACTATGGTATAGCTATTCTGGAGAGGAGAAGAGATTACAAGTTTATGGAGCTCTTTTGAAGCCTGAGACTGAATCAGAAAGAGGCAAGGAAGATGTAAGATCATTTCACAGAGAGGATGCTGTGTGAGAGAAAGTACTTGAACCAGAGGATTTTAATTAAGATTATAACATAGAATGTGTAAGACTCTTGCATCATAGGAAGATTGCAGACATGGAGAAAGTATCAACTGAAGAAGATAACAGACAGGAGAGATTACAGCTCATCCAGCCATGATAGACTGAACAACACTCAAAACAAAA
Organism: Stramonita haemastoma; assembly: GCA_030674155.1. Taxonomy (NCBI): domain Eukaryota; kingdom Metazoa; phylum Mollusca; class Gastropoda; order Neogastropoda; family Muricidae; genus Stramonita; species Stramonita haemastoma. The sequence continues at coordinate 28,674,326 of CM060324.1, read as the reverse complement.
AGTTCTTCAGATTAGATTTTAATTAAACCAAGGCTCCATGTTTCGAACGCTGAGGGCATTGTGCACACACATTATAAACCTGTTCCGTCTTTCAGAAGAGTAAGCCATTTCATGCCAGTAGGAATGGATGATAATTCTTTTTTATAAAATGCCTATGCATACGGGGGACAGAAGAGACTAGTGGTCAGAACACTGCACTCACAATCCGACAACCTGAGCTTGATTCCCGTTTGAGGGGGTTTTTCCCCCTGGAGTTAACATCAGTGCTGACTCCACTCTCCCCCTAAGTCCTGATGAGACTAGTATAAACTGAGGCCCTAAGTGCGGACATATGCAAAATATGTTGCGCACATGTTAAATTCTGTTCCGCTTTTTGGAAGAGTACGCCATTGTGTGCCGGTGGGAAGATTTACAAAACTGCATACACATGGGGACTGGACATAAAAAAGCATGAGTGCTTATTCTATTATCCTCGATATAAAAGAATAATAAAATAAACATAAAATAAAATAAACAGGTGTCATGTTAAGACACCATCCCCAAATCAGAATCCAGCTACATTAGTGGTGGGTAGGAAAAAGGTCGCATATACAAACCAAAATTCAAGCAGAGGAATAGTTTAAAAAAAAAAAAAAACAACCCCCGATTAAGCAGCAGCAGCAATAGAATAAAACAAAACCACCAACATATGGTAATAAAAATAATAAAAGACAAAGAGTGAACAACAGTGTACATCACAAACATGAAACAATATCAATCAGAATATATGATGAGCACTACAGGTACATGCATCACATCACAAAACATCAACCTTCCTGCATTTAATTACCCTACAGTCCTGAAACACTGGGGGTACTGGGGGACAGGGCAGCCTGGTGGTTAGAGTGATGCCCATTGCGCCTGTTAATTGCTGACCAGGGTTTGAATCTTGTTCAAGAGGATTTTCTTTCTGGAGTTAACATCAGTGCCAACTCCACTCTCTCCTAATACTCCTTCCGATGAGACTATAAACCAAGATCCTGTGTGTGAATACATGTAGAACATCTTGTACACATGTTAAAACCTGTTCTACTTTTTGGAAGAGTAGGCCATTGCAAATGGATGACAAAATTGACAAAACTGCATATTCACAGGGACTTGATGTTTAAAAAAAAACCATGAGTGCTTGTTCCATTATCTTTAGAATAAAAGGATTTTTAAAAAAGGAAATATATATCATATATATATAAACACTGACTCATGCATTTGAAACTTCAAGTCCCGTTTTTATATAAAACAACTAAAGCTGAAGAGGTCAAAGCCAGGAAAGCAGCCTAGGAGAGCCCTGTACCTCATCAGCCTCTGAGAACCAGGCAGGCCCCTCAGATATATACCAAGCACTGAAATTTTTGGGCCTTCGGATATCTCAAGAAATTAGAACATGACTGACAACAACATGTAAAAGCAGTGAAGGTAATGTGTTGAAGATAGTGGAATAATCTGAATATCCTACAGCAAGACCTGCTAATCACTCAAAACTGTTCTGTCACAGAGAGAAAGAGTAAAGTTCAATCTCCTGGCTTCTAATTTTCACTGTCACTTAAAACTGTCCACTAGACAACGCTGGAAGCTGGAACACATCACCCCTCTCCATTGATGCTGTAGAGAAAGAACACTGATCCCAGACCAGAAGAATTTGAGAGGCATGAGGCAGTGGTACATGACAGCAGGGATGGAGGAAGTCACAAAGATGGATGGGCCAGAGATGCAACAGAAGAAAAGCAACAGAAGAAAAACACAGTGCTTGTAAAGGATGGGACAGATATGGGGGATTTGCATTCCTTTCAGACTGAGCAAGACAGATTGTAACCGATGGTACTCATGTGCTAGCAAAATACTTCAAACTCATCCCATCTCAAAGGCGCTACAGGGTACCCAAAGTTAAACTTCTGCAATATAAAAATAGTTTTATTCTCACCTAAATTCTGCTGTTAAATAAGTGCATGACAATAAATCTGAACTGACCCAAAGCAAGCAAGTGAGCAAGTGTACATGAGTTTATGACTTGCTGAGGTATTGCTGATTTGTGGGTGCTCTTTATATTGTGATGGGTGCGTGCTGATGTTCAGAACCTGTGTTGTGCAATAAATCTGTGATATTTTTACATGTTTACTGTTTTCTTGTATGACTTGTAACCCACCTGAATTTCTTGGTCTTTGAGATAATAAAGTATTTGAATTTAAAATTGTGCTAAGCATAGAAACCCTTTTCCATCTTCTTCTTCATTGTCAAATGCTCAGACAGCAACCATTGCTGTCTGTCCTAAATATCCAAGAGTGAAAATGTGTTACGCTGCCATTATATGCCTGACAAGTCAGGCCTAGCACATCCAACTTTGGCAAGCAAGAGAATGGTTATCTTTAAGTCTTTCTGGAAAAAAAGGCTGGAGAATGGACCAAGAAGGCAGAAAATAGACAAGAGGAAGTGGCAGGAAGAAAAGGAAGAATGCTGAAACAGAGAAGGATAGAAAAGTGGGAATTCCTAGCACAAAATTTCTGCAGTGGAGATGCTATTTATATTGACAGGTATCCGGCATCCCCATAAGGAACCTGTTCAGTAAAACAAAAAAAAAATTTAATAATAAAAAGACACCCTTTAACCCTAGTAGCCCAGTTCCTGGAACATTCCAGGATGACCTTTCACAGCACCACGGCAGATCCCGGGATATTCCGGGATGACGTAAGTGGTCATAAATGAAGGGTCACTTTTGCTTTCAAAGGTCACCGAATGAATGTTAAGGCAAGTGTAGGTACACAAAAAGGGTTGAAGGTCGTTCAAAACACGCAAGCACCAAAACTTTTGATTGTTTTAGAAGGTAATTTTTAATTTTTTCAGACTAGTCACAGTCGTCCTGAACAAAAATGGCAGCCAAGCATTTGCGCCAGAATTTCTTGAAGTGTTTTTGCATTTTTTCTATTTTTACAATATTGACGGCGAAAGCTTAAAGGAGTTTTAGAAGCTCAATCTGGTTGAACTGAACAATGACACAGATGATAAAGTAAGGGTTGTGGAATATTTCTGAAAACTTCGGAAAAATTTACCACGATCCGACCAAATCAAGTGGTGCTTGTTTTGCCAGGATGCACTTTTTCACTACTCCGCAATTTCAACGCCATACATCGTTTTACTTTATTTTGACGCAACAAGGCTTCGAAATAACTGTTGTTAAGTCAAACTGATATGCTGTCGAGTACTTTGCATCACACAAAATCAAGCAATCATTGTATTTTCGTCATACAAAGCCGCCACTTTAAACGAAGTGAGTGCTCATCGCCATGATGATTGCGATGATGTCGATCATTTCACTGGACTTTTCCAAGTATTTGACAATCAATAAAACAACACAAGTTCCTTAATTTATCAAAACTAATGTCAAGAGATAAAATTTACCTTACCATGACGATCGCAATGGCGTTGATCATTTCACTGGACTTTTCCAAGTATTTGACGACCAATTAAGCAACACAAGCTCCTTATTTTATCAAAACTGATGTCAAGAGATAGTATTTACTTAACCATGACGATCATGATGGCATCAATCGTATCACTGGACTTTTCCCAGTATTTGATGACTGATAAAGCTACACAAGCTCTTTATTAAAAAAAAAAAAAACCTAATGTCAAGAGTATTTTCCGAATCATGACATTTTTGTACCGCAACAACATTGTGTATCATGTTAAAATCAATCTGGGGCTCTGACGTCGCGACAGTGTTAAGCTGTGCTTACACAACATCGTTTCACTTATTTATTTTTTACATTATGATAAACACTACCTGCTGCTATAAAATTACTCATTTAAAAGCTTGTAGTCTAAGCTTTCCAGTGATTTACAACTTTACACACTTAGTTCAGTTTTACATATCAATATCAAGGGTTGTTTAACCCCACCCTGCTTCAAAACAACACTGGCCACTGTTAATTCCGCCAGCAGCACAGAGACCCGCTGCCGTTAACTCAGCACTACCAGACACTCTGACATCTTTCATGCCAACTTACCTGTTATTCTCCCTGCCTTTCTCTTCTCCTCTGATGCACCATTCCTCCATGCTCTCTGTTGCTCACCCAGTCCAGGGCTCTTTCTTCCCAGTGTCTCTGTGCTGATCCTATAAAACAGACAACAAAAAAATGTTCCTTATTCTGACACATCAGTCTACTGGCTGATTTAAAACTTTTCCATTAACCTCCTTAAGCAATGTTGAAGCACTGCACTGAGTTATTTCAGCACAGTTAATCCTTTTCCATGTCACAGTCTGTTAGCCATCCAAAAACAATCCAAAGAGGCAAACATGTCAAGCTAATATTTTTCTAAGGGAGAGGAGAGTAACATATTTCACACACACATACACACACATATTTTTTCTCCTGGAGTTAACATCAGTGCCAACTCCACTCTCCCCAAAAGTCCTTCGGATGAGACTATAAACCGAGGCCCTGTGTGTGAGCGCACACAGAATATCTTTCACATACGTTAAATCCTGTTCCGCTTTTCATAAGAGTAGGCCATCGTGTGCCGGTGGGAACAGATGACATAATATAAAACTGCATACAACAGGGGGACTGGATGTAAAAAAGCACAAGAGTGCTTATCCCATTATCCTGGATATAAAATAAAATAATAATAATAATAATAATAATAATAATAATAATGATACTGATGATGATGATGATAATAATAATAACACACACACACACAAAAGTGAAAAGATATTGAATCATTTGAAAAACAAAGATTCTTGCAAGTTGTTGTTTTTTTACGATTATGACAGCTAGGAGTTTAAGATGCTGAATTTGGTTGAATTAAACAATGACAGAGATGGTGAGGTAAGGGTTGTGGAAAATTTTTGAAAAACTTTGGAAAAATTTATCCTGATCCGACTGAATTGAGCTGTGCTCATTTTTTTTTTTTTTTTTTTTTTTTTTGGGGGGGGGCGGGTTTTTTTTAGGGTTTTTTTTTTTCTGAGATAAGATTTTCAGATTTTTTTTCCCTGTCATCAACTGCGATGTGATAAGAGTAACATGCGTAGTCTCAGGAATACTGAATAGGTTCAATCTTTGTTTCCCTACTGGGGGGTTATTTGGTTAGGGGTTATTTGTTTGGTTTTTTTGCTACCTCATCTTCTGCGACGTCGCTGTCTTGCTGTTCCCACACAGCTTGTTTTTAATCTCCCCACCACAGCCATACCCAGAATCATTAATCTCATCCCCCCCCCCCCCCCCCCCCCTCTCGGAGTCCACAGGGAGCCCATCAAAACAAAACAACACTGGCAACTGTTAATTCCGTCAGCAGCAAAACAAAAAAATTAGGCTGCGGTGGGGCCACCAGCCAGAACGGCATCAATCGTTTTGCTGGACTTTTCTGAGTATTTGGCGACCGATAAAGCTACACAAGCTCCTTATTTTTTTCAAAAGTAATGTCAAGAGATACTATTTACTGAATTATGAAATTTTTGCACCGCAACATCCAATCAATCCATTATTACCAGCATGAAATTACCTACTCTTCCGGAAGGCAGAACAGGTTTTTAACAAGTGCACAAGATGTTCTGTGTGCTTTTGCGCATGGGGCCTCACTTTAAAAACCCATCCAAAGGTCTCTTGACATTGTTTGTTTTACCCGTCAAACTGGGAAGAAAGGGCAAGGCTGGGAATCGAACCTATAACCTCACGGTTTACCTGTGAGGCAGGTGCATGTCTTAACCTATCCTTACGTTAAGGAGGAGAACCCCTCTTTCTCAGTACACATGCACTGTGCACATTTGTAAACTAATGTAACCCAGTAGTGGGTGATTGGGATGGAAGGGTTAGTAGATGGTTGGTTACCCAGGCTACAGAGGGTTACCTAAGGAAAAGGTTAACAGTAACAGTCCTTCCACCTTTCTTCTTAGGCCAGTGTTTGATTTGAACCAGCACAACAAACATCTTACAATTATCTACTTCAACAAAAGCAATCAAATACATTTCTTTCTTTTCTTCTTTTTTTTTTGGGGGGTGGGGGGGATGGATAAATCCCTCTTCACCCCAAACAACATCCCAAACCATCCTCCCCCCCCCCCCCCCCCCCCCCCCCCCCCCCCCACTGCACCCCATACAACCTCTCTCTCACCTGGAGATCCAGATGGACTGTGGGCTTACTACAGGGATTCGGGAGGGGACCCAGAATATTCACTCCCTGCCACTGACCGGCCAGACCCAGAATGTGCCAAGGATGCTGAACCTTGTGACTGCTGATCCTTCTTTTGTGCTGGAGACAAGTCATGATAAACTTTGAGTAAATTTTAATATTTATATAAATCAAAGTTTCTTTAAAAAAAAAAAAAATTATATGAATTGGAAAATGATGTGTTTTGGTATTAATTCATTCATGGATCTGGATAGATTAAAATTCCAAGGGACAGATGTCAGATGAGATTGAAGAGTAGGGTGAATAAAAAAAAAAGTTCAGTAAACTGTATGCATGCACATGTCACAGTACTAGTAATTATACATTCTTGTGTGTATACTATTAAAACTATTTCCTGTGTTGTTTTAGTTAAAGTCTGTTATGCTTGATATCAATATTAGACTATAAATTAAACATTCCAAGTGGGAAAAACTCAACAGAAATAAACAAAAATACCCCCTACCCCCCAAAATAAATTTTCTACCCCCCCCCCCCCCCCCCAAGCAAAAAACTGAACAAAACAAAAACCACCACCAAAAAACAACAAGACTAAGTTCTAAACATAGTCACTAATTGAAGTAATTCAGTTATCCACATGTATATAATTTTGTAATATAGATATTATTAGTATTAACCAGAATAAATTCGGTTTTTATATTACCATGAAATGTTCAACTCAGCAAGCGCATGTCACATTTTTTTATGGTACTAAGTCTTCCGGTATTTAAACATAATTGAGACTTGAATTGTCTTATTGTCTAGGAAAATTTGGATAAACAAGTAATGCAATATTTCACGTCTGCCTTGAAAAGTTTCCATGTGTATGATTTTTTCAATACTGAAATGATGACTCATTGATTGTCAATTCTCAAATTATGTGATGAAAAATTTGCCATCATGCCCTGCTTTGCTAAACAATCTGCTATTTTATTCAAGCAGATTCTGTAAGAGCAATTGCTTTCCCGAGGTCAAGTTAAATCATTTGAAAAACAAAGAAACAGACAGAGCAAAATGTTTATGGTCCAACTAACTCAGTAGCTGGAAGGCCATGTTAAGACAACTTCTATTCACTAAAACAGATTAACAGAAACAAATTCAACTAAAAACAAATATCACGAATAAGACATGAGGCTCTTCAATTCAAAAACAAACTACCAACAAAATTGCCTACAATAACTTGAATAAGACACCAGGTTCTTCAATTCAAATATAAACTATTGGCACTTTATAAAAGCTGAAAGGCAGACAAATGCATCAAACATAACACTGGGAAAATAAATCAGGCATTTTTTATGCATGCATGTGCATGTATTCATTGGTTAGAGCTGCATGGGTCACCAATAGTGAGATTTTTTAGTATGTGACCATTCAGGCAGCCACATTCATCTTATGGGATGATGTCTTAACATGACAACAATGTACATGTATGTATACTGGTTTGGGGTTTTGTACTGATTTTTATTTGTTTGTGGGTTTTTTGGGGGGAGGTTGGTTTTTTTTTTGTGTTTTTTTTTCTGCACTCTAGATGACCCTGGAGATGGTAACCCCCACCCCCACCTCAAGCACAATGCATAATTTTGACAGAAAACATTAGTTGCTGTCTGATCTTCAAAGAAGTAGAAAAAGAATAAGAATGTTCATGTTTCTTTAACCCACTGAACACTGACAAGAATTATCATTGTGGGATCTTAAATTGATCTCTGATCTTTGATCTCTTGCATGGTGCATAGCACAGGCAGGTCTGCACTCGATGACCCTGGAGATCGTAAAAATCCCCCTTCAAGCACAACGTATTTTGGCTCATATGACAGAAAACAGTAGTTGTCTGATGGTTGGAAGGAGTAGAGAAGGAAGAGGAAGAATTTAGCAGTTGCCACTACCTAGATCTAGATCTGAAACCACGTGTTTCGTGGACCCAGGGCATAGAAACCAAATCAAGCAGAACACTTTACAGTTACAAACTCACCTTGCAGGTATCCTCTAATTGTATGCCACGATTTGCCATAGAATGTAATCCCACAATTTATCCACTCTAAACTCGATGGATTAATGCCATTAATCACTCATTAGCATCAAAATTCATAATTACGGCTTTTTTTTTCAAGATGGCGACAACAGCCTTCCGGATGTTGCCAAAATTAGGCTGACCAATCAGTGGTCTTGGCGCATCGCATGCCGGTTCTGAAACGGGGTTCTGAATCTGATTCTCAGTTCATTTTAGTAGACTAGTGGTGATCTCAATCGGCATGTGTGTGTGTGTGTGTGTGTGTGTGTGTGTGTGTGTGTGTGTGTGTGTGTGTGTGTGTGTGTGTGTGTGTGTGTGTGTTAAATGCAAGTATGCATATGTGTGCTTGAGAATACATGCATGCATACTCTGTGTGTGTGTGTGTGTGTGTGTGTGTGTGTGTGTGTGTGTGTGTGTGTGTGTGTGTGTGTGTGTGTGTGTGTGTGTGTGTGTGTGTGTGTGTGTGTGTGTGTGTGTGTGTGTGTGTGTTGTTCTTCTTCTTCTTCTTCAGTTTAATGTCTGTTCACATAAGTGATATTAGACAACAACAAAAAATAATAAAAATAAAAAACAAAAACAACCCCCCTCCCCCCCCAAAAAAAAAAAAAATGGTAGAAACAAAAAGTAAGGAAAAACACCAAAAGTGAACATTAAACCCTAAACAATCAATCAGAACTTTTTAGAAAAATAACAAAAGAGCACGAAATCAATGTCTCTGTCTCGTAAACAAGCTACTGACATGTTCATAAGCACTATAGTAAACTGTCAATAGGACTGTTCTTCAGGATAAGGCAAGTTCACACAGCAACACACAGTTGCTTAAAATTTTGTCTAGAGAGTTCTCACGTGTGATGGGAAGACACTGTTTTAAAACGAGACAGTCAAAAAGAATATGACTGACTGAAATCGTCCCATCACATATGCAACGCACATTTTTAGCATACTTCGTTTGGAAGGCATTTAATTTAAGTCTATGTGTTAAGTCTAATTTAATTTAATACATGGAATTTGTATAGCGCTATCTCTTGTAAAGACAAATCAAAGCGCTTGCATTTGACCTACAGAGCCACAGATCATGCTGCCACCAGGCGCAAAGATCCCCAACTCCCAACTCCCCGATTTTTCTTCAGGGATGGTGTCTAAACACGACACCTGTGTGCATGCTGGTTTGTTATAATTTTGTCATCCGCTCCTACCGGCACACGATGGCCTACTCTTCCGAAAGGTGGAACGGGGTTTTAACGTGTGCGCAAGATGTTCTGCGTGCATTCGCACACGGGGCCTCGGTTTCGAGTCTCATCCGAATGACTTTGACATTCAGTTCGATTTTTTCGTCAAACTGGGAAGAAAGGGCGAGGCTGGGTTCGAACCCAGAAACTCACGATTTACATATTGGCAGGCGAACGTCTTAACCATTCCGCCACCGTCCTTCACACACACACACACACACACACACACACACACACGTCATGTCAAGTACGTTCATAATATCCCCGCTGTACTAGGCTTCATGTAAACTTCTTCTTCGCAATTCTTCTTCGCAATTTTTCTTCTTCTTCTTCTTCCTCCTCCTCCTCCTCCTCCAACGTTCATTTACGGCGTACAGCGTACGGGATAGCCAAGTGGCTAGAACATTGCGCTCGCAATCTGACGACCCGGGTTCGAATCCTGTTCAAGGGAATATTTTCCCCCTGGAGTTAACATCACTACCAACTCCCCCCCCCCCCCCCCCCCCCCAAGTCTTTCAGATGAGACTATAAACCGGGGCCCTGTGTGAGAACGTATACAAAACATCTTGCGCACACGTTAAAACCTGTTCCGCTTTTGAAAGAGTAGGTTTGTGGGTGCCGGTGGGAACGGATGACAAAATTTACAAAACCTCATAGCCTACACACAGGGACTGGATGTAAAAGAGCACATAATTGTTTGGTCTATTATCCTTGATATAAATGAATGAATAAATGAATGAATATAAATACGGTGCACGGACCACGATCGTGGCCTTCCAGTGACCTGCTATGAGCCACGATCGTGGCTTTGCATACTATAGCCTACGTCAGGTTCCACATCAATCCACTAGCATCGATAGCCTTCGAAAATCTCCCTCGTTTTCTGTTGGTCAAGTCAGGTCAAGTCAAAAGTACTTCAATCATCCCATGAAGGACCATTACAATACTGACAGACACATTAATACGAATCATAATCTCAAAAGACGCAAGATATTGGTTCAGACATTGCGCTGGCAATTTGACGACCCAAGTTCGATTCCTGTTCGAGGGGATTTTTCCCCTGGAGTTAAATCTGACAAGATTTTTTATGTAATACTGCTGCTCGCCAAATTTCACATATATAAATGCAGATGCCAAAAGAATTGGCCTTCGTTTGAAATATTTACGCGACAACTAAAATCAAGATATGAGGTTGAAAAATGTGTTGCATCTATGGAAATGTCTTTTTTTTTTAGTTTCGCTGCACAATGGTGTACATATCTACCTCTGATAGATTAGAGCAAACTGTATTACTGCTGGACGAGTCAGTCTGAATGGTAAAATCCGTTTATTCAGCTGAGCAGTTTAATTGCAGTGGTGTGTGTGTGTGGTTTGTTTGTTTGTTTGTTTGTTGTTTTTTGTTTGTATTTGGGGGGGGGGGGGGTTGTTGGTTTGTTTGTTTTTTGTTGTTGTTGTTGCTTTTGTCTTTAAACAATGTCCTGTCAGTTTTGCATTCGGAGTTTAGGTATATGTAAGTAGGCCTATATGTATGCTTCAGTATGTCTATATGCTTGGGTACTTTTGTTTGTATGCATGCATGTACATGATTGTATATGTATGTATGACCATTCAAGTTCATAAACTATCTAAAACATATGCTAGTAGGTTGTGTATCAGTTTGTAATCTTATCCTTCTAAATTTTTTTCTTTATAAACTGTGATATGAATCATTTGTGGATTGATGCTTACAATATACTGGGCTGTGTACATTATTTGAAAATTCAAAAAATATTATAAAAAAATAAAAATAAAAAAGACATTTTGCACACATAAAAAAAGTTTGTCGCATAGAAACATGGTACAATGTACGAAAAATGACACCCAGAACACGCATCAAACAATAATATCCTACAATATCATGCACCACAGCAATCTGCAGGGTCCCCTCCACACGACCAAACACAAAAAACCGCACACACAAACACCAGCGAACGCACGCACGCGCGCATGCATACCCACCCTCCCATGAATAAGCTAAAGAAGCATTTGAAAAAGATGCGAGGCAAACGCCGTTTTTGGGACCTTGCCACCCGCACTTTTCCGCAATTACAGAGCCCACGGCACAACGACCATATTCTACTGTATGCAGACAAACTTTCCAACCATTTTTGATGTGAGTGGCACTGGAATTGTGAGGACATCCCAGCCCCGAAGATGGCAACCCCGCTTGTAAATAGCCAAGTCTCTCGCATAGAAACATAGTACAGTGTACGCAAAAATGACCCCTACAACACGCATCAAATAATATCATACAATATCATGCACCCCAGCAATCTGCAGGGTCCCCTCCACACGCACAAACACAAAAAACCGCACACTCAAACACCAGCGAACGCACGCACGCGCACCCTCCCATGAATAAGCTAAAGAAGCATTTCGAAAAGATGTGACACAAACGCAGTTTTCGGGACTTTGCCCACAGTTACAGAGCCCACGATAATATGACCGTATTCTACTCTATACAGACAAAGTTTACAACCATTTTCCATGTGTGTGGCACTGCAATTGTGGCGACACCACAGCCCGGAAGATGGCAACCCCGCTTGTACATATCCAAGTTTGTCGTATAGAAACATGGTACACTACGCAAAAATAACCCCAACAACACGCATTAAATAATAATATCATACAATATCATGCACAACAGCAATCTGCAGGGTCCCCTCCACACACAGAAACACAAAAAAAACGCACACACAAACACCAGCGAACCCACGCACGCGTGCATGCATACCCACCCTTCCATGAATAAGAGCTAAAGAACTAGAAGCATTATGACGCAAACGCTGTTTTCGGGACCTTGGCACCCGCTCTTTTCCACAGTTACAGAGCCCACGGCACCACGACCTTATTCTACTCTATGCAGACAAACTTTACAACCATTTTTGATGTGTGTGGCACTGGAATTAAGGCGACACCACAGCCCTGAAGAGGGCAACCCGCTTGTACATAGCCAAGTTTGTCGCATAGAAGCATGGTACAGTGTACGCAAAAAGGACCCCAAGAACACGCATCAAATAATAATATCATACAATATCATGCACCACAGCAATCTGCAGGGTCCTGTCCACACACACAAAAAAACAAACCCGCACACACAAACACCAAACGCACCCACACGCGCATTCATACCTACCCTTCCATGAAAAAGCTAAAGAAGCATTTCAAAAAGATGTGAGGCAAACGCCGCTTTCGAGACCTTGCCACCCGCACTTTTCCACAGTTACAGAGCCCAAGGCACAACGACCATATTCTACTGTATGCAGACAAACTTGACAACCATTTGTGATGTGTGTGGCACTGGAATTGTGGCGACACCACAGCCCGAAGATGGCAACCCCCGCTTGTAGGCCTACATAGCCAAGTTTGTCGCCAAGAAACATAGTACAGTGTACGCAAAAATGACCCCTGGAACATGCATCAAAAGATAATATCATACAATATCATGCACCACAGCAATCTGCAGTGTCCTCCACACACAACACAAAAAACAAACCAACACCACAAACACGCACCGCGCAATCATCCACCCTCCATGAATAAAGCAGCTAAAAGCATTGACCAAAGCGTTCGGACCTTGCCACCGCACTTTCCCAGTTACAGAGCCCAGGCACAACCATTCTACTTATGCAGACAAACTTGACAACCATTTGTGATGTGTGTGGCACTGGAATTGTGGCGACACACAGCCCGAAGATGGCAACCCTGCTTGCACATAAATAAGTTTGTCCAAAACATGTCACAGTGTACGCAAAAAGGACCCTAGAACACGCATCAAAATAATATCATACAATATCATGCACCACAGCAATTGCAGGTCCCTCCACAGCACAAACAAAAAAACTGCACACACAAACACCACGAACCACGCATGCGCATGCATACCGACCCTCCCATGAATAAGCAGCTAAAAAGCATTGTGACCCAAAGCGTTTCGGACCTTGCCCCCGCACTTTCCGCAGTTACAGAGCCACGACGGATTCTACTATATGCAGACAAACTTGACAACCATTTGTGATGTGTGTGGCACTGGAATTGTGGCGACACCACAGCCCGAAGATGGCAACCCCTGCTTGTACATAAAAGTTTGTCCATAGAACATGGTACAGTGTACGCAAAAAGGACCCCTAGAACACGCATCAAATAATAATATCATATAATATCATGCACCACACATAGCCAAACTACAGCCATCCTCTCCAAACACCAAGCCTCGCATGCTGCATACGGAGCTCGATAATAATGCACTAGCGAGCTTTGGTGATCCAACTGTGTTTCGGGACTTGCCGGCTCTTTTGTCTGAGTTCAGAGACCCGACGTATTGTCTTATGCATAAAATTGTATAATCATTATTAGGGATGTGTGTTGGCTAGGTGGATATTGTGGTGACACCATAGCCCATGATGGCACCAACCTTGTAATTTACGCGGTTTGCGCATGACTGGTCCCGTGTACGCAACAATTCCACTCCAACATGCAAAATTATAAAGTGTTCTATAGTAAAATCATGGCAGCCAACAGCAAATCTGGCCAAGCCTACCTTCCTCACATCCAAGCTTCTTTAGAGCTTATTCATGGGAGGGTGGGTATGAATGCGCGCGTGCGTGCGTTCGCTGGTGTTTGTGTGTGCGTTTTTTGTGTTTGAGCTGTGGAGGAGACCCTGCAGATTGCTGTGGTGCATGAATATTGTATGATATTATTATTTGGATGTGTGTTTTAGGGGTGGTTTTGGGTACACTGTACCATGTTTCTTGGCGCCAAACTTGGCTATGTACGGGCGGGGTTGCCATCTTCGGGGCCGTGGTGTCGCCACAATTCCAGTGCCACACACATGGAAAATGGTTGTAAAGTGTGTCTGCATAGTGTAGAAGACGGTCTTGGTGCCGTGGGCTCTGTAACCGCGGAAAAGTGTGGGCGGCAAGGGCCGGAAATTGGCGTTTGCCTCACATCTTTTGCTAATGCTTCTTTAAGCTTATTCATGGGAGGGTGGGTATGCATGCGCGCGTGCGTGCGTTCGCTGGTGTTTGTGTGTGCGGTTTTTTGTGTTTGGGCGTGTGGAGGAGACCCTGCAGATTGCTGTGGTGCATGATATTGTATGATATTATTATCGGATGTGTGTTCTAGGGGTGGTTTTGGTGTACACTGTACCATGTTTCTTGGTGCCAAACTTGGCTATGTACGGGCGGGGTTGCCATCTTCGGGGCCGTGGTGTCGCCACAATTCCAGTGCCACACACATGGAAAATGGTTGTAAAGTGTGTCTGCATAGTGTAGAAGACAGTCTTGGTGCCGTGGGCTCTGTAACCGCGGAAATGTGCGGGCGGCAAGGGCCGGAAAACGGCGTTTGCCTCACATCTTTTGCTAATGCTTCTTTAAGCTTATTCATGGGAGGGTGGGTATGCATGCGCGTGTGCGTGCGTTCGCTGGTGTTTGTGTGTGCGGTTTTTTGTGTTTGGGGTGTGGAGGAGACCCTGCAGATTGCTGTGGTGCATGATATTGTATGATATTATTATCGGATGTATGTTCTAGGGGTGGTTTTGGTGTACACTGTACCATGTTTCTTGGTGCCAAACTTGGCTATGTACGGGCGGGGTTGCCATCTTCGGGGCCGTGGTGTCGCCACAATTCCAGTGCCACACACACGGAAAATGGTTGTAAAGTGTGTCTGCATAGTGTAGAAGACGGTCTTGGTGCCGTGGGCTCTGTAACCGCGGAAAAGTGCGGGCGGCAAGGGCCGGAAAACGGCGTTTGCCTCACATCTTTTGCTAATGCTTCTTTAAGCTTATTCATGGGAGGGTGGGTATGCATGCGCGCGTGCGTGTGTTCGCTGGTGTTTACGCTATCTATAGCTAGTGTTTTTTTCACAGGGTGGGGTAGCTAACCCTACGCCAAACCCTCCTCCTTTTTCAGCCGGGCTTGGGACCATCCTAGGCAGTTTTCATGGGCACCACCCTCACTAAGCTGGCCCCTGGAGAAGCCGAGGTCTCTGATGCCTCACTCCCCTACAACCACAAAGGTTATAGGTACACCTTGACCTTTTTAAAATGATGTGTGAGTTTCCATGCAGGATGTTTAATATGTGCCTGTATGATGCAAATTCCCATACAGGGTGTTTGTGTGGAAGCCTTTAAAGTCTGAAGATTCGTAAGGACTGCTGCTGGAGGGGCACAAGTCTGAAGATTCGTTAAGGACTGCTGCTGGAGGGGCACAAGTCTGAAGATTCGTTAAGGACTGCTGCTGGAGGGGCACAAGTCTGAAGATTCTTAAGGACTGCTGCTGGAGGGGCACAAGTCTGAAGATTCGTAAGGACTGCTGCTGGAGGGGCACAAGTCTGAAGATTCTTAAGGACTGCTGCTGGAGGGGCACAAGTCTGAAGATTCGTAAGGACTGCTGCTGGAGGGGCACAAGTCTGAAGATTCGTAAGGACTGCTGCTGGAGGGGCACAAGTCTGAAGATTCGTAAGGACTGCTGCTGGAGGGGCACTGTGCCCATCAACATCAGCCCAAGGTGGTGTCTCTTTCAGTCTGCCTCTCCAACTTTCGAGACAACCCCCATTATGTACCTGACCCACCTCACAACTCCCATGTTTTCCTGAAGAGAGATGATGACATGTCCTGTAGGAAACATTCAGACACGCTCAGAGACAGACCAGACATCACAGGGAAATAACAACACAAAAGGCAACGATGAAAATCACTTAAAACGTTTACTGCAGCACAAACAATCACTATAAAAGTCCAGTACGTCATTTCTGAACAAGATGATTGAAGAATTTGGTGCACAAGTTCAATTCAAAGAAAAAGTCTCCTGATATCTAAATATCATAAAACACACAAACAAACCCTGTGACAACCACACCAAGCTAAGCTGAAATCATCAACACACACAAAGCTCTATCACTGGTGTATAAAGTTCTCATAGAAACATACTTTGATCAAACTGCAGGGAAAAAGACATCTTTGGGAATACTGGGTTGTATACCATGCACTATGCAGTAAGTACAAGTGGTGCTGTCACATCTTCACTCTGTGTATTCAATTTTTTAAAAGATGGCACTCTCCTTGGAAGAATCTCTTGAATACACACAGCACAAAAAAGCAAAAATAAAAAATTAATGCATTCAACAAACTGTGACGAAACCAAAAAAATGAAATCCTGAAGTATACAGCACATGAAAGCAGACATAAAAGAAAAATGCATACATACACTTACAACAATGAAACAAAACAGAACCAAAATGCATACATACACTTACAACAATGAAACAAAACAGAACCAAAATCCTGAAGGACACAGAGTACATGAAA
Organism: Stramonita haemastoma; assembly: GCA_030674155.1. Classification (NCBI taxonomy): domain Eukaryota; kingdom Metazoa; phylum Mollusca; class Gastropoda; order Neogastropoda; family Muricidae; genus Stramonita; species Stramonita haemastoma. The sequence continues at coordinate 28,657,546 of CM060324.1, read as the reverse complement.
GAAGACAAAACAAAAATGTGTATATACACTAACAATAATGAAACAAAACAGAACAAAAATGAAATCCTGAAGTATACTGCACAAGAAAGCAGGCATAAAAACAAAAATGGCTAACAATGATGATTCAAAAACACTAAAATCTTGCAGTATACGCAACAGAAAAAAGCAGAAATGAAACAAACATGTATATAATAACAAGGATGAAACCCAAAAAAAATTAATTGTAAAGTATACACAGGACCAAAAAGCAGAAGTTAAACCAAAAAAAAAAAATTTAATGCATACACTAACAATGATGAAAAAAACATGGGAAGCATTTTCTCATTTCAAAGACAAAGCGTAAAAGCGCCAACAAGCTCAAATCTGCAGCATTATTTTTCTTCTTTTGTGTATCACCACCCATTACCTTGGTCACAGTAAGTGGAATGCTACAGACAAATGACTCACCAGTTTCAACTGAAAATCACACTCAAAAATGCAACAACGAAAAGGAAAACAAAAAATTTTGTCAGTCTTTCTTTGGTTCCAGTCCAATACACACACTGGACGGTGTTGTAAACCAGGAAGGCTTGAATCCATATCACCTAGCTGTAGCTTTGCCGCCAATACCAAGAATGGATCACACAAATAAAATAAAAAAATTTAAAAGGTAAAGAGAATACACTGTGAGAGCATGCTAAAGGCACTTCCAAAACACACTGTGACCACAACAATCACCTGAAACTGAAGACTACAAAATATATTCATTGAAAATTCACCATGCTATCCTACAAAAAAATTAATGTCATTTTACATTCAAAGCACAATACACCCAGAAGCCACATTGGTACTGATTTCTAGAGAGAAAAAAAACTAAGCATGCTGCTTAGATTAAAAAAAAGCAACATGTACACGTACAATTTCCAGCCCTAGTATTCTCATTTCTCTCTACTAATACGCTGGAAAGTTGTTTTTTTCAAAGTAGAAAAATGCACCTTTTTTGCATCTTGTTAAAAACAACCACGTGCATGATCAATTCTTCCCAATTCCCCCCCCCAATTTTTAAAAAAAAAACAAAAACCACATATTTTGCTGCCTGAAGAACAACAGGCGCCTCATGAACCAATATGTGGATGAAAAGCCCCCCCCCCCCCCACAAAAAAAAACCACCTCTACTCATTTAAAAACTCTCAAAGTAAAGAGTAGTACTTTCATCATCACCGTTAACATATCCATGATTCATCACATCTTACCTCCAACCCCCCCCCCCCCCCCCCCCTCCCAGAAACCCAACTGAACAAACTTTCAACGATGTAAAATCTCAGATTCTTTCTCTCTTCCTTTCTTATTTACATTCCCCAAAACATCACCACCTTCAAACTTCCTACACACAAGATAAAGTTTCAAAACACAAAACGAATATGTTTCAGAACACAAAGACCATCTCCATCATCATTTCAAAACACCATGATTATCTCAGGATATTTTTTCTCAATTACAGCTGATGATAATACACGCTTCCAGACAAACACTGTCACTGCTGGGACAACAGCCAGGTGTTTCCCTATCCTCCATGGCTGAAGGGGAGGGAGGAAGGGAAGGGTGGTGCAATGTTGGGGGGGGGGCGGATCACCACTTGTAGTTGAACTTGGTCTTCAGCAGGTATTTGATGTTCACCTGGGCAACATCGTACACGATGTATCTGAACAGCGTCAAGGAACACACACCACCGCATATCATTTTTGTCATTATTCTATTCTATTTTATACCACTTTATCTCACACTCTGCGTGAAATTCGGGCTGCTCTCCCTGGGAAGAGCACGTCGCCACAAGTACAGCGCCACCCACCCCCAAAAATGAAATTAAAATTATTTCAAAAGTCGAAAACCTAAGACGAATCTTGACATGATGTCTCAAAGCCTTGTAAATCTGAAAAAGAACAAGATCCACAACCAACATTGGCTGTTGTTTTTGAAGCTCCATCAGGCTTTGTGGTCCTTCTTCTAACGCTCAGACAACTACTACTACAGTCTGTCATACGAGCGAAAATGCGTTGCGCTGCCGTAAGTGACGGGAGAGAATCTTTCTTTCTGGAAAAAAGGCAAGAGAATGCACCGAGAAGGCAGAAAATAGAGGAGGAGGAGGTGACAGAAGGAACAAAGGATAAACAAAGAAAGGGATAGAAAGTTAAAGTCTGTCCCGAGCCTAAGGCTCATCAGGCCGGTGCTTATCCCGGTTTCTGTGGCGTTAAGCGCCTGAGAGTCATAGACTCCCCCTGGATAGGACGCCAGTCTATCGCAGGGTTAACCCCCAACACAAGGTTGGTACCCCTTTTACACCTGGGTGGGGTGAGAAAATAGCCATAAAGTGCCTTTTCCAAGGGCACAAACGCCATAGTCGAAAGCTGGGATCGAACCTGCAACCTTTAGATTACGAGTCCAACACCCTAACCACTAGACTACAGCGGCAGCTAAAGGGATAGAAGAGAGCACAGAATTTCCGGAAGTGGGGATGCTATCTATACTGAGAGGCCCCCGGCATCCCCAAGGGGGAAGCTTTGTGGTCCACACTTCAGAGTTCAGTTGCAGAGTACACTCCTGGTCAATCGATCCTCCTGCACCAATCCTCACAGTGCACTGACATTCCATCACTATTTCTCTCCTGCATCCAAGCCCACCTTCATTTGTTTGTTGTTGTTTTTTACACTATTTTTCCATGTCACAAGTATCTGCTCCTGGAGGTCGTTCTTTCATTGCATTTCAATTTCTTTTGTTGATCAGCCATCGGAACTGGTCAAAGTGCTAGGGGAGTACAGAGGCTAAAAAAAAAATTTAAAAAGAAAAGGGGGGCCAAGGACTTCTAAGCCCTGGTGAGGCAACGCCTGGGTATAGAGTCCAGGGGTGCTAAACTGATTTTGAGCAAAAGGTGATTTGAAATGCTCTCACTATATCATCTAACACATTTAGAGCAAAGAGGTGATTTAAAACGCTCTCCCTTTATCATCTAACCGATTTTGAGCAAAGAAGTGATTTGAAACGCTCTCCTTTATCATCTAACCGATTTTGAGCAAAGAGGTGATTTGAAAGCTCTCCCTTTATCATCTAACCGATTTTGAGCAAAGAGGTGATTTGAAATGCTCTCCCTTATCATCTAACCGATTTTGAGCAAAGAGGTGATTTGAAATGCTCTCCCTTTATCATCTACCTATTGTCTGCACTAGCCCATAAGACTGTTTTTAAAATTCCCTCTTTCTCCTATCCATTATTTCTCTAGAACCGATGAAAAACACCAAATCCGTGAGCAATTTCCATTTCCATATCCAGAACTAACAAAACTACACCCCTGCATACACTATGAAAAAAAAACACCCCACCGACAAACATAATGCAAATGTCAAAAGTGTAAAGGATGTCCCATAACCTAGGTGGTTGTAGAGGAGCGAGGTGTCAGAGACTTCAGCTTCTCTAGGGGGCCAGCATATTGAGGGTGGTGCCCATCTCCTCCCCCTCGCTGCTTTACCTTCCCTGACCCTAAAGAGGGCAGGTACCCATTGACAGCTGGGTGAACTGGGGGGACTGTACTGAAGCCGAGGCACACAAACGGTCACCCATCCAACTGGTAACCACGCTCAACGCTGCTTAACTTGACTGGGGGAAAGCGAGCGCTCTGACCACTGAGCTATCCCGTCCCCATCTACTAAGTGTACACTGTAGAAAACATCCCCACTGTCTGTATACTGTACTCTAAGGGAAACACCCCCACACCAAACATACAATCTGCTGAGTGTACACTATGGAAAACATCCCCACTGTCTGTATACTGTCTCTAAGAAACCCCACTGTCCTGATACACTGTCACTATAAAACATCCCCACTGTCTGTATACTGTACTCTAGGAAACACCCACCAACTACATCTGCTGATGTACACTTAAACATCCCCACTGTCTGTATACTGTACTCTAAACACCCCACTATCTGTTAGTGTACCTATAAAACATCCCCACTGTCTGTGTACTGTACCTCTAAACATCCCCACTGTCTGTTACTGTCTCTAAACATCCCCACTGTCTGTTGTACTCTGAACATTCTACACTAACATTCCCCCACTGTCTGTATACTGTACTCTAAACATCCCCACTGTCTGTGTACTGTACTCTAAACATCCCCACTGTCTGTATACTGTCCTCTAAACATCCCCACTGTCTGTATACTGTACTCTAAACATCCCCACTGTCTGTTACTGTACTCTAAAACACTCCCCCAACTCTCTGTAACTGTACTACTAAACATCCCCACTGTCTGTGTACTGTACTCTAAACATCCCCACTGTCTGTTACTGTACTCTAAAACACCCCACCTGTGTCAATAAACATACCACTGCTAGTAACTTGTAAAACATCCCCACTGTCTGTGTACTGTACTCTAAACATCCCCACTGTCTGTGTACTGTACTCTAAACATCCCCACTGTCTGTATACTGTACTCTAAGGGAAACACCCCCACCACCACACACACAAGCAGCCCACTGTGACCGTGACAAGGATACTCGTTGTAGAGCAGGCTGGAGTAGCTGATGTCGGCTTTGGAGCTGGCCCCCATAGGGATGACCAGTCCGTCCTTCGTCGTGTGAAATCCTGATGGCGCAGGGGTCGTCATGCCAATGCCTGCCATCACAACCATGCCATTTTTGTGACAGATCATTTTGAGGAATACATTTAAAGATACCAATTCTACAAGAAACGATATACATTTTTTTCTGATTTCTGAGTAGACTTCCATCTCTTTAAAAAATTATTTCAGTCCACAAAAATATTCAAATAGAAACCATCAACACCATTTTTTGTAATGCATGGCCTGATTAAAAAAAACAAAAACCCCCAAATATGCTGGTTATTCAATGTGCCATTTGAAAAAAAAATCTGAATTTGGCTTTGACACACACACACAAAAACACCACCACAATAAGGCTTCTTAATACTTTTCTGGCTTTTTCTGCAATATCTAGCTTTCTAAGTGATATTTAGTTTCCTGAGTGATATGTAGTATTGCAAATGATACCATCCACGTGTGAGAGTCATACACATACCTTTGGTGCTGTGTTTCCCCTTAGGCAGCTTGGTTATGTAACTTGCACCGGTAAGTTCATGCCTGTTCACAGAGGAAAAATAGCAAAGGTATTGCTTATTCAATGTAACATCTGAAAATAAACATTTGACTTCCACAAATTCCAACAAAAACGTGTTGCACTGTTCAGAAGGAAGCCATGTGTGTGTGCGAGTGTCAGTGTCTGTCTGTATCTGTGTGTGTGCATTTCAGCATTGTATGCATGCCTGCATATGCACATGCTATGGGGGGGGGGGGAGTAATCTGCAGGAATGTGTGCACACATGTTTCAATCTGCTTGGTGTTGGGTGGTTGGGTTGAGTGGGTGGGTTGGGTGGGTGTGTGGTGTGGTGTGGTGTGGTGTGGTGTGGTGTGGTGTGGTGCTGTGCTGTGCTGTGTGTGCTGTTCTGTGCTGCGTGCATGCATGCATGTGTATGAGTGCATCTAAGTGATGAACATGTTTGTGGATGAATACATTTTTGTAATATGTTGGACTGTATTGCGTGCTGAGGTGTCAAGTCCGCTTATGAAGTATCTGAATGAAGCTCTTCCCTTCTCCAAGAAGAACAGAGGGATGGGGTAGAATGGTCAAACAATGTTCTTAGCAGCAAATCAGTCAACAGACACCAAGGGACCCAAAGAAAAGCGCAAAAAAATCCCTCTCCCACTTCAACAATGTCAGGAATTCTATCACATTTTTTAAAAGCAAACAGGTGCAATAACTTCATGGGCTATCAGATCAACAGTACGAAGTACAACTTTACAGCTAAGTGTTTTCATGGTTACAGCTAAGTATTTTCACTGTCCAGATGAAAATTAATATCTCTTTCTCTGTCAGGTCTTCCGAAAAGTCAAAGAGAGGGATAGAAATGAGGGAATTCCTAGCACAGAATTCCCAGAGGGTGGGGATGCTATTTATACTGACAGGCCCCCGGCATCCCCACGGGGGAAAAATGGTGTACAATCCATCCTACACTTACATGTTGCCCAGGGCGACTTCACACAGCAGCAGGATGCCGATGGGGTCACTTTTGGAGGTGCGGCAGTAGTTGGCTGATTTGGACACCATGTCCGCAAAGTAGATCCCTTTGCCAAACATGTAGCCAGTCTGAAACACACAGCAGTCAAGTTGGTTTTTTACCCCATTTTAATCTGTATAGAGTTACGCTCTGAGTTTTAAAATGTGACGAGGTGACAGCCCCGATATGGCCTGTGTGGTCGGCAGAGCTATAAACAACATGACTGAACTGGGTCAGTAGTGGAAGGTGATGTTTCTGTCCGTACAATGGCAAGTTATGATGATGGTGAGGGCAATAATGATGATGACAACAATGATGATAATAATAATAATGGTAATGATTTATACACAACATTTGGTCCAGAACCAATGTCTCTATGTTTCATAACAATAATAATGATGATGATAATAATAATGGTAATGATTTATACACAACACTTGATCCAGAACAAGTATCTCTGTGTTTCATTTTTCAAGATACAATAACATGGCATGATGGACAAAAGTAGTGAAGCCAAAAAACGATGATGCTTTTCTGTTTTAACTAGCAATGTGTATACAATTTTTCCCTAGTAATTTCTGGTACAAGAAAAAATAGCAGGCTCCCTGATTTCTAACAGGTCATCAACAAAAAAGTCCTTTCTTTGGTATTTTGTTGCTGCTCATTTCCTGTCTGTGTGTCTTGGGGGTGATTTAGATATGGTTCAAATTTTTTTTAACATGTACATTTTTTTTATATTAAAATGAAAAACTATGCCACATGACAAAATCCTGAGTTTGTGCACTGCTCACACCACTGGAGAAAGATGGGTTCTATTGAGTTTTTTTGTTCGTTTTTTCCCCATCAGCTATAGCTTCAATATGCAACAGTTTTTCCCCATCATTTCAGTAGCTGCCTTTGAACTTCGGGGATGAGATCTGAACATGACACCTGTGTACATGCCTTTTAAAAATTTTATTATCTGTTCTAACTGGCACGAAATGGCCTACTCTTCTGATTGGCAGACTGGGTTTTGAACATGTGCGCAAGGTGTTCTGCGTGCATTCACACATGGGGCCTTGGTAAAGACTTTAGACATTCAGTTTGATTTTCTTGTCAAACTGGAAAGAACAAGGCTGGGAAATGAACTCAGAACCTCACGGTTTACTTGTTAAAACGGTTTAGGCAGGTGAACATCTTAACTGTCCTGCCACCTTCCTTCTCTTCTGTTTTGTTCAACTTGCCCCATACACTGCAAAAAAATACCAGTCCCACGCCTCAAACATCATCTTAGGGAACAAAAAGAAGTTATCTATCTTATCTATCCCTTAGTCTGGCGACCGTGGGGGCACCCCTGAAGACTTGACAAGCAGTTCCCTCCATTCCTCTCTCTGTTCTGCCTTTCTCAGGGCTTTGTTGAGTTCTAGGCCTGTCCATTTGCTGTTCTGTCCATTCCCTGTTCTAGGCCTGTCCATTGGCTGTTCTAGGCCTGTCTATTCGCTGTTCTGTCCATTTGCTGTTCTAGGCCTGTCCATTCGCTGTTCTGTCCATTTGCTGTTCTAGGCCTGTCCATTTGCTGTTCTAGGCCTGTCCATTTGCTGTTCTAGGCTTGTCCATTCCCTGTTCTAGGCTTGTCCATTCCCTGTTCTAGGCTTGTCCATTCCCTGTTCTAGGCTTGTCCATTTGCTGTTCTAGGCTTGTCCATTCCCTGTTCTAGGCTTGTCCCATTTGCTGTTCTAGGCTTGTCCATTTGCTGTTCTAGGCTTGTCCATTTGCTGTTCTGTCCATTCGCGGCTACCTTAATGGTAGGCAAAAATGGTTACATATGCAAAAATGTCCCCACTGGTGAACCTTGGAGCTGCAGACGAAAAACTTCAACACACATAAACAGTTCAGGTAGGACCATACCACGGGGGCTTCAGGGGGGGCAATCCTCAGCCCCTGGGACAGGATGCCGGCAAAGTTGGTGGTGCGGGAGCCGTGCCACAGCAGCTGGCGGTTATGCATGGCCTTGAAGGGCTCAAACTGCTGGCGCTCCCCCTCACGCTCCACCTCGAAGATCTGCCCAACAGGTAGAGAAGGATTGAGTGCATCGTCCACTAGACATGCACGCACAAGCATGCATGCACATATACACACACCCAAATACACACTGGCATGTGTGTGTGAGCACAAACATGCACACATACATACATTGAAAACAGACACACACACACAACAAAATTTATGGGCTTCAACTGCTTTCACACAAGCATGCATGCACACATCCAAATACACAGACGCACACACACACAGATGACAAACTTACAAAACTACATAAACACAGGGACTGGATGTAAAAAAGCACATGAGTACTTATTCCATTATCGTCGGATTTAAAAGAATAAATAAAAAATAAACACATACACACACACAGAGAAAAAGTAATTAAGAACAATGGGAAAGATGGTCATCCACACTTTGTGTTCTGAGGGGAAACAATGGCCAAAAGTCTGTACAATGTATGAAATAAAAACAGCAATACAATCTTTCATTTTTTTAAGATGAACACCAACACACTTACACCCAGAGACATATCACATGCAGGCAAGCCTAACCTCAAGTTTCATTTTCAGGGACACAGCCACTGAAAATCAGGGACACTGACTAACATTCAGGGACACTTGGCACAACCACATAAAAATATGAATCCTTTTTTTTTTTTAAATGGCTACTTGATGGACTGACTCTGTCTTTCCTTGAGCACTTTATGCTTGTCTGTGCTGATGTGGCATGAAATTCTTTTTCTTCTGATGCTGATGTCACACTCTGGCATTTCACAGAATGCATAGGGAGCAACTGTCTTCCCTTCTCTGACAAATGACCCCTGTTCTGTGTACGAGGTCTAAATTCTTGTCGTTGCCTCTTTTTTGTGGAACAACTCGCGCTCCTCTTTCACACCATCTTTTCAGATCACGAAAAAACACTCTGATGTCCATGAGCATACGCCTTATGACAGCAAAATCAAAGAGCTTTACTCATTTCTGTCAGCAACTGCGCAGGCACATGCAGACACTGGAGGTAAGCTCGTTACAGTTCAGCTCTGAATGAAATTCCATTCCACAATTCTAACTTTCTGGGACACACGTAAAAAATTTGGATTCTGAACCACCCAAAATGATGCTCTTTCAGAGCAAACACAGCCACTCCAGGATGGCAGACATGCTAGCAAAAGTGGGTTTTTTTTTTGTTTTTGCCAGCAAGAGTGTGACTTTACAACAGCAGAATGATTTTTCCAAACAACAGGTGACAAACTCACATCCAGCACATCCAGACTGTACTGCTGATGGGTGGCCGCGTGCGTGTTCTTGACGTAGGTGCACAGTTTCTTGTACATGTCCCCCGACTTCTCCACTGGCTGTCATGAACACACATCATAAATAAACATGAGCAGCCAACCAATCAGTAGGCAGCAAATTGTACATGTAAGCAATGAACCGACAAAAGTAAGTACTGTTTCAGAAAAATGAATGGGCTCAATGGAGTCTACACTGCAATAATTTTTTTTGTCTAAACAACGACCAACAAAATCAAGTGAAAAATAAATAACAATAGATATACAAACAAACAAACACTTCTATCTCACATTATCTCATACACTATAAACACTGACTTTTTTTTTTTTCATTTCTCGGTTGGAGCTGCAAGATTCACTGATGGAAACATTTTGCATATGTAGAAGTTTGCTCGCCATCCAGGTAGCCACATTCTGACTTCAGGAATAAAAACATTGATACTAATGATTAAATGACTTGTTTCCAATCAAACCATTCACCAGAAACAAGAGCATATACAAAAAATACATAAAAACTATTTAACAGATTTGACTTTTATTCAAGGAATTAAAACCCATGCATCAATACACCAATGTCTCTCTTAACACTTTCTACCCCGGGTACGGATTAATCCGTACCACGCGATCATCTCCCCTGGACGGGGTACGGATTAATCCGTACCACAGCAGGTACTTTCACTTTCGCCCTCCCATTCTGTTCTGTTCTCACATGGTCGTTTTAGCTTGTTGGCTTTAGCTGCCACGTTAGTCGCACATCATTCACAGTTAATTTGCATATAAATTGAGCGTGTTTTTGTTGTGTTTATTGTTGTTTTACGTGTCATATGCTTGTAGTATGGCTTTGGTACATCATACTTTCACTGCTGACGAAGTAACAGAAGTTTTAAACGAGTTATTACGTTGCCGATAAAGATCGTGTTTTGGATAGAGATTGCGAGAGCTTTGAGTCTCGCGATACTAGACTGTGTGCCCCTTGAGGAGCGAGATAGGCCAGCTAAAAGGGGTGGGAGGGGGGGGGGGTGACTGGGGAGGAGCGTGGCCTTGGCACTGTGAGTACCGCTACGAAACACCAACTGTTTACATGAAAATTAACTACAAGCCACCTGGTGAAGTGCAAACATTCTGTACATATGAATAAAGTAGTGTAGAAAAGTTCAGGAACTTACTTGGACTAGGGAAGAAATGCTATCTGTATATTCCATGATCGTTATTGTGACAGTGTCATGTGTACAGTTCAGTGGTTCCCTTTGATTATATTACATTTGATGCGATGCTGGAAGAAAACTTGTATAGTACCTATGTTTGTCCCTGTTTATTTGAGATTCTTGTATAGTTTTGTTGTTGTTGTGTTGTATTTGTTGCATACATTGCGTAAAAATCATAAGCCCATCAGTGGGATCACCACTTAAAATCAGAGCAATTACGTAATTTGACACTATAATTAACATATTCTTTTTTTATGCAATATAAATTTTTATGCACGCATATAATGGGCAGTCATTTACCCACACAATGCCATAGTTTCATAAGAAATGGGCTGCACTCAGCTGCTGCAGGGCTGGTCCACAGAGACTGCAGTGCAGCTGCACCCTTGGGTACAAAGTGTTAAAGAAAAATATTCATCACACAAAATTCAGAATTTTATCACAACACCAACAAAAACAAAAAATCAAACAAACTTCTCAATTCTACCACTTTACAACAACAAAACTCAACATAAAAACTCCAGAACTTTTACAACTGTACATATTAAAAAAAAAAATCAACACACAAATTTCCAAACATTTATGAATAATCACCCTAAAAGTCAGAATTCACCTACCTTAATGGTGGGCAAATGGCTTTACATGCAAAATCTCACCATCGGTAAACCTTAGATCTTTAACCACACAGTTTTTTTACCTCCAAGTTTCACTAATGGTGAGATTTTTGCATATGCAACTAGTCCCCCCACCGCACCCCCCCCAGGCAGCCACATTCCAACTTTGGGGATTAACCAAGGAATGAAAACACACACACACACACACACAATTTGTCAGCAAACACACACACACACACACACACAGAGTTACATTCCCGTTCGAGGGGATTTTTCCCCTGGAGTTAACATCAGTGCTGACTCCACTCTCCCCAAAAGTCTTTCGGATGAGATTGTAAACCGAGGCCCCGTGTGTGAACAGACACAGAACATACGTTAAATCCTGTTCCACTTTTCGTAAGAGTAGGCCATTATGTGCCAGCGGGAACAGATGACAATATTTACACAACTGCATACACACAAGGAATGGATGAAAAAAAAAGGACATGAGTGCTTATTCCATTATCCTCGATATAAAAGAAAAATGATTTAAAAAAAAACAAAACACACACACCTGCAGACCACACTTGAGTTTCTTGTAGTGGGAGTCGATGGGATCCTCTCCGGCGTCTCCCCCACGGAGCAGGCTGTAGGCCACCTCGATCTCCAGGAGGTTGTCCAGCATCTCCGTCTTGTTCTTGATGGCCTCCTCCGTGTCCAGCAGCTTGATCTTGCCCATGCCAAAGTCGTGAGGGATCAGCGTGTAGAAGCGGTTGGTAGCGTCCACAAACTGGGTCTGTGTGCCCTTCTTTGTCACCAGCTGCAAGCCGTCATGCAGAGGGGGAAAATGTGGAATTGTGTTGTTGTTGTGGTGTTTTTGTACTGTATTGAGCTGTGTTGACTGTTTTATGTTGCATTGTATTGTGTTATACTGTGCTCTGTTGTACTGTTTTGTGTTGTGTTGCATTGTATTGTGATGTGTTGTACTGTTTTGTGTTGTGTTGCATTGTATTGTGCTGTGTTGTACTGTTTTGTGTTGCATTGCATTGTGTCATATTACGCCATGTTGTACTGTATTGTGTTGCAATGTATTCAGTTATATTGTGCCATATTGTGTTGTACTGTATTGTGTTGCTGTATTGTGTTGTACTGCATTGTTTGTATTGTGTTAACAACATTACATTGCATCATGCTGCATTGCACTGTAACTATATGTGTCCGTCTTGTTCAACAATGACCTTTGAAACAGCAGTGGAGGCAGCTGCTGTTTCGCAAATTGGGCAGATATTTGATTATAGAAGAAATGCCTTGCCAATAGCACATCCCCACTCTCTCGGCCAAGTGGGCAAACGGAAAGTCAGCGTTGGAGATGTTTTCCAAAGGCCAACTAGCCCCCAGTGCTGCAGCAGAACATAAGGACTGTGCAAGTCAATCCTCCTAGTCAGAGCGTTATATTCGATCACTAAAGACTAAGCTGTAAAATGAAATTCCATGAGTGGGAAAGCCACTGATCATACAGCCTCTCATGACATTAATTGTTAACACATACATGACATGATACAATACTTACATTCTGCAGTTCTGTCAGCACTTTGTAGGCAGACTCAATCTGACGTTTGGACAGTTTTCCCAGGGGCATTTTCTTCATGTCAATCTGGGGAAAAACAACACAGACTACAAATGTTAAAAACAACACCAACACACACACACAAAAGCCTGTGCACACAAAATTAAAAGAATCACAACATACTTCATTCATAGCAACCATTTCTGAATGCATGTACTGCACTTTCAAGCAAATTCCCTTCGTGTGTATTGTAATTCATAAGATTATCCATGCATATCAGAGACCTCACTACAAACGTTAGCATTAACGACCAGCCGCCATGGCGCAGTGGTTAGCGCCGTGGATTCCGGACTGGAAGGTCGCGGGTTCGAATCCCATAAGTCATAGGGATTTTTTCGGGCTCCGGCCGGCTCCTACCCAGAGTGAGTGTGCTGTGGGCTCAGTGGGGAGACTGGGACCACACAGTCGAGCTTCATCCACTTTACGGATGCGAATTTGAGAGTGTTGCTCAAATTACCTGACCAACACTGCAGGTGTCTGTATCTCTCGGGCCTGGTTGACGCCGGGATATATTATGACAGTAAGCGTAGAGAACAACCCTGTCAAGTAGTCTCAAAGCGGATGCACCTCCACAGCAGCATCATTACATCATCCTCATCATCATTGATCATCATGCAATAATAAAAATTGCCTCTGATTCGGTGGCCTCCGTTGCTCTGGTCTCATGGTGACCTCAGATTCGGTTTCCCCATACGCTTCTGTGCCTGTGGTGAATTTGTGTCAAAGCCTTTGGAGTTGGGGGTTCGTGGGGAGGCGGTCGTTGGAGGGACGCTGTGGTGGTCGCCACCTTGGGTGGGTGACTCGCTCAGTCTGGCTCCGCGACTGAGCTAATACTGTCGTTAGTAGGGGGCTTAGTAGGTGGTGTCCTGCGTATGTTAGCTCAGAACAGGCACCACTGAACACCACCAAAGTGACCCAGCAGAAGTGCAGGGCCCCTCTGGCTGGTGGCCCCGCGGCGGCCTAATATTGATAAGCTCTCTGTGGACTCCCGACCCCGGGGGTGAGACACAACAAATCTGGGTATGGCTGTGGCGGGGAAATTGAAATGAGCGGCGTGGGAACAGCAGTACGGGAACGTCACAGAAGACGAGGCAGCAAAAAAAAAAACAAAAAAAAAAAAAAAAAAAAAAAAACGTTAGCATTAACCCTCTTGCATTTGGATTCTCTGAACACAAACTGCCCCTAGATTTCGCATTCCATCACAAAATCAGGTCAGGCACACATACTCGCCTTTTCCTCCTTCTAAGTACATACCAGCAGCTATAATTACTTCCAGACTCTCAACAGGGTCTCTTCTTCTAGCCTGATAGAGCTTTGACATATGGTAGCAATTAGTGATAGTCACAGCATGATAGAAATCTACTGTGTATAAATCCCGGCAAATCCTGGTTCGGGACTTAGGGGAGGTAATTATTCAATCCCGGCAAATCCCGGTTTGGGACTAAGAGGGTTAATAAACAGAGCAAACAAGTCTCCCCTGTCAAAAGTAAACAGCACACTGGCTGGCCCTGTGCATTTGTGACAGAAGAAGGAGGAAGTAGAAGAAACTGTTTCTGAAGTATACTGCACAGTTACACAGTTTCATACTGACAATGGCTCCACTATTTTACCAATCACGTCATATCACACAACCACAAAAATGCACTGACTAACCAAACCACAGAACTAATTTTGTTAACTGTAAAGGTGACAACTTCTGAAGTAACATTTGCTTTCTTTCTCTTCTCTCCAGCTTTTGAAATTCGATGTCTTGATTAAAAAAAAGTAAATACTGATACACAATGAAAAAAATTGAGAAAAAAAACCAACAAAAACAAAATGAGAGCAAAAATTAAAGCAACAAAAAGGCTTTTCAATGAAGTCTAAATTTAATTATTTTCCTGCATGCATATCAACAGACATTAAACAGCCAAAAAAACAACAACAAACAAACAAAATAAAAACCTTAACAAACAAAGAACAAATCCCTAGATTACCTGAATACTACACAAAAAAAACAATCATTAACTCCCTCCTGTCCTCCAACCTTGAATCCTTGAAATACTTTTTGAACAGACAAAAAGCCAATCTTACTATCCAGTCAAAACTCCAGCAGCAGAACAATAAAAAAAAAATCCCAGTCAGAGAAGAAGCAGAAGCAGTGGACAGTACCTCGAACTCCATCATGGCTTTCTTCATCTGGTCCACATCAAAGATCAGACACAGCAGGTCCTGTACCGCTTTGGCCAGGGAAGACTTGGATCCTGACACCGTCAGCTTCTGAACTTTCTCATCCTCCTGCACACACACACATATGCACACATATACAGACATGCATGCACACACACAGACACACACATGCACTCACACACAAACGCGCACACACACACACACATACATGCATGCACTCAAGCACACACACACACATATGCATGCACTCACACACAGGCACGTACACATGCACACACACACACATACATACAGTGTTTGATATCGCCAAGTCCCAAAGGGCACTTTTTGTAGTTAAATATCATTGTTGTTCTGTTTTGAATAATATTCTTCCCTGTTAATGTTGAGCAAAGTTTCGTTTAATTAATATAACCAGGATAATCATCAGCCACAACTGTCCACCATCTTGAATTGAAAGCCGAAAGAAATGTTCAATCTCTCCCAATTTTCATTATTTATAATTTAAAACATTTAAACCACTGAGTTATCAACCCCCCCCCCCCCCCCCCCCCCCCCCCCCCCCCCCCCCCCACCCACACACACAACTGGCTTCTCACTCCCTCAACCACTAGTTATCACCAACACACCCTTTTCCTGAAAAAAAGATCAAAGCAACACAAGCCCTGCCCTGTAGGTCCATAAGCAACATTTTATTTATTTATCTATTTTTATTTGTTTATTCTTTTATATCGAGGATAATGGAATAAGCTCTCATGTGCTTTTTTACATCCAGTCCCCATGTGTATGCACTTTGGAAATCTTGTCATCCGTCCCCACCGGCACACAATGGCCTACTCTTACTAAAAGCAGAACAGGATTTAACATGTGCACAAGATACTCTGCGTGCGTTCACACAAAGGGGGCCTCAGTTTATAATCTCATCCGAAGGACTTTCGGGAGAGTGGAGTCAGCACTGATGTCAACTCCAGCGAAGTTAACTAACCTACCTGTCCGTAGTCGATCTCCAGAGGATAGAACTTGTTGGGCTTCTTCTTGAAGTCCTTGCGGTCTTCCCAGTTGTTGCCCGTCTTGTCCAGGTACAGCTCTTTGAACTTGTCGATCACGCTGTTCTTGGACCCACAACGCTCCACCTTGTTCCCCCCCACCGTCGTCCCCACTCGGCCCCAGGCGCGGAACAGCCAGTAGCTGTAACCGTCAGTGTTAAGGGTCAGTGTCCAGAATCTTTGTGAAGTTAGGTTTAGGGCTTGGCTCTTGTCAGCTCAAACACAAAGAGGGGGGGAGGGGAAGAGAGAGAGAGAGAGAGAGAGAGAGAGAGAGAGAGAGAGAGAGAGAGAGAGAGAGAGAGAGAGAGAGAGAGAGAGAGAGAGAGAAAAGAAAGAAAAATAGAATAAAACAAAGAAGAAAAATACACCCACACACATTCATTCATTCACAAAGACAAATACTCAAAACACACCGAGAAAAAAAGAATGACAACACATACCAAAACAAAACCATTGAGGTTTTAAAATGCACTTTCCTCACTGTTCATTGTAGTCTAGTCATTCAAGCTTCCTTTCATTATTCACTATAATTTAAGACAAGGAACCCCACCCCCCCGTCTGATATCACAGATTGTTAAGAGACCATTTTGTCCTCCATTCCTCAGGTGCAGCTCTGAGGTTTACCAAAGGTGAAATTTTGCATATGTGATTGTGTGCCCACAAGTATGACAGCTCCATTCCAACTTAGGACATAATGCCCAAACATGATACTAGTGTGCAAACATTTGTGTAAATTTTGTTTTCTGTTACTACCAGCCTACAATGACTACTCTTTTGAAAACTTGAACAGGCTTTAACATGTACACATGATGTTCTATCTGCGTTTACACATGGGACCTGTTTATAGTCTCACCTGAAAGACTTTTAGGGGAGTGGAGTCAGTACTGATGATAGATCCAGGGGAAAATCCCCTGAGCAGACGTCTCACTGATGGCTTGAACCCACACCATCAGACCGTAAGTTCAGAGCTCTAACCCATAGGCTATTATGCACCCCCCCACCCTTAAATAAATTTGAGAGAAAAAAAACCCCAGAAACATTAAAGCCAGGAAAAAAGGCCACACGTCTGCACCTGTTGGCGCTATCTCCCTCCAAAGCCTGCAGTTTGTAGAAAGAGTTGGTTCCCCTAGTGATGTCGACAAGGCCCAGCACTGCTGTGTACAGAGTGTCTCCCTTGTCCTTCAGCACGTGGGTCGTTTCCGCCAGACCTGTGTGGACACAGACAGCATGGTTCCGTGCTTCGTGGTCATGATGTTTTCCACATATATTCTCTGAGTCATAAGCAAAGCGTGCTGTGTTAATAAGTGAAGTACCCTCAGGTCTTTTTTTTCTTTCTTTTCTTTCCTTGGCTAGACCTCCAAGATTCATATATTGTGAGTTTTTGTATAAGTGTTTTAATCCGCCATGAATGTAACCACATTCCGACTTCAGGATTTGTGTCTAAACATGACATCTGTGTCCATAGGTTTTTTAAAATGTTGTCATAAATTCTTACCGGCACACAATAGCCTACTTTAGGGTCAGGGAAGGTAAAGCAGCGAAGTAGAGGAGATGGGCGCCGCCCTCAACATGCTGGCCCCTAAAGAAATTGAGGTCTTTGATGCCTCGCTCCCCTACGACCACACAGGTTATGGGACACCTTTACCTTACACAATAGCCTACTCTTCCAAAAAGCAGAACAGGTTTTTATTGTGTGCACAAAATGTCCTGTGTGTGTTCACACATAGAGCCTTGGTTTATAGTCTCATCAGAACTTTTGGGGGGTGGAATCAATACTAATATGTTAACTCTAGGGTCATGACGTGACCGTTCTTGCCCACCATACATACATAATAAATAATTTAGGTGAAAATGTGCATCCTACTGTCTTTTTTTTTTTTTTTTTTTTTTTTTAGAACTTTACATGCAAACAATTTGTGCAAACAACATACAGTCCTGAATACATCATTACTATCATCATCATCACTATAGTTTATCATCATCCTCCCATTATTAATAGTATCATCAAGAAAAAGCGATCATTGCACAAAGACAGACAGTCAGGCAGACAGACAGACAGGCAGACAGACAGACAGGCAGACACATAAAGACAGGCAGACAGACAGACAGGCAGGCAGGCAGAGAGACAGACAGACGTACCAGATTCAGGGTCCACAGCAGCCCCACCCTTCACTGTCATCTTCATGGTGGAGGGCACACTCTTGGTGAACTGCAGCTCTGAAACAGCAACAACAGCAGTTTCCCTCCATCATGCATACAGGAGACAGGTGCACACAGAAATGAAGCAAGCAGCAGTCCCCCTTGCACCAGTGTCTTGAAACCAGGCTCAATCCCCAGGTTTCAAATCAATCACATGTGTGTGTGTGTGTGTGTGTGTGTGTGTGTGTGTGTGTGTGTGTGTGTGTGTGTGTGTGTGTGTGTTGTATTGTATTCAATACTACAATTGTTAGCCACAGCATAGTTACACCCTATTTCTCTGAAGTGCTCCCTTTCCCCCAGTCAAGTTAAGCAGCATTGAGATTGGTTACCAGTTGGATGGGTGACCGTTTGCACGCCTTGGCTTCAGTACAGTCCCCCCAGCTCTAAATGGATACCTGCCTTCTTCAAGGTCAGGGAAGGTAAAGCAGCCAGGGAGAGGAGATGGGCGCTGCCCTCAACATGCTGGCCCCTGGAGAAGTTGAGGTCTCTGATGTCTCGCTCCCCTATGACCGCCTACATTATGAGACACCTTTACCCTTTATATTTCTCTGCAAAAAATCTGGGGGGTCCTCCCTGGGGAGAGTGCATTGCCACAAGAGTAACAGCCATCCTCTTTTCTTTTCTTTCCAATTATTCCTGTTTGTACGTGTCTTTGTTTCCCTGCTTGGAGATTTGTCCCAATTTCAAGATAGGTGCATGCGTGTGTGTGTGTATATGCATTTATCTGTGTCTGTACATATGTGTGCGTGTATGTCTTGTGTTAACTACGAAAGTGTTGAAGACGGCACACCATCCATGACAGTCACAACTTACCATCTTTCTTGGTCATGCCACTCTTGGGAGCACTCTTCATAGGACGTTTGCCAATTCTCTTGTCCACCTGCATTGACACACAGACACAAAAGCTTTGGTCAAATATCCAAAAGACTATTTTCCACCACTATGTTGTTACTATGAGCAAAGCTGGCATTCATGCTCACAACTCATCTTGTATACCACAGCTGTATTTCTGGGGGTTGGGGTTTTGAGGGAGTGGGGGGTTGGGGGTTCCTCAGCAAGAGCTCTGAGGTTCAACAATGGTCCACATTTTGCTAACCGACTGTTTTTGCCCACCATTAAGGTAGCCACATTCTGATTTTCAGCATATTTGGGGTTTTAAACCTCAGTTTGTTTTTCAAATGTATCTGTGAGTTCTCTATCTACACCACCATGATGATTACAGGACTGAAGTGTATTACTCATAAGCTATGGACTGACATGAAATGGATGATCACTGACTAGACATACAGCGCTATGCAGATTTGTACTGACAACCATGTGATTTTTTTTTTTGGGGGGGGGGGGGGGGGGGGGGAGAGGAGAATGTTTTTGGTAAGCGAACAACATAGAAATCAGTCTTTTTTTCCATTACAGCACAATCAAGAGCAAAATATGCTGAAAATGCAGTATGTTTGTTTTGCTGACAAGATTCACATATAAAACGCAATATTGATTTAAAAGTTTGCTTGGGACAAGATTCAGCGCTATAAAAATTCCATACACACTTTTTGGATTTGTTTGCTTGACATTCAGGCTATAAAAATTCCATACACTATGACTACTTTCCTGAAAGAATGCAGATAAAAGCAGCAGTGACACCATCCACTGACCTCTCCCCCCAGGACGCCATGTTGAGGTTCCTGATGAGGTCGCCACACTGGCGCCCTGCTTGGCTTTCTCCAAAAAGTCCTCTGGCACCACCTGGATGTTCGCCTCCTTCACCTCCTTCATCCCCTTCCCCATCTTGTCCACCTCCGCTGCAACACCCACCACCACCACCCCCGCAAACAGCCGTTTACACAACAGGTTCACTGGTTTGAGATCAGATTTTCAAATTTCCTGTCATCAATAGATGCGATAAATATAATAATAATACATGGAATTTAATCACAATCACATATGCAGCCTCGGGAGTACTGAATAGGGAATCTTTGTTTTCCTTGGTGAAATTTCTTTGGTTTGTTTTTTTTAGATTTTAAACTCTATGGTGCTGCTTCACAGGCTAAGAGTAATGCAGGAGTGATGTGTGTCGTTAAATTGGGCAAAGCAGCAGAAAATGATATCTGACGAAACTTTACCCCAAAACATTGATTATTATAAGTCTGAATACAAAAAGATGAAAATGAAACTTTTTTTGGTTTAATTTGTTAAATTTGAACCAAAAGAAAAAGAAAGATGAAACACTTAAAAAATTTTTTTATGTATGCACAGACTAAGAGAAGAAAGCTTGAACAGAATAAAAACTACAAAATGTAAAGGATTTTGGTGGACTGATGAGGGTTGGGAGGGAAAAGGGAGTGAACCAATTCACACATCCCAGCTGAAGTAACACTTTTGCTTCAACAAGATTTGAATATTCAGACATGCTGAAGAAGAAAGGTGGCAGGGACAGTTTAGACTGTCACTTGCCTAACGAGTAAACCCTGAGGTTCTAGGTTCAATTCCCAACCTTACCTTTCTTCTATTTAGAAGGGAAAATCAAGCCAAATGCTCATGTCTTTCGGAGCTAAACTAGTCAGACCCATGTGCTCACAAACTTGTGCACATCAAAAGAACCCACAACAATTTAAAAACCGGAAAGAGCAGAGAGGTACCTTCCGACTGTCCTGGCAAAATTGGTACGTTCAATTCCCAACTGTATCCTCAAAGTTGGAACGCAATAGGGGCAAAAAAAGGTCACATACACAAAAATCTCACCACAGGTGAACCTTGGAGCTCTAGCTGAGAAAAAAAAATTGCTGATACCTTGAAAGAGAGAGAGACACACTAGCGATCTCCATTCACTCTTCTATAAAATGAACTACTTTGTAACATTACAAAAGAGAGAGAGAGAGACACTAGCGATCTCCATTCACTCCTATAAAATGAACTACTCTTTGTCTGTATCATTGCAAAAGAGAGAGAGAGAGAGACACTACCGATCTCCATTCACTCTTCTATAAAAATGAACTACTTTTTGTAACATTACAAAAGACAGAGAGAGACACTACCAATCTCCATTCACTCTTCTATAAAATGAACTACTTTGAAACATTGCAAAAGAGAGGAGACACTAGCGATCTCCATTCACTCTTCTATAAAATGAACTACTTTGTAACATTGCAAAAAAGAGAGAGACACAAGTGACCTCTATTCACTCTTCTATAAAATAACTACTTGAACCATTGCAAAGAGAGTATGAGAGAGAGAGAAACGCAATCTCCATTCACTCTTCTATAAATAAGAACTACTTTTAGTCTGTGACATTGTAAAAGAAGAGACACTAGCAATCTCCATTCATTCTTCAAATTAAAATGAATACTTTTGTCTGTACCACTGAAAAAGAGAGAGATACACAAATCTCCATGACTCCTATAAAAGAAAATCTTTGTCTGTATCATTGCAAAAGGAGAGAGAGGACACTAGCAATCTCCATTCATCTTCTATAAAATGAACTACTTTTGTAACATTACAAAGAAGAGAGAGACATAGCGATCTCATCACTCTATAAATGACACTTTTAACTTGCAAAAGAGAGAGAGAGAAGGCATACGTCTCATTCACTCTTCTATAAAATGAACTACTTTGTAACGTTGCAAAAGAGAGAGAGAGAGAGAGACACTACGCATCTCCATTCACTCTTCTATAAAATGAACTACTTTTGTAACATTGCAAAAAGAGAGAGACACAAGGACCTCTATTCACTCTTCTATAAAATAACTACTTTGTAACATTGCAAGAGAGAAGGGAGAGAGAGAAGAGAGACGAAGAGGAGAGAAGAGAAAAGAGAGAGAGAGAGAAGAGAGAGAAGAGAAACGAATCTCCATTCATCTTCTATAAAATCAACTACTTTGTCTGTAACATTGTAAAAGAGGAGAGACACTAGCAATCTCCATTCACTCTTCTATAAAATGAACTACTTTTGTCTGTACCATTGAAAAGAGAGAGAGACACTAGCGATCTCCATTCACTCCTATAAAATGAACAACTCTTTTCTGTAATCATTGCAAAAGAGAGAGAGAGAGAGACACTAGCAATCTCCATTCACTCTCTATAAAAATGAACTACTTTTTGTAACATTACTAAAGGACAGAGAGAGACACTAGCGAAACTCCATTCACTCTTCTATAAAAATGAACTACTTTGTAACTTGCAAAAGAGAGAGAGAGAGACACTAGCGATCTCCATTCACTCTTCTATAAAATGAACTACTTTGTAACTTGCAAAAGAGAGAAAGACAAAAGCAATCTCCATTCACTCTTCGATAAAATGAACTACTTTGTAACACTGCAAAAGAAAACGGTGGTTCTGAAGCGGTGTGGGTTAAATACCTTTAGTGCTGATGCAGGTGGCGGTCTTGCTGTCCGGTTTGCTGGCCACAGACCCTCCCAGTGCCTGCACCTGCTTGGTCAGCTGGCTCTTGGTCTTGCTGATGATCACAAACGTCAGGCCCTCCAGAGGCTTGCTGGTGCTGGGTCTGTGGAGCCAACAGTTACAGCATGTGAAAAAAACAACAACAAAAAACAAAAACCCAGTCACAGCATGTAAAAACAAAAAAGAACAAAACAACAAAAAAAAATCAGTCCACCAGTCAAGCAGTAAAAACAAAAAACAAAACCAAAACCACCAAAAAAACCCAAAAAAAAAAAAATAAGTCACAGCATGTACTCTCTCCTCCTCTCTTCTCTTCTCTCCGTTCCCTTACTAGGTGGGGTGCTCAGTACATGGTCTTCTTCACCAGTGCTTATAACTCTGCTGCAGGAGTTCTGCCTGCTTAAGTGACAGGTTCTGACTTCAGAGCAGCTTTTTCTTTATAGGATGCATGCTGGGTATGTTGCGTTTCCGTAACACACCTTATGCTGACATCAATTGCAGGATCTTTATAAAAATGTGCATGTTTGATCTTCTGCATGGGTGTATATAAAAGATTAAGGCACTGGCAGGTCTGTATTAATACATGATTTGGGAGATCGTAAAAAACCCCATGGCCTTTTTTTTTTTTTTTTTTTTTAAATAAGTGAATGACAGTATACATTCACAATTGAAGTAATACAGAACGCTGTTATAGTACAGCTGAGGATGTCAGTCTTTTTACATAATTTTTCATCCCCAGGTTACCCAAAAATTGTTTAAAAAATCAATGTAAACATACACACACACACACACACACAAAAAACTCTCAGTGCTTAGGAATACATAGAGACCAGACTTATAATTAACAATGCAAATAGAAATCTTGCATCCAACCCTATGTTTACCATACCGTTACCAGAGTCACAATTCATGAAGATGTTGACAACTATCAACCAAAAACAACAAAGATGCAACAACCTTGGCTATGAGAGAAATGTATCAAAGCTTGCTTGATATAAAAAAAAAATTGGAGAATCCACGGACAAAACACAAAAATACGCAAAGGAAAAGCAACAGTTAAAAAAAAGAAAAAAAGAGGCACCAAAAAAGAGAGCAATAGAAAAGTGCACAAACTGAGTACAGAAAAGTTTATATTTCTTTATACAGAACTTTATGGAGTTAATACTCTTCATACTGACGGCAGTTCCCTGATTTTCCCTATCATAGGAAAAAATAAAACAACAACAAATGGACAGTGAAAATGATGTACTCACCCATCAACAGCGTCAAGAGAAGAACTGACAGGCCCCACATGGGCAGTGACAGTCACCGTGGGAACACTCGCTCTCGCTTCACGAACTTGTAGCTCTTCCTGGTAACATTGTCAAATATCCAGTTACTTGGTGCATGTATGTATGTTGCTCAGATATGATTCTGGTCATTGATATTATGTAAAATTTTACATATCCCTAAAGGGATGATGGGAAGTACAGAATATGAAATTTACTTGTCAACGTCAGCTAGGTGCCTTTCTAAAGAGTTATTTTATCATTCTTCTTTTCTTTTCCAAAAATATGTTTATGTTGTAAGGAAAAATATTTTGTCTTTTAAATTTCATGCCAGATTATTAACGATCACAACGACGAAAAAGACAGAAACTCAATGCACCGAAGACTTACAGGCAGGGCACATCATGG
>CM060324.1:28588226-28630726 GCA_030674155.1 Stramonita haemastoma | reverse complement strand
CCCAGAACTGAGTCTGTTGGAGGGGTGTTGTTGCGGCCCTAAGTTCCCCAGGGAATTCACAGGCATAAGTCCAGTAAGTCAGGTAAAGAAAGAGCAACTGTACCTTCAATTTTTTCTCCTCCGCAGTTTCCTCCTTCTTCACTTTCTTGCCGCCAGCTGCTCCTTTTTCGTCCGCAGCCTTCCTCTTCTTCCTGAAACAGCAGCGTTTCTCATGTACCCCTTTTGTTGTTGTTGGAATACATCACACCATCATAACTCTGTAGGATGTAAAAAAATAATAGTTTTTTTTTTTTTAATAAATAAAAAAATTGTAAAAATCTTTTAAAAAACCACCAAAAACACTCAAGGATGTTGATTGTTTGTTTGTCCGTCATGTTTGACAATGACCTCCAAAACAGCAGAGGAGGCAGCTGCTGTTCAGAAACTGGGCAGAAATTTGATTATAATGGAGGTGCCTTGCCCACAGTACATCCCAACTCTCTCGGTCAAGAGGGCATAAGGACAGTCAGCGTTGGAGATGTTCTCCAAAGGCCAACTAGCCCCCTGGGCTGCAGCACATAAGAACTGTGCAAGTCAAGCCTCCTAGTCAGAGAGTTATAGTCGATCACTAAAGACTAAACTGTAAAGTGGAATTCCATGCGAGAGAAAACCATTGATCATACAGCCTCTCACTTTGTTGTTGGATGAAGTTTTACCCACAACACAAATTAGGCATGTTCTTAGCTCTGAAACAGACTCAGATTCAGCATACATGCACACATGTGCATCCACATACACATGCAAGCACCAACACACAGACACACACACACGCTTGCATGCAAAAACACACAAATCAGGGGTGGGAATTGACTGAGTCAAAAAACTCTGAAAAGTGGGGGGGTCCAGGGGGCATTGCCCCTAGCGTGGTCAAGGGGCAGAGCCCCTTGTGGGGGTCAGGGGGCAACGCCCCTGAAGCTGAAGGTTTTTCAACAATTCTAGCCTGTTTAATGGCCTCTCCTTGAACTAATTTCAGTTCCTGATACTAAGCAATTTCTGCCCTAAAATAAGATCTCCAAGTATGACTTTTTCTGTCATTTTTTCAATCTAAAGGAGGTTCTACACCCAAGTAATCACATAGCAAGAATGAGTATATTTTTAGACAAATGTGCACTAATGCAGATAGAGGAAGAAAGAGAAAGAAAGGACAGACACACATAGACAGAGAAACAGAGAGAGAAAGAAAGAGGGGGGGGGGGGGGGGGGGGGGGAGGAGGTGTGTGTGTGTGTCTGTAAGAGACAGGGAGAGGGGGAGAAAATGAGAGAGAGACAGGTGTGTGTGTGTGTGTGTGTGTGTGTGTGTGTTGTGTGTGTGTGTGTGTGTGTGTGTGAGTGTGTGTGAGTGTGTGTGTGTGTGTGTGTGTGTGTGTGAGTGTGTGTGTGTGTGTTGTGTGTGTATATATGTGTGTGTGTGAGAGAGAGAGAGAAAGAGAGAGATGGGGGGCTCCTCCTGGAAAAAGAACGGGGAGGCTGGTTGGCCTGCCCATTGTTATGTAAACATTGCTCTCTGACCCTAAACACTGCTGAAGTGGAGCAGCCAGTGAAAGCCCCCCCCCCCCCCCCCCATCTTCCTACCATCCCTCTCCACCCCTCTGTCTTAGGCCCACAGCTGCTGGTCCATCCCTTTCATGAAACCAGACACCCTTCTGTCAACAGATACCTAGTAGACTGGCAATGTAAAGAAGAGAAGGGAAGAAATCAGCATGGAAGTTACATCCCTTGACTGGTTTTCGTTATTTTTCTATCTTTTTTTTCTGTTCCTTTTGCCTGTGAATTGGAATTTGCAGAGATGTACCATGCCTGGTTTTCACATTACACTAAGGAAAGAGTGTGATGTGTGGAATGAAAAACTCTGTGTGTGTGTGTGTGTGTGTGTGTGTGTGTGGTGTTTGTGTGTGTGTGTGTGTGTGTGCGCGCATGGGTGTGTGTATGTGTGTGTTGTGTTGTGTTGTGTTGTGTTGTGTTTGTGTGTGTCAATGTGTGACTGTTTCCATGTCAATGTGTGTGTGTGTGTGTGTGTGTGTGTGTGTGGTGTGTGTGTGTGTGTGTGTGTGTGTGTGTGTGTGTGTGTGTGTGTGAGAGAGAGAGAGAGAGAGAGAGAGAGAGAGAGAGAGAGAGAGAGAGAGAGAGAGAGAGAGAGAGGAGAGAGAGGAGAGAGAGAGAGAAGAGAGAAAGAGAGAGAGACAAGGCAAGGCAAGGCAAGGCAAGGCAAGGCAAAGTATTTTATTCGAGGATAATAGATAAGCACTCGTGTGCTTTTTTACATCCAGTCCCCGCCCTTTTCAGGGATACATCAAGATGAAAAGATACTAAACAATAAAATTTTACGCAGTACCAAACAACACACAAGAATAAGGACACTATATATGATAAGGTAATAAAAATGCACTCGATCAGAAGACAAAAATCAGAAGTCATAATAAAAGATTTTGATAATGAAAGAATAGAAAAGTGTTAATAGGTAAAGAGCAAACAAGAGGAGAGAATAAACAACTGAAAACATCAATCCACCACCATCTGTCAAAAATTATACATGTGATACAAATCATACATTTGGATAAAAGGGGGAAATTGTTTATAAAAAAAACACAACTAATATCCTTATTGGAGGGGGGGAGATACTGCCAATAAAAATATAAATAAAATCAACAATTATAATGATCCAAATACCAAAAGTAAGGAACCATATCAAGTATCAAACAACAGGCAAGAATTAACACAGAGATACAATATTAAGGTAATGTTATAAAGTCACTGATTCAGAAACGAAAATTAGAAGTAAGAATCAATGATGAGTTTGAGTTGAATAAAGAAAGCAAGAAGAACAAAGAACAAACAAAAACAAAACAAAACAAAGAAAAGGCGCAATAATTAAGAGTAAACATGAAAATATGATGAGGTTAAATGACTGAAAACATCAATCTACCACCATCTAACATCAAATAAGTCCCATAAAACAAGATTATGGTAAAGGGGAGAAAGAACAACAACAACAGGTAAGGAATACGACAGAGATACAATATTAAGGTAATGTTATAAAAAGGCACTCATTCAGAAACAAAATATGGAGTAAGAACCAATGATTATTTTGATTTGGATAATAAAACAAAAACAAAACAAACAAAAAACAAATAAACAAACAAAAACAAAACAAAGCACAAAAAAAGAAAAGAAAAAAAAAAAGGGCGCAATGATTAAAGAGAGAGAGAGAGAGAGAGAGAGAGGAGAGAGAGACAATGACAATGACAATGACAATAGTTTATTGTGACAAGCTTTACGCCCATTCACAAGGGGACAGAGGGATGGGGACTGGGCACAAAACATAAATTGAAAAAGAATTCAGTCAATGAGAGCCCAAATGAACAACATGGCATGGAAATCCATAACATGGGTTTGGAATAATTACAAAGTATGAATAGTTTTTTTGTTTTTGTTTTTTTTCTGAGATACAAATCATTATCTTTTCACTGGCTGGTCTCTTGAAACAACTTCAGGCTGGTATCCGTCATCACTGGAATAACTATGTCACATCTCTACAAACAGATTGTTCTTTAGCAGTTTGGCCAGTTGTCATTTCTTTCAGTGTACTGGTAATACCATCCGCTCTTTTTTTTAACTGGGTATCAAACGCTTTTAACTGGTCCAAAATATCCCTCAACGTTGTTTCTTTTGTCTCACGTGTCTGCCCTTCAATAGATTCACCGGAATATTCTGCCACACTCTCCCCACATTCAGAACCAGACATGCTCACCTCTTCCTCATCCTCCACTTTTTCTCTCTCACACAACTCTTCCGTACTTACTTCTGCTTTACCATAAGTGTCACAGGTTTCTTCGCTATATTCCAGTGTCACTGTATGTGTATCTGTAACACACTGTGGCATATCGATGCCCACTGGCTGGCGAGGAGACACAGGCAAGGAAGACTGGCATGGTCGGCACGTAAACATGTCGGAGTCAGGCCCACTTCGGAAATCTTCATTCTCACGATCTGTATTGTAATACAGGCTAGGCGGAGTTGGCATAAACAAGTTCGAGGGAGATATTTCACGTGCTTGCTTTTCACGATTTTTGCGGAACATTTCTGCACGTCGTTTATCACGGTTCTGTTGCGAAATACATTTTTTTCTATAGGTTGCGTTGCTACTCTGTGTCTCAGAGGGCTGAACCGAATTTGTTGTAAATCTCAGAACTACGACAGTCTGATTGCCCCTACCATCAATTTTATAGGAAGACACGGTCATTTCCTTCAAAAGAGCATTCAACATGCTCTGTAAAGTTGATGGAAGTCCTTCAACAGGCATTTTGAACAATCTGTATTGAAGAATTTGATAAATTTCTTGAGGAGCTCAGAGCGTTGCGTCTTGCTGGCTGCCAGGCAAGGGAAGCTACCGAGAGAGAGAGAGAGAGAGAGAGAGAGAGAGGAGAGAGAGAGAGAGAGAGAGAGAGAGAGAGAGAGAGAGAGAGAGAGAGAGAGAGAGAGAGTCAAAGTCAATTTTGTATGCCCACTTTCAGAGTTGGAGAGACATCTAGATCTAGATGAAAAAAGATGTGAAATCCAATATTACTCTTGTTATTTTTTCCTCCCATAGGGGGGGGGAGGGAGGGAGGGGGAGAGAGAGAGAGAGAGAGAGAGAGAGAGAGAGAGAGAGAGAGAAGAGAGAGAGAGAGAGAGAGAGGAGAGAGAGAGAGAGAGAGAGAGAAAGACAGAGAGAGAGAGACAGAGAGAGAAGACGAGGAGAGAGGGGGGGGGGGGGGTAAAAGTCAATTTTGATTTTCCACTTTCAGAGTTGGAAAGAGAGAGATGTATATTATCTAGATCTAGATGAGAAGACAAGTGAAAGCCAATATGAAAGTCTTGCCCCCCCCCCCCCCCCCTCCCACCTAAGAGAGAGAGAGAGAGAGAGAGAGAGAGAGAGAGAGAGAGAGAGAGAGAGGAGAGAGAGAGAGAGAGACAGAGAGAGACAGAGAGAGAGAGAGAGGTGTGTGTGTGTGTGTGTGTGTGTGTGTGTGTGTGTGTGTGTGTGTGTGTGTGTGTGTGTGTGTGTGTCTGAACTGATCGACCTCTTTCTGAAGAATTTCATTTGTACAGCCTCCTGTTCACCATCGTTTTTGTGATGTTCAAAGACCTTTAGTGAAGGCATTGTTCTTTCCAATTTTTTTTTTTATACACAGCCAATGTCACATGCCGTCATCACTGTTCTGAAGCCCGGGCTACTTGTCTAGCCAGATCTGGAAAACCTCTTTAAAAAAAAAACCTTTTTGGTCTACCAGCTCTCTGCTGGGTCACGGCATCTTCTGCTATAGATCTACTCAATAGATCTGTCACAATGACGTCACTTGTGTCAGGAGTTCAAGGCTTCTTGGAAAATGACGTAATGACGTAAATGAATAGGAAAATGACGTCAGACCAGCTGGTTTCGTTGTGGATTGCGGTGCTAATCTGTGAATCTTGCGGTCCGGTGGGTAACAACATAATGACTACCCCATGCAGCCCTATAAAAGGCAGTTGCAATGACGCACTGTTCAAATACGCGCTGTCCACGGTTTTGCGTCCATTTGCCTAGGGCGCACTGGTCAGATTATTTTGCGGCAAAGTTGAAAAAAATGCGAATCCCGCAAAAGCCCACCCTAGAATCAACACTGAATAGGTCAATTCTGGTACTGCGTTCAATGACTGCGTTGCGCGTTCGGCAACATTACCGGACCTTCAGCGGGCAGACATAATTTGCAAACGATTCCCGTTTAGCTCCGCGCTTTAAGGGGATGTGCGGCACCCAAGTATGCTAAATTTGGGTCATTTTGGCTATTTTTAGATTTTTCCAAATTTACACTCTATAACATGTATATTTTCATATGCCATAATTAAATTTTACAAATACATTGTCTTTATGCAATTAAAAAACGTTTTACTAACCTAACCCAACCGAGTTTGTGTTCTTATATTCCGAAAAATGCGTGAAAATGCCGACATTTATGCCCTAGCAACATGCATTTCTAGTTCACAAAGTATGACGTATCATACACCAAACGAAACTAGATTGTCTCCCCTACACTATTCCGAAGAGCTTCTACTACGAACTTTCATTCACAACGAGCTATACGTCATTTCAGTCGATTAGCATATCAACGGCAACTTCCATATATAGAGAGCGATTCAAAAACATGACGGCCGGTTAGCTGAATCGGGTCACGTGACGCAAAATGGCCGCTGTTTACATCGAGTTCGTACCTCCGCTTCAAGCAGAAAAATGACTCGTTTGAAGAAATAAAGGCTTCAATTGGCTCATAAATGCAAGCCGAGTCGAGAGAAAAACACCTTGCATTTGCTCGGCAGTGCAAAACATGGAAGGAAACGGACGAATTGTTGAGAATCAGTGCCGAGTCTGACTTAGTGCTACAGCGTTCTAAAAGTGTAATCTCTTCGTCTGCTTCGCTGACAGCATCGCGCGTACTGCGAGTGTTTTGCTAAGCAAGAAAGCTTGTATTCCGCTCAAACATGAACCATATCAGGTAGTTTGTGAAAAAAAGGTTCCAAATGCCAGTTCAGAGCTATCTGGTAACTGTAATGAGCAGAAATTGCTCCCAGTGTAAACAAACTTTTGGCTTCAGAACAGAGGTAAAGAAACCACATGGGTTAGTTGTTCTGTGTATTCAATGTGTGTTGTGTTTCACTAGTTAGCAAGTTGTAGGGGGCATAGGGGGTGTAAAACAAGTTTAGGTGTTATATTTGTGTGTGTGTGTGTGTGTGTGTGTGTGTGTGTGTGTGTGTGTGTGTGTGGTGTGTGTGTGTGTGTGTGTGTGTGTGTGTGTGTGCATGAGTGTGTGTGTGTGTGTGTGTGTGTGTGTGTGTGGAGAGAGAGACAGTTTTCTTCATCTATTTATTTCTACCTGTAATTCTATTGAAACAAAACATGAATATATTGTTGTGTTTATTGGAGAGAACTTCATGAATTAATGAACAAGTTTCACAAAAGGATATAGGCTGAAATAAATATGGAGTAGAAATCAGCTTTATTGTTTGAACAAATTTATTATACTAGATTACAGTATACTCTCCATGCAAGTGTACACAAACACACTAGCATTATTATTATTATATTATATTATATTATATTATATTATATTATTGTTATGTTATGTTATGTTATGTTATGTTATATATATGTATATATATCTCTCTCTATATATATATTATATATATATATGTGTGTGTGTGTGTGTGTATGTTGCATGCATGCATACCTACCTACCTCTACACACACACACACACACACACACACACACACACACACACACACACACACACACACACACACACACACACACACACACAGCTCCAAAAAGAAAATGTTACATCTAGATCATTATATCTTGATCCAATTCATGAGCACACATGGAGTTTGAAGCAGTCCTGGGGTGTGCTCCATGGAACGCGACAAGCTGTGATACCTTCAGTGAGCTGACAACACCCCTGAACTATGAGAAGCAGCATATCTACCTCATGCCTGTTTATGAGAGAATAACAAATATGCAGCTGCTTCAAAGATGTGGTGCTGGCAAGACTCAAGGGGTACCTGAACAGCCTTGTGGAATCTGTTGTTCCAAGGACAAGCTCACATCATGCCGGCGAGTTCTCTTTGCAGTCTGACAGCCATCCATGAGTTCAACTTTGGTCCTGCTTCTGCCCAAGACACTGCCAGTTGCTTTAGATTTGATATAAGTGTGCACATGAAGAGGCTGAGGGCATCCAGACAGCAGGAGAGGGAGAAGAACAGCCTCAGGTACCAGAGGGCCAGTGTGATCAAGAGGCGCGACACTCTGAGAGCTGCCAAACTGAAGAGGTAGAGGAGCTGATGGTGCTGGAAAGTGGCCCAACCTATGCTACAGGGGTGCTCTGATTCTCTATTCATGTTGCTAAAAGGCTGGATGAGTGAATTGAAGCTTTCCAACAAGGCTATGAGTAATATATGGTGGTCTGAACATGTTTGTGTTCTTTTTCCTCTTTTTTCTCCACTTTGTGTTTTTTGCATCACATGCATTTTGGGAGAAAAATTTCTCAGAAACTGTCTGTCAGAAATGTATGGAACTTGGCACATTTGTACATTATTGTCTTCTTGATGGGCAGACAGTCTGCTTTTTTTAATTTTATAAGTATCTTTTCTGTTATTAGAGCAGATTACATAATACCACACATATAAAATGTCCATTTTTGAAAAAAAAATTATAAAAAATTAACAATAAACATATTGAAAAAAATCTCACTGTCTGCCCATAAATACATCTATAATGTACCTTTGTGCCAAAAATCATTACTGTACCACTTGATTTTATAGGTAAAAAAGGATTCCCAAGAAATCCAAGATGGCGGATGTTTATCTGGGTTTCCATGGCAACATGGCTCACTAACATAAAACAAATAGTGTTTTTGTATTTAGAAGTCATAGTACTATAAGTTAATATCAAAAACTAGATTTTGATTCACCAATTGTAAAAAGTAAAATTTAGTGCCTCACATCCCCTTAACAGTAAGTCTACGCCGCAGCAGGTGCACAAATATTTTTGCTCCCACGATTTTTTTTTCGCGGACCGAATTTTTGCCCCGCGGAAATAGATTCCAAAAACTCGGAAATTTGCGTTTCCGCGGTCAATTCCCACCCCTGCAAATACACAGAGGAAATACATCAGTTCTTACCATTTTTCAGAATCAAACAAAAAATAACAACAGAAATGAGCTGAACACAGACTTACGATTCTCCTTTGCCCAGTTTCTCCAGCAGCATGTCTTTGTCCTCCTTCTTCAGCTTGCCAAACCCAGTGATTCTGAGATAAACAGGACGAAAAATGTAACAACAAACACCCACCCAAGCAAGGAAAGTGGCACATCAATACATTTTCTTTCTCATCATCATTGAACCCTTAGACAGCAACGACTGTAGTTTGAATGAAAATGGTTTGCATTGCGAGTAAGTTTGGGTTTTCTCCCTCTCTGACATTGAACTTTGGAGCAAATATATTCATCTGGACCAAAGTGACACAGATCTGACACATAACTCAACACATTTTTTTATCACATAACTTCATTACTTTCAAAATCTAGAGGAAGAAGAAAAAACTTGCTCATTTTCAAGATACTCCAATGTTTACATGAAGAGTTTACACTACATGCCCTTAGGTAATTTTGGAAAATGTTATACACACACATATATACTACACACACCTACACTCAAAACCACACATACACACACTCATATAAACACACACAACACACACACAGTGGGAGGAATAAGCAAAGGCTCAGTGCTCACCTTTCTGTAGTCAGATCAGGACGAAATCCCAGCTCATCCCGGTTTTCCACAAAGCAGTCCACATGGTACCACAGGTCCTGGGGTCCATACATTTTCGACCTCTGGGACTCATAGTCCTTCTTGGACAACCTAACCACATCCTGTACAACGACACACGCAACATGAAAGTAGTACATTTTCAGCAAAAGAGTTATAAATGCAAATCTATTTTGTCAACTCGAAAAAAATAAAAGTAAAAATCACTCTATTCTACTTGAACAATTCATCAATTCATGACAACAGTGTACTATTCTTTTTTTTTTTTTAATTGACTTAAGTTTCCAACTCCAAAATCGCTTCTCCTCCATATGAAATATATGGAGATGATCTTTAAGTTGAAAATGCTTTCCAGTGGTGCCCCCCCCCCCCCCCCCCCCCCCCCCCCCCCCCTCCTAAAAGCCCCCCCAAAATAAACAAAGAAAAACAAAGAAGTAGAAAAAAACCAAGGGTCTGGGGGAGGAAAGTCAGGTTTGGGGGGGGGGGGGGGGGTTTGGGGGGGAGGAGTTAAATCCAAGTTTAAACCATTTTTTTTTCATGTTCCAGTTTCAGTGGTATCAGATGAATACAGCACACAGGAAAACAATAACAGGAGATTGAATTCTAGTTTTGTTCACCATAAATACAACAAACTTAAAATAAAATAAAAATTTAAGTTAAAAACCCAAACACTTAAACCCTTGAAAAAAAAAACTGAAAAGCTCTACAGGTTTCTATTGGTTTCTTTTTTTATTAGTTTTTTTTTTTAACAAAAAAAACACACCACAAATCCTATCACCCACAAACAGAAATCCTTTTTTTTTTCAAATACTACTTGCTCAATTGAGTAAAACACCAATACTCTGATTTTTTTTTTTTGGGGGGGGGGGGGGGGATTTTTTCTTCTTTTTTTTTTTTTTTTTTTTTTTTTACCCAGAATCGATTTAAATATATGCATTATATATGCAGATGGATCAGTGGTCTAGAGATAATGCACATGCCTAGAAAGCAAAAAGTCCGGGTCAGAGTGTGCTGTGGTTCGAATCCCATTTGGGCCCAAAACTTTTCCCCCATCCATTAGACCATGAGTGGTGGTCTGGGCGCTAGTCTTTTGGATGAGACGATATACCAAGGCCCTGTGTGTTACACATCATTATTTAGCGCACGTAAAAGAACCCACTGCAACAAGAGAGTTGTCCCTGGCAAAATTATGCAGAAAAAAGCCACTCTGATAGGGAAACAAATACATCTGCAGACAGGAAAAAGAAAAAAAAATAATGGGTAGGCACTGCACTTCTGGCAATGCACTCCCCCCGGGCAGAGCAGCCCGAATTTCACACAGAGAAATCAGCTGTGACATAACGTGGTATAAATATGAATAAAAATATAAATAAATAAATAAATAGATATAAAATCTGCAATACCTTTACGATTTTCTGCTCACACCCACGACAGGTGCTGCGGCTGGATTTGGCATACTCCGCAGTGTAGTCGTTGTAGATGTTCACCATGCCCTTCACATCCCCTCCATCCCCCGCCGCCTCTGAGCAAACACACCAAACAACCAATCAGCTGCCGCTGAGCAAACACACCCAACAACCAATCAGCGGCTGTCTACACCTCTCCCAGGACTGAATGGATGGCTGCTTTTTTTCCCCTTTTTTCCCCGGTAGGATAAAGATTGGCCCTACACACAAAAGTCTGCCCCCAGGGCAGAACAATTTTAAATCTCTGTGTTAGCGAGTTGAGGTGTTCACAAAATTTCAAATCACTTATAAAAACTTTCTTTTTTTTTTTTTTTTTTTTTTTTTTTTACTCTGTTCACTGCAATTTTAAAGCATTATGAACAAGAAAAATCTATATTCAAGAGAGATATAAGATAAAGGTTTTTTTTTTTTAATGATGATGACAGTAACAAACACAATAATGATAATAATGATACTGATATTTTGTGCAACTGGTTTAACTGTTAATTGCCTATTTTTACCCCATCTATCTAATTCATAAACAGAACTATGATCCACCTAATGTGTAAAATCATTTATCTTTTCCAACTAAATTTTTTAAATGTTAAGTATTATTCACAAGATTATACATTAATTTTGTATCAATCTAATACTTATGATAACAAATTTTTTCATAATAATACGTACAATAATCAATTGTGTGACCCAAAAAAAAACTGAAAACGTTGCAAATAATTGAACTCAAAACCAGTGAAGTTGAACAAAATAAAAAGAAGAGGGTAAAAAAACAATAAAACAAAATAAAAAGGAAGGGGTAAAACTTTTTTTTAATGTTTTATTTTTAAAAAAGGGGGCCCTTCCCTGACAGTTACACCTGTACCTTTGATCTTCTCTTTGATCTTCTGCTGGTCCTCCCAGCGCAGGGAGTGGAATCCATGGATCTCGTCTTCAGTCTCGGGACGAGCTCTCTTCCAGAAGCACGCGTAATGGTACCAGTTCGGCATTTTTCCATCAAAGTGAGGTGACTGTCAACAACAATACAAATAATACTGTATGTAATGAAAATTACTGGTGGGTTTAAAGCTATTCTGAATTATGTAATGCATTCTCTTTTTCCTGAGTTTAAGTTAACAAATAATAGAAGAACAGAAAAAGTGGTAGTACTAGTACTGGTAGATCCAGCCCGGTTCCAGGGCCCAAAGTGTAATTCAACAAACCCTAATAACTCATTTCTTCCTTAGACCATCTGCACTTTGTGACAGATTGAGTCCTCAGCAACAGAGTTTGTGAGACAGAGAGACTGACTGATCTCCATTCTGATCTTTGCAGGTAGGCTGCAAGTTCAAGCAGGCCTGGAATATGGAGTTGTGTCCCTTCCTGGACATTTAAATTAATCCTGATCTAGCTCTTCCACTGGTGCCTGTGGACTGTGGTGATGATCTCCATACAAGATACTTGAAGATAGACAAGACCCACCCCCACCCCCCTTCCCACAACTGTACAACTGTATTTCTCTTCTTCACCAACTTCAACCATTTCTCCCTACCCCCTTTTCTGAATAACATTACTCATTGTGACCCACTTTCATTCTTTACAATTCCTGCTTCAGCACCAATTCTTAGGAACAGTAACACCAGTTTGCCATGAGATGAGAGAAAAAAGACTAATTACAATACATTCTTGACTTGGTTCTCTTGGGTTTAATTATATATTACTAGCAGCTTAAGTGGTTAGTGCTTTTTTCCAGTTTTGTGCACCAACAGTTTTATAACCTTTAAACTAAATATAGATAATACAATGGCATCATCATACAATGGCTAACTGCAATTATAATATAACAAATATAATGTCCTATTATAATCTGTGGACTGTGGTGTCATTTACATAAATTCATAATGCATAAAAAAAAGAACTGAAGCACAAAGTCCAGATATTTACCTAATACGATCTACAGCCAGTGCAGGGGTACATTGGGGTAAGTGGAGTTTTTTTCCACGTTTTCTATATTTTTTTTCTTCATGATCATAGCCTAGTTTAACAAAAACTAAGCAATCTTCTGAATAAGCAATCTTATGGCACAGAGAACAAAGATTACAATAAAATAACCAGCCAAAAGATTTTAATCAAAAATAGGATACCATGCAGACACATACACACACCAGCAATGAATGAGTGCCCAGTTCATTATTTTTCAATAACCATTTTTAATGTTTGGACATGAAAGAAAGGGACATAATCAGATAATGTTATCAGGTATTTTTTGTTTGGAGTTTGTTTGGTTTTTTATTTATGTAATGTGTGTGTGTGTGTGTGGTGGGGGGGGGGGGGGTGTTTTTTAATCCATTTGGTTTATAATATGTGTGTGTGTGTGTG
Organism: Stramonita haemastoma; assembly: GCA_030674155.1. Taxonomy (NCBI): domain Eukaryota; kingdom Metazoa; phylum Mollusca; class Gastropoda; order Neogastropoda; family Muricidae; genus Stramonita; species Stramonita haemastoma. The sequence continues at coordinate 28,617,529 of CM060324.1, read as the reverse complement.
TGTGTGTGTGTGTGTGTGTGTGTGTGTGTGTGTGTGTGTGTTGTTGTTGTTGTTCAATTTAAATTAAAGTCTGTCTAGACTCTACACATGGTGATGTTACTTATTATCCTACACTTTAAAAAAACAAACAAAATGAAAAATCAACTAAGCAGACAAGCAAGCAAACAATCAACCAAACAAAAACCCTACCGTGTGTGTGTGTGTGTGTGTGTGTGTGTGTGTGTGTGTGTGTGTGTGTGTGTGTGTGTGTGTGTGTGTGTGTACTTTTCTGCATTTTACTGGTTTCTGTTGGTAATTAATAAATTCATTTATTGGAAAGTTGTTTTGTTGTAGTTTTTTTTTTTAAAGATTCAATTTTCTAAATAATTACTTACTACATTAGGTCTTTATGGGTTTATATCTTAACACTTAAATTAAAATATAAACCCAGAAAGACCTAATTACAGGGGGAAAAACAGTGAAGCTAAAAGTGAATTTTACATTTAACAATCTGTTCAGACAACTTAAAACAAGAGACAGATGTTGAGCTGACTTGAATCTGAAACTGAAGAATAAATAAATAAAACTAATTTCTTTCAAAGTAACCCTAGCAACCCATTTAGTGTTTTGATAAGGCTGATCACATGCCGTGACGTGGATCTTGCTTGTGGGCTTATAATATTCAACATCTCCGATTCTTTGGCCTATTGAAATCTTAGCAGGTGGCAGCTGTTGCAACTTCTTTTCCGTTTCGCCATAGACTGATGTGTGTCACTGTGTTACAATATACTTTTTGGAGTGGAACTGCAGGCTGGGCGTGACGATGTTTGTATGTGTCACTGACTGCGTGGGTGTGTGCAAAGTTCTGCAAGTCAAGCACAAGTCTATGACGAAAGATTATACGATAATGTTTCTGATTGCTTTACTGACAACAGCACAGACAATTTGTGTAGTGTTAGAGTGCTGGATTGTGGGTGCTGATCTGACAAGCGTAAATCACTGGATGACTAGATCAGCCTACCTGCACCATCACTGCCAGCCTCAGGGATTCCTTAGAAATGTTTCCCTTGCATGCCTTGCAACCAGCTCGGGCACTTTTTGCATATTCAGCCTTGAAAGGCAAGTCGCTGTGATCAGACATGTTGCTTCGTGAAACAGATCGCAGTTTCTACACAATGCCACAGTAGCAAAACAACAACCACTCGACCAGAAAAGAAACTGACGCGTTTGCGCACCGGCTGGGGTATGGCGGGAGTTTCTGTGATGGACTTGCACAACCTTTGCACACGACACGCTTTTTACAATCTTGAAACATTTAGCATTTACATCTTTATATATCTTACGATATTGCGGAAAGCTATCTCTTTGTGATGCATGTTTTAAAAGTCTGATTTCAAATAATGAATTTATATTGAAATCAGTATGCTTTTTACAATAAAAATGTTAGATTCAACATTTCCCTACTTTCGTTTCTGAAAAACAGGTTAACCAAAACTTCTCCTGAATGGACCGGAAGTGAAAGTAATCGGTTCCTGCCAACTTGACAGTGGTGAGAACTCCACCAAGAAAACGTACAAACCTTGCGATGGATGCTCCGTCAGAGTATCGACAACGTAAGTGTGTACTTCATCATTTTGTTCAGCTTGATGTGTGTACTTTTGTTTCGTGAATTAATGGGAAAAGTCAAAAAGATTGCTACATTTACCACATGCTGTAATGTCGTCTGAAATAGCAGACGCCGAGACGGAATGCAAGACGTGGCACAGTAGCAGAAATACTGGCAGTGGCACTGAATGGTGAATGCTTCAGTGGCTGCATTACCCCTGCCAGTCCTGTGAATGTGTGTGTGTGTGTGCCCGCGTATGCGCATGTGTATGTGTGTGTGGTTTAACCTCGTGAACACTCGCAACAGCCCATAACCAGTTCACTCAAGTGATCCAAAATACACAATGAATATTTATAACTCAATATAAGGCTGCCGTTAGCCTATATATAACATGTACAGCCAGTACCACCAGTTGCAGATGATGTAATGAACAGAAAAACACTCTCTTGCAAAGTTTGTTATCACTTATTGATAAGTGCAATTGTCTCTGTGCCTGTGCCCAGTGTGCCTGCATCTTTTGTGTGTATGATGATGATGATGATGGTCAGCACTAAAGAAGATAACTGTCTTGCTTTCAACATATTATTGTGTGCAATGGTGTGTAGTGAAAAAAGTCTTTCAAGTTTCATAGGCTTAGTCATATTATCTCTCCTCTTAATGCTTACTTGTGCTTTGGCACAATTTTTTTTTTTTTTTTTGGTATACCACTTTATGTCACAGCAGATTTCTCTGCATGAAATTTGGGCTGCTCTCCCTGAGGAGAGCGTGTCACCACAAATGCAGCGCCACCCATTATTTTTTTCCTGTCTGCAACTGTATTTGTTTCCTTATCAGAGTGGCTTTTTTGCTACAGAAGTTTGCCAGGGACAATCCTCTTGTTGCCGTGGGTTCTTTTTCATGCACTAAATAGTGATGTGTAACACACAGGACCCGGGTTTATCGTCTCATGTGAAAGACTAGCACCCAGACCATCACTCATAGTCTAATGGATGGGGGGAAAGTTTGAGGCCTATATGGGATTCAATTTCACCACACATTCCAACCCGGACTTTTCGCTTTCTAGGCAGGCTCGTTAGTAACCTCTAGACCACAGATCCACCCATCAGTGGCATCATACCCTAAGTTTAAGATCTGATTATGGTATATCCTGTATGCCAGAAAGAGGGTAGGCAAAGATGAAAATTTAAAAATATGTTTTTGAAATCTGTAATTTCTGTTTGTTGGTGAACTATTTGAGAGAACTTTGTGTACCTGAACTGGAACTTGAAGCTTAAAGTTAAAACTGATCTAAAACATAAGGTAAAAATTGGTCTGTTGTTGAACACTTCAAGTACAAGTGCATTCCCCAGTACAGGACTATGGAGATCACCCAGAGTATGCACTCTCATCCCACCTGGGAATCACTGCATGACTAAGGTACCCAGTGAGCTAAATGAGAAGTTTGCAAGTATGACTGTTTTCTAAAATGATAAAATACATCACCAAATACTATCTCTATAGACTGTACCATAGGCAGGCATACTGATACTCTAGCTTAAAAGGATTATTTCCTCCTTTAAAAGAAAGTATATAGCTTGTTATGCTAAGAGTAAGACTGAAAACTTGTCATGGCTGAAGACAATCTCAACATAATCGGCACTTTCCTTGCATCAATAATTGACAAAGCTTTTGGCTGGGCCAAGGCCTGTTACCAGTGTTATGACTTAAAATAGTCTTGAATTGAAGGACTTGCATATATATGATTGTTAATGCTGACTTTGGTATCAGACATGTTCAACAGTTCTTACTGTCAAACTTTGTGCAAAGTATGATCCATCAGTTCTGTGTTAATGTCATCATGGTAAAAGCCAGTTTTGTTTTTGTTTTTTTGTTGTTGGTTTTTTGGGGGGGTTGGAGGGGGGGGATATGGCTGAGGGTGTCTGATGTTCATACTGAGTTTTGTATGAGTTTTGTACCATAAGAGAAATCCCTTTCTCTCATGTAAGGTTACTCCTGTCTGTCTGTCTGTGTGTGTCTGTCTGTCTGTCTGTGTGTCACTCTGTGTGTGTGTGTGTGTGTGTGTGTCACTGTGTGTGTGTGGGTGGGAGTGTGTGGGTGTCACTCTGTGTGTGTCACTGAGTGTGTGTATATGTATGTCTGTGTGTGTGTGTTTGTGTGTGTGTTTAACCTTAAGTCATCTATGTGTCTGCTGCAATGTCACAGAGGGCCAGAAGCGGCGCAGCAAAGGCAACAGAGGTGGTGGAGGCACAGCACGCCCCCAGCTGTTTGAAGACACTAGCAACCACCACCACCCTCCTGCACCACCACCCCAGGGCTATGGCGTGAACTATGGACAGCCTCAGTATGGTAGGGAGGATTTTTTTTTGGTCACCACCCTCTTTTTTTTTCTTTTTTTTTTTGTGTTTCCTCTTTTTCTTATATTGTTCTAAGTCTCCTTTTTTTCTGCCTCTGAGTCTTCAGGGTTGTTTTTTTTCCATCTTCTTCATGTACTTATTCATATCTTTTTCTTTTGTCTTCATCAGTTTCATATTAAACTTCTTCTTCTTCTCTTCTTCTTCTTCTTCTTCTTCTTCTTCTTCTTCTTCTTCTTCTTCTTCTTCTTCTTCTTCTTCTTCTTCTTCTTCTTCTTCTTCTTCTTCTTCTTCTTCTTCTTACTTCTTCTTCTTCTTCCTCCTCTCTTCTTCTTCTCTCCTCTTCTTCTTCTTCCTCTTCTTCTTCTTCTTCCTCTTCTTCTTCTTCTTTCTCCCTAAACCCCATTGGGAGTCTCTGGAGTACTGTGTTGAAGAGCTGTTTGCTAATTTGCTCTGTTTATTTCAGTTGTGTGCCAAAGCCTTGGTCTCTGCAACTATTTATAATTGATAACAAAATCAGTGTGATTTTTTTTCCATACATGTCAGCTTTTTGCTAATATCAATTGAAAGCCATATTTCACAACACCAAAGCATGTATTGTGACATAAACTATAAATTTAATGAAGGCATGTGGATATGGATATTACTGGGGAAGTAGTTCTGTAAATCAGCAATGTGAGTTGAGTATAGAACTTTTTTATTTGTTTTTATTGTGTTTTGATATAGTCCCTAGCTGTAAAAAAATTTAAAAAATAAAAATAAAAAAGTAACATTTTCAGTTCTGGTGAACAACAGACACAACTTTAGCTGGATTAAGAAGAGTCAGTGTAATACTGCTGAGTTTAGTTAACTAACTTTTGTTAATTAAAAATCACTTTACTTTTTAGTTAACTAACTTTTGTTAATTAAAAATCACCTTAAGTAAAGGTAAGGCAACTAAACAGAACATGATTTTCATCCTCTTTTGAGAGAAATAATACAATTTCACATAAGCTACAGCTATTTTGAACATATATATTCTGTTGGTAAAAGTATAGGTCTTTAGAAAATCAGGGTCTTTGAACAGCCCCCCCCCCCCCCCCCAAAAAAAAAGACCAAAACAAAAAAAACAACAACAACAAACAACTGAATGAACAGACAAGAATAACATAACTACAAATGTAAAATCAGAAGAAATAAGAACCAAGTGAAATCAGTCAAATCAGGATCTTGATACAATCCCTAAAGTCAGAATGCAGCTGACCTTCATGGTGAGCTTACACAGTTGCAAAATCTCACCTTTGGTGAACCTCAGAGCCCTAGCCAATGAACAACACTAGCAGTAACAACAAAAAAAGATCCAAATATTCTCCGTCTTTTTTTTTATATCTAGTAATATTCAAACAATGTGTGTTTGATGTTCAGCAACGTTTCCCTTACAAGATGTTGACCCAAGCTGACATCAGGGAGAATCAGAACGCTTTGTGTCTGTGGACAGGGTACGAGTTTGATCAGCCGGGCATGTACGTGCCTCAACAGCAGACGCAGCAGCAGGCGCAGCAGCAGTTCCCGGCCAGCAGTTCTTTCAGGACCCCATGGCCAACATGGCCATGCAGTACGGCACCACCCTGGCTGACCAGGGCAAAGAATACGTCCACAAAAACGTCAGTGCACATGAGGGGTTTGGTTTTCCCGTTTTGACAGTAGTTGCATTTTTGTTTGGGGATTTTTGTTGTTTGTTTTGGTTTGGTTTGGGGTTTTTTTTCCTGGGGGGTGGGCGGGGGGGTGTTAGGGGTTGGTTTGTTGAGGGATTTTTTGTTTTGGTTTTTGTTGGTTGGTTTTTGGGGGGGGGGGGGGGTAGTCAGAAAAACCACTTATGCAGCTAGAAAGTACTGTGCAAATGGGTAAAAATGAAGTGATCTCTCACGCTGCCATGGTAAAGGAATGAAGTGTTCTCATCTGCATATGTAGCTGTGCTTTTTTTTTTTCTTTTCTTTTCTTTTTCTTTTCATTGACAAAGCCAACTAACTCCTTTGACAGATTTGTTTTTGTTTGTTTGTTTGTTTGTTTCTGAAAGCATAGTAAGATGCTGTTTTGAAGAACCAAAACAAAAACAAAACAAAAAACCATAAAAAGATGTAAATCAGAAAAGTATGTCATAGAGATGTAGGATATGAATTTACATATTTAGTAAACTGATACATGTGTAAATCTCTTTGTTATTTTAGAAATGTAATTATAATATTTTGCAGAATTAGTTTTGGAAAAATTATACAATTTTTTTTTTTAAAGCAAACCAAAAAACTAATATCAGTATTGCCCATGTTTTGCAGTTGGAAAAGTATGTGGCCACATCCAAGCTGAATACTACTTTGCTGTGGATACCACCTATGTTGGGAAAAAACTGGGCCTTCTTCTCTTCCCTATGCCCATTCTGTGAGTTTCATTGAAGAGTGTGTGTGTCTGTGTGTGTGAGAGTGAGTGTGCGTGTGTACACTTCTGTATGTATGCATGTGTGTGGCTGTGTGTGTTGTGTGTGTGTGTGTGTGTGTGTGTGTGTGTGTGTGTGTGTGTTGTGTGTGTGTGTGTGATCGTTACCTTTGTGTGTGTCCATTTTTATGTGTGTGCTGCTTCCAATGTTTCTCTTGAGTGTTTTTCACTGTGCAGTTTTTGTGTGTGCAGGATTGGTCAGTGCGATACAACGAGGATGAACCTGTGGCCCCCAGATATAGTATCAATGCTCCCGATCTGTATATACCAGGTAATATTCCGATAAAAGTAGTTTATTTATTTATTTATTTATTTATTCTTTTATATTGAGGATTGGAATAAGCACTCATGTGCTTTTTTACATCCAGTCCCCGTGTGTATGCAGTTTTGTAAATCTTGTCATCTGTTCCTTCAGCACACAATGGCCTACTCTTACGAAAAGCAGAACAGGATTTAACGAGTGCACAAGATGTTCTGCGTGCATTCACACACGGGGCCTCGGTTTATAGTCTCATCTGAAAGACTATTCTGGGTCTGTGTACAATAATTTTACTGATAGTAAGAAGGCATTTGTAGATCTTACTTCCTCTTGTAAAAGAGAATGGATTTACCCCCCCCCCAAAAAAAAGGAAGCTATCTTAAACAAATGTGCTTGCATACATGCGCACGTGCGTGCGCACACACACACACACACACACACACACACACACACACACACACACACACACACACACACACACACACACACATTGTGGTGGGTAAAAACCAGTCACTTATGCATTATCCCACCTTTGGGGAACTCCAAAGTCGAGGAACAAAATTTTTTTAATGACTTTTTTTTCTTCCAGCGATGGCCTTTGTTACCTACATCCTGGTAGCGGGGATTGTGCTGGGGACCCAGGACAGGTAAGTGTGTCCATGGTCAGGTGAAATAAGGACCTTTTTTTCTGACTGCCAGTGTGGACACCTGTCGAGGGAAGGGGGGGTTATGAAGTTTCCAACAGTTGATTAGTCTTGAGGTCACTTGTAATTGCTACCTAGATCCATTTCAGTCTCTTCGGTTTTGATCAGATTTAAACTTTGCAAAACTGAGTTTAATCTCTTTTACTGCCAGTCATTCTGTTTTGCAGAAACCCCCAGCCCCATCCATTTTTTGTGTGTGTTTGTTTTTGCTTTTTGTTTGTTGGTGGTTGTTTTTTTTTAGGAAATCCTGAAAAGCTTGGTTGTTTTGTCATTTCAAGTAGAAAAACGTAACTGTACATGGCAAACAGCCACCAGTCATACATAAAGGAATCCCTGGGTATTGACATTGGCTGGAGGTCTTTTTATCTTGCCAAACATGAGCATAAGAGGAATGTGTTATGCTGCGCTCCTGTAATGAGCTCTTGAGGTGAGTGGACATCTTGCTGGGGGTTTTATTTAATTTTTTATGGGTTTTTTTTTCCTCCCTTCTTTAGTGTTGTGTTGTGTGTTTTTTTGTAAGTTGAATATGTCTACATTGACCCAGAAAAGCAATGTTTATTAGAAAGTACAAAACAAACTGTCAAGATTTTTACATATCATAGCAAAAATGGCTTATTATGTCATTCATTCTCAGAATAACAGTCAAATATAATTGCTATTATTACTTCAAAACTTGGGCTTTGTCTCTTGTAACCTTTCATTATTATCAACTTTTTTTTAAATTGTCAAATATGTTTTTGTTTTTTTTTTGTCGTGTCAATCCCTGATGTGTTATCCAGGGCTAAAAGTTAGATTACATGTGTGAATGAATGAATATCCTGTTTCTTTCCTTTAGCACTAGCTTTCCCCCCAACCAAGGTTAAGCAGCATCAAGCATGGTTACCAATCGGAAGGGTGACCGTTTGCGTGCCTTGGCTTCAGAACAGTCCCCCAGTTCACCCAGCTGCAAATGGGTACCTGCCCTCTTTAGGGTCAGGGGAGATAAAGCAGCGATGGAGAGGAAATGGGCACTGGCCTCAATATGCTGGCCTCTAGAAAAGCTGAGGTCTCTGATGCCTCGCTACCCTACAACCGCCTAGGTTATGGGACACCTTTACCGTTACCTTTTGATTCCTTTTCGTTTTCTTGACCTGATGTGCACATGCATCACTGACTTGTATGTGTTTCTTCAGTCCGTGGCAAGCATTTAGTTCATTGTAGGCTGCTTGCTTTCAGGTTCACCCCGGAGCAGATAGGGATCCAGGCCAGCACGGCCCTGGTATGGATCATCATCGAGCTGTTGGCCTCCGTGCTGAGTCTCTACGTCATGAACCTACCTGCAGACCTCAAGTATACAGATTGCCTGGCCTACTCTGGCTACAAATTTGTTGGGTATGTACATTTTAACCCATAAAAATCCAATTAAGACAGGGGACGGGATAGCCTAGTGGTTAGAACATTGCGCTCGGAATTTGATGACCCGGGTTTGATTCCCGTTCGAGGGGATTTTTCCCCTAGAGTTAACATCAGTGCTGACTCCACTCTCCCCAAAAGTCCTTTGGATGAGGGGATGAGGGTATAAACCAAAGCCCCAAGATCGCACACGTTAAATCCTGTTCTGCTTTTTGTATGAATAGGCCTTTGTGTGCTGGTGGGAACAGATAACAAGATTTACACAACTGCATGCACACGGGGACTGGATGTAAAAAAGCACGTGTGCTTATACCATTATTCTTGATATTAAAGTGTTTTTTTTAATTTTAAGTGCTTTGCAGCTGAAATCCTTAAATATAAGCCGAAAGTCTTTTTTTTGTGTGAAGTGATGAATAATGTAAGGGTAGACAGTCCGCTTTGTTCACCCCTCCCCCTCATTTACATTGTTTTCAGATTTTTACTTTTTTCCTTAACCCTCTTAGTCCAGAACCAGGATTTGCCAGGATTGAATAATTGCTCCCCCCCTGAATCCCGAACTGAGATTTGCCGGGATTGACACACAGTAGTTTTCCATCAGGCAATGACTTTCGACCGATTGCTACCATATGTCAAAACTCTATCCGTCCACATGCACAAATCATGTTGTGAGAGTCTGGAAGTAATTATAGCTTCTGGTAGCTACTTAAGAGGAGGATAAGGCAATTGAGCATGTGTGCCTGATCTGATTTCGTGATGGCAATTTGTGTTCAGAGAATCCAAATGCAAGAGGGTTATAGTGAGTGTAATGTTTTCCTATTATAAAGGCCTGACCCTTGCCTCTGTGTTGTGTTTTCAGGATGATTTTCAGTTTACTGGGCGGTCTGGCTTTTCACGGGATGGGCTACTACATCACTCTACTGTGGTTCAGTGTGGCTTTGGCCTTCTTTCTGGTGAGTCCTTCCCTGCCTCCCTGCCTGCCTGCCTGTTGTCTGCTTGCGCACATGGCAGATTTTTTATTGCTGGATTTTTTGGTCATTGAATAATTATAATAGTAATGATAATAAAAATACATAAACTTTTATAGTGCTATATTTTGCAAAAGCAAATCAAAGCATTTGCATGTACAGATTTCGTGACAGGACTTTCTCAACAAAAATGATGATCTCAGTTTGGATTTCTTTCTGTTTGAAGAATATTTTTTTTAATTCATTTTAGAAATACAAAACAAAAAACAGTGGCAACGATGTTAGCATTTTTTTTTTTTTTAACATTTTGCATCGTTTATGTATCTCGCTGTGACTAAGAATGTGAATTTTTTTTTTATTGAATTTTTTTAGAAAATATGTAAGTGGATCATTGTAGAAGTATAATAACTTTGTTATTATTTCTGAAATCGCTGTCTTCTCTTTCGCAGTTAAAGTCAAGGTCATATAAACTTAGATCAGAGAAGGCTGTTTTTGGTGTGTGCAGGTGTGCAGCCTGAAACAAAAGGTGTCGCCCTCAGCGGGCAATGAGGAGTTCAAGCGAGGCACCAAGCGAAGCCTGTACTTCTCCATTGCCATCGCTGTGGCCCAGCCCCTGCTCATGTGGTGGCTGACCTCACACATCATGTTTGGCCGTAAGGTCTAGCTGGGTCCTGCCTGACACGACTGGACAGACGCTTCTTGCCTACCTGTGTGTGTGCTGGAACTGAAGTGGGGGGAGGGGAGGGGGTCCTTCAGGCCCTGTGGGTGTTGTGTTGGTGCTGCCTTATTTTTGTCTCTGAGCTGCTGCTCCCCTGCCGCTTGTCCTGATCTCACTGTTCACAGCACACCCCACGCTCGATTTGCCATACATCATGAGCTAGCAATCCACAGGGAGCTAGTGTTGTGGAGCAATTATGAGGCCACTGAGCAGACAAGTTCCTGCACTGCCTGTGGTTTGGTTTGAGATGGCGTTAGGTGGTGCCTGTGCTGATCAGTGAGGAAGGTCGGGGTGAAGGTCCATTCTAGTTTGAGACTGCATGACAGGGATGCTCTCTATGCTTCTTTCCATGGTACAACCCCTAGTGTCAAGCAGGGCTGAGAGATACAGACACCTGCAGCACTTAGTATTTCGAGCAATCCTCCCAGTTCTGCGTCTGTAAGGTTGGATGATGCTCAACTGTGTGGTCTCCATATTCCCTCTGAAGCCATGGGTATTACGTTTCAGGGTAGGAGCAAGAAATGTGTACCTATGATAAGAATTGACCCCAGAATATTGCAGGTGACTATCCACTGCCCTAACCGCTGCACCAAGGCAGCAGGTCCTGTCCAATCTCCAGCATTTGTAGTGTTGGTCTGTCTTTTGTTTGTTGTTTAAGTCAGGCTACTTGCCATCTCTCAGAGCAAAAGGTGAAAAGCAGTCATTTCTTAGTTGTAAGGGTGAAGGGTGAGATGTGTACAAAACTGTGCAGAAAGAAAAAAATATTAGATAAAATCTGCAGATGATAGTAAATGAAGAAATTGCAGATATGTTATGTGTGCCTTGAAAGCTTTGGGTGGGGATGGGGGTTGGTAAGTATTTTTGTAGAGGACAGAAACTGCATGGAGAGGGGGCGACAGCAGAAGGTCTTCAGAGAAGAAGCCCCCTTCTAGCAAGCGTTTAGCCGTCACTTCTGACACTCAGGAGGGGCACATCCACATTGGTGAACTAAAGCATCAGAACTTTGCTCTGTCAGGAAAGCAAAAAAGATGATAATGCAGTCAGTCAACATTCAAGGAAAAAGTAGAACATGGTGTTATAGTCAAGTCAAGAACCCTTTAATCATCTCATGAAGGGTAACTGCATTATATAGGGCAAAAGGGGGGGGGGGGGGGGGTGTCACTTAAATATTCGTGATTTTTTTCCACATTTTTTTTTCACATGTACATTCTGATCATGGTACACTTACTGGAAAAGCTTCATTTCTAATATCTTTATTTATTGGTATTTGGAATTGTTCATCTTTTATGATGATTCGCTGGTGCACATTTGCCAGGGATTAAGTTTCTGCCCCTGTTCAGAATAATATTTCCTAGAGAACTTAAAGTAGTGGGAGAAAAATGGTGGCATACACGAAAATTTCACCATTTGTGAAGTTCTAGCCAAGGAAAGGGGAGAAAGGGGGACTTGATCTAGATATTGAAATTGAAAGTAGCAAGGGAAGATGGCTGTTATATCTTCCTTTGTTTGATTTCTGTTGATTTATTAGATATGTTCACGTACCTTTATAGATTTTGCATAGTGTGGAACTTTGAGGGTTTTTTGCTTTTCTGAATTTTGCTTTTCAGTTTGTCATGACTTGCACATAAATTTTGGTGTTTAAACAGTTATGTCTTCCAAGTAACAGTAAATGCTTGGAGAAAGAATGATTAGAACCATACTTTATTTTTGATATTGTGCCATCCCTTTTAAAACATGTTGAAACGTTCACAGGCAAACGTGTGGTATAAATTAGCATGTATTTCTTAGGAGAAAGGTTTTTAATGAAGCCAGTACCTGCACCAAACCTTTCGTGCCCATTTGAAGCAAACGTAGTTTTGGGAGTGTAATTTTGTTACAAGTGTATTTATTTGGAAAGGTAGTATCAAGTGCAACAGCTATTGTCTGCTATATTAGTGAAAATGCATTGTGCTGACGTTACGCGCCTGACAAGTTAGGCCCAGCGTATCTGACATTGGCATGGAAAGTGTGCAGACTCATGAACACCGCCATACAGGACAATAATGGTAATGATTATAGCCGTTGAAGTAGCAGAAAAGTAGTCACAGTAGTAAGAAGTAGACATTTCTAAAATACTCTCTTTTATTTCATCAGGGTCACTCGTAGCACTTTACAACAAGAAAATTGTAATACTAAATATGTGCAAATTTTCAAGGCGACAGTCTGGAAAGCCGTGTTTCCACTGTTAACAACTGTTGAACTGTGACCTCGTCCCTGTGGATTTCACTGTGGGTTCATCATAAATGTCATTACATTACTTTTTTTTTTTTAATCTTGATTCTGGTGTTGATGAGGAATAAGGTTATTCTGATTTTTCAGGTTCTTGTTTCTGCTTGACTTTGAAGTATTCTGTCAGGATAAGGTGTGTTTTTCTCAAGCTTAAAAACTGTGAGGTGATTCTGGTTTGAATGTTGAGCACTGACTGTGAGTGAGTGTGATTTTGCATATGGCAAAAGGAATCCTAACCTTATTAATATGTGCAAAAGTTTGGTATGGTTTATGTATCAATCTGTTTTCAACATGACATATAAGAAGAGTATAGATTGGTTTGTGGATTAAACTGTCATGATATGTATTCTGTACATGTGTATATAGGACTGAAGGAACATTGCGAAGCTGATATTTTGCAAGGCCATGTATGGCAAAGCATGTACCCATTTAATCTGCATGTTTGTTGTACTCATATCATCAAGCTCTGTGTTGTGGCTACTTAATTGTACATTCAGGTTGGGTTTGAAGCATCAAATGTATCCATGCTTTTTTTTTTTGGTCTGTCTTCCACTGTAAGATTATCAGAAGTAGTCAGCATAGAATATATGGAAAGGTAGGTAGGGAGTGTACTATCACATGTAGCCCTACAGCTTGCAGTAGAGTTGGTAATGAGAATGTGAGCATGGAAGTCTGTGTGCGTGTTAAGAAAAAGTGGCTCTGTATGACTTCATTTTTTACTGCTTCAAAAGCTACAGGGCACTTTGATTCTGATATTTAGTCATTCGGATGGAATTATAAACCAGGATCCCATATGCAAATGTATGCAGAACATCTTGTGCACTTGTTAAAATTCCATCCGCTTTTCGTAGAAGAGTAAGCTTGCATGGAGTGTAGTGGATGACACAACAGTCCCACCATGCATTCTTTCCAGGAGAGGGATGAACACTGCCAGGTTCACCTTGCCTGTGAACACTCTGTCGAGAAATTCAGTGCAGTGCTCCAACAACTTACTGTTCAAGGAAGTGACAGGAGAAGTGGGGTGAAGTAAGTCAATCCATCAATGTTGGCGTGACTACCTTTCCAGTGATAAGTCTTGTCTACAGCCAACACCACACTGTTCATGGATGTCTATCATTACTCCTGTGTGTTTTCTGTAATGGGTTGCGTTGACTGGAGAACATGACCATGCCAGTGTGTTCTATGCCATATCCACACTGATTTTCTGCATATTATTGCGTTTTAGGAAGGATGTTACTGAATTCAGAATATGGAACTAATTAATAATGAAATGTTTGTAGTTTGAATGCAAATCACATGCCTTTTTCTCACAGTATTCTGCATTTTAATGGTAATTTCTACAAGAAATGGGTGCGCCTGTTACATAAACTCATTACCTTGTATTGTATTTATCTTCGTTCTGTATATGATGATGTACAGGACATTGTGCTGTATCATTTACATTTATGATAGTTACAGAATGATGTACAGAATGATGAAGCTGTATGTCTTAGCATTGGTAATAATTACAGAATATTTTTTCTCCATGGAATTGTGGAGATTTGATGCCATTCAGGACAGTCCTTTCCCCTGCTACATGATTATTCGTTTGCCCCTCAGAGGAAATTTTTAATGGCAGGATTTTTCCCCAAGACAGAATTTGACCTGTTGATTTTCTGTATGAGAGATGGGTGCAGTATCTTCCTTACCATCAAACCATATCTGATGAAATTGTAATCCTTAAGACAAGGGGGGGGAAGGGGGGTATGTAACATTTTCGCCTTTTTAGTTTCTTAGAAGATACCTGAATGTGAAATAAGCTGCATGATGTCTAGAAGTCTGCGTCTTGTTAATGTTTTACTCATACACACACATACACACACACACATACACACACACACACATACACACACAGATGTGTAACTTCACACATTGATCTTTAAACCACATTGTTGATTTCAAATGATGGTTGTTTCTGTTTACTTGCCTTGTTCACTGGTGATGCTTTTTTTTTTTTTGAGTGTGGATGGATTTGTACAGTGTTTTGCATGTCATTATCGATACCGTGCTAGTCTTTTACTGCTTATTCTCTCTCTCTCTCTCCCTCTCTCTCTTTCTTTCTCTTACGCATGCATTCACTCACATATACACACACTAATATCCCTGAGAGTGAACATACAATTACACTGAAGACACTCATACACACACACATTCTCTATCACACACATACATGCAGTCAGTAACACACATACACACACAAATAGTTAATGACAACACACACACACACTCCCTTTTGTGTGTATCCATGCATTCAGTCTCACTCATTCATTCATACATACAAACACATGCTTATAATGCAAACACTTGTTACAGAAACTATGACTTCACCAGTACATCAAGTCTTTTGCATCAGTCATCTAAGTTGATTTTTCGTTTTGTTTTCACTCTCATCTCCTTTTTTTTTTCCAGTTCATTTCTGTGACAGCAAATGCTGTTCAGCACAAGTGTTGTATACATGAAATTGTCACCTGATGGAATTTACTGTAACGTGTGCAAGACTTGAATTGTTATTCTTTTTTCTTTTTTTTTCATATCGAGGATAATGGAAATAAGCACTCGCGTGCTTTTTTACATCCAGTCCCCGTGTGTATGCAGTTTTTAGAGATTATGAGTGAATCACTGTCTGCCTGGTAAGAGATGAGTTATCGGAATAAATGATGTGGATCAGGCAACCTGTTTCGTGTGATGCTTTCAGTTGTTCAGCATCATCTTTGTGTGTGTTGGAGACAGGAAAGTGAGTTTGTGTTGGTTTTTTTTTGTTGTTGGTGGTTTTGTTGCTACTATTGGTTTTTGTTTGGGGTCTTGTTTTTGTTGTTGTTGTTTTTTTGAGGGGGTGACAGTTTTGTTGGGGTGGGTTTTTTTTTGGGGGGTCTTGTTTGTTTTTTTCTTATTGTTATATATGTGTGTGATAGTTGGCCTCTCAAGGACAAGGTTGTTATAAGGAATCTGGTTTTGGTTTTATCTCATTTTATGTGTGAGCGATGTGGGTTTTCCCACAGTGTGGTGGCTGTCCTGGGCTTGCCCTTATGGTTGACCGGGGCGTCGATACAAGCAAGGACAGTACAGTTGGTTTTATACCCTGTTTTCATCTGTATATAGTTGCACAGTTTTAAAATGAGTTTTAAAATGTGACGAGGTGACAGCCCCGATATGGCCTGTGTGGTCGGCAAGGCTATAAAGAACATGATTGGATTGGATTGGATTGGTGTGTGTGTGTGTGTGTGTGTGTGTGCACGAGTTCCAGTATAGTAGTGTTTTTTTTCTTCTAAATTATATATAAAACAGCTGGCAATATATGCTTGTTTATGTGGTGTAGATGTGTTTTGATACTTAAATAGAATATCAGTACCAGTCTGCTTTTCATACACACACACACACACACACACACACACACACACACACACACACACACACACACACACACACAATGCAATAATAACAATAGTGTTGAGATGTATTAAGCACCAAAGATATAAATACAAGACAATGAGCTCTAGTAAAAAACAGAAAAAGTTGCTGCTGTCAAAAATCAACATGATTTTTTTTAAAAAAAAGGAAAAAGAACAAAAAAGCACAGTTTTCTACGGCATACATGTCACCAGCACTTGGACCTCCTACACACAGACCAAACTTCACTCACGACAAAACACCATGCAAGGACACAAAAGTCAATTTCAGAACAGAAAACAATTACTAAAAAGCAAAAAAAATGAAAGAAAAAATGTTTCTAATGCCACTGAAGATACACAATGTGTATATTATTATATGTATACATATCTGATTCACCTGTAATGGCCACACACTGGTCTAAAAATAGACATTTTGTTAGAAGTGGCATGCTTCATCGTGTCCTTGCCAACTTGATTTAAATTCAGTATAAAACAAAGCATTAAAAAATATCCAACATCAAACGGTTAGACCGTCTTCTGTTATTTTGAAGTACTGCATACCTTCAGGGGACTGGAAAGCTCAGTGGTCAGAGCACTCACTCTCCCCAAGCTATGATTAAGCAGTGCTCAGTATGGTTGCCTCCTTGATGGTTCATGCACCTTGCCTTCAGTACAGTCCCCCCAGTTCACCCACCCTCTTTAGGGTCAGGGCAGATAAAGCAATGAGGAAGAGGAGATGCACACTGCCCTTAAGATGCTGGCCCCCTAATGAAGATGAGGTCTCTGATGCCTCGCTTCCCCAATGATCTCGGGGTGTGGGACAGCATTACCCTTTTCCATCTATCATCTTAAGAAAATAGTAAACAACAAAATTGTGTATAAGCATAAAAAAAATAGTTCGACCTAACACAGGACTGGGGCCAGCTAGTTGACCTAAAAAAGCTGAGATGGCTTTTTTTTTTTTTAAATCAAGGTACAGTCTTACACAGAACTCAGGCCAGCTAGTTTCTAGTGTACCTACACAAAGGAGATATTTCTTCTTTTTTTTTATCTAAACTTGTCCCCTTCCCCTCCTCTTTCCTTCCCTTGCTACCACCATTTTTTTTTTTATTGTCTCATGATGTATTTCCATGTCTGACGTCAGTATAATCCCTTTTCTACAATCTTACAACTATAGTAGTTGAACCATAAACATCATTCTTAATTACACCAATATCAATTCAATCAACCCTAAACCAAGTCTGCAATCAACTAACAAAAAACATTTTTTTTTTTAAGGGTGAAAGTTTTCAACAAAACTACAACTGAGACAAACATAACACATAAAACAGGATGACTCAAAAACATGAAGGCAAACAAACCAAAAAAAATCTGTCATGTGCTCTTGAAAATCTTGAATGTCAAAATACCACCATGTTTTAAATGGCCACACTGAGAAGCACCTGTGATAGAAAGCCTGAAACGGTCATTCACACATCATATGCCGATATTTCCTGCCCCAAGACATTGTCAGTTCCATAGAAACGGCATCAGTTTAAACCAGTTTTCACTGTGGATTAGATACAAAAATAAAGATTTTCTTTTTTAAAACCCACACCCCCTCCCTGTTCAAAAAAAGAGGAAGAAACCCTCTAAATAAGCATTACAACTAAGCATGCCTATGATAAAGTACCATTGTTTGCTGCCAAGAAAAAACTACACCATTTCAGTACAAATTATCGCAAAATATGATGTATTCAAAATACCAATCATAAATAATCCTATTCAAAATACTCGCGGAACATATATCTGACTCGCAGTCAGTTTGGTTGTACTCAGAAACTTTCACAAAAGACACAAGTGTTCTTGCTAAGAGTACTTACGCTTGCTGCAAAAACGAAAGTCATTCATGCTTGTAAAGACTTGCACATAATAATATCTTGATAATGTACACAACACCAAGTCTGAGTAATGTACACAATGCATAGCTGTCAATGATAACCAATAACTGTGCCAACAAGACTCAATACGAAAGCTGGATTCCAGAGTCCAACACAAAAGACAGATACAAACAAACAAACATAAAAGCATAATATATGAGATCCAAAGTGAGCACATAGAGCAAGCGATAATGCAACAGATTAACACACATCGGTCTTTCTCTTGATTCAAAAAAAAAAAGAGAGAAAAATAAAATGTCACAATCCAAACTGTCAACTGAAAATGCAAACTGAAGATTCACCATAATTTTCTTCACCAAACACAACACATGCATTATTTTCCAAAAACAAAAGCGACAAACATGTCTGTAAATAAAGAGTAAATAATCTGAAAATTGTTTCAAACATGTCACAAAAATACATCGCTCAATTACAACCCTGTGAAACAAAAGCCAGGAACAACACACATTCAGAAATCGTACATGTCAACAAATTTAGATGATCTTTTTCTGTTCCCTTACCATTCTCTATCCACCCCACCCCCCAACTACCCTACCCTACATCTATGTCCCATCCCTAAACCAATGACTTTTTTTTAATGGTATATGTACAATGAAGTGAGACACAAATTACTTTCAAAATGACAGACAGATGGGAAGTGTGTGTGTGTGTGTGTGTGTGTGAGAGAGAGAGTTAAGGTGGGTAGCATAGATGGGTGGAGGCGAAGATGTCTGACATTCACTTCTTGTTCCAATTTAGGTAATTATTGGTATATAACATGCTAAGTTGTAAATTTAACATACAACACATAGTCTCTGGCATCCCCTGCTTCTGTCAGTTTGAGAAAAAGACTGAAACTTTCCTGGATTAAAATATGAATACAAATACTTTATTACCTCAAAAACTTACACAGAAGAAAATAGAGCTGTTGATCAAAATCAAAGTTTGATTTATATTGAAGAAACCTACATGTGGAGAAAGAGTATAGTCTGTCTGAGGCTCTCGTCTCTATTCTGCCTCACCAACAACCTAAAGCAAAGCTAAGTTGGCCCAGAATTATAAACGTAGGTTATGCTGAACAACCAAAATGAACCAACAAAACCATCGCCTGCAAGTTGCAGTGACTCCTCAGTCAATGGCCACATGGATCTTACAGCAGAGAAAGTGACCTTCAGGGCTCTTGGAACCCCTCATTGCACAACATTGTGTCACATTAAGACAGCACTTGAGTGCTGAATGTGAACAGGTTGAATGATTGGACGATACACACACTTGTGTAGATGATTAAAAAAAAAAATCAACAGGTTAACTGGCTTCTGAGTATTTTTACAGGGCAGAGATTGGATAACTATTCAATCATGTTTTAAAAAAGAAAAACAAGACCATAAGTATGCTGGCATCTATAAAACATTTCCTAATCCAGCTGTTATGGGTTTACTACGAAACAAAATATTGGCACCCATACTAATAGATACATTATTGTCACAGTTTTGTTTTTTAATTAATAAAAAAAATATTTCCACTTTTTTGTCCTTTTTTCCATTTTATTCTTTGATAATAAAATGAATATGCTGCTGTCCTTTTCAGTGCTTTTCAGTTGATGTGTGCTAACTGGCCACAAACACCGCGGAGGAAAAAAGAAAGATCAGAACATTTAACCCCTGTCTTCTCTTTTTGACACAATCGGTATCCCTGCTGATGAAGCTGGCTCCTCACTGCCCATCTCAATACACAACAAATCTACAGAGTTTTGGTACTGGAACCTGGCATTCCATAACACCCCACATGTGCCCCTCTTCCCTCCCAGGGATTATTAATTGTACAGAGCAAAAAAAGTTGCTTCAATCAGTGTCAACGGTAAACCAGACTGACTAAAATCAAAATCAAATAACACAATCAATAGTGTCATGATTAGTGTGTATTGGTTGTTTTTGTCCCATTCACCCACCGAACGTGGACATGAATTATAAGTCTTTGAGTATATACACAATGGGGATTAAGGCACTGGCAGATCTGCACATAACGTTTACCTGGGAAATTCAGACTGACTATATAGCTTGTGGAGTGTATGAAATCTTCACACCCATCACACGATCAAAGCACGAGAGAGAAGACAGCTGCACAAAAGAGAAAGATGAGGAATTGATAACAAGGAAAAACCTGTCCTGAATCCCCCAGGCACAGTTCAGATTCAAACCCATGGTTTCAAAGACCTGAAGCATCAGATATCAAATGCACAGCCTACATGACTGTAACTCCTGAAGATGAATTCCAGAACAAGCCTAAGCATCTAAAGATCCTGCATGTGTTGTGTGTACAAGACTGTGAACAACCCAAACCCATGCACGCAGGCCCCTACTGCTCTTATTTCTGTCCATGGTACAGGTCAGTGGTCAGATAAGAAGGAGCGACATCATTGTTGCACCTCTCCCTAACCAACACTGTCCCTTTCACCCATAGATAAAGGCCAACACTCATAACTTCACAACATATGAAAAAGCAGCCAAGATGCAAATCCCTTGAAAACAAGGTGAAAAGAATATGAATAGAAAGGAAGCATGATGAATAACCAACCAATGGCATATTAATCAAATAAGGTTCTGAAGCCACTCCACACTAATCTCATTTCTCCAGAGAAGACTTTAGAGTACATGCATCCATGAAGATAAACACTTAAATACTTGGGGGGGGGGTTCAATCATTCTGCCTGTCACAGCGTGCATGGTACAAAAAAAGGGGGGAAAATCCCTTGGCCAATAAGACACAATATCTAGCATATTATTGTACAAAGAGATATATGAATAGGTAGATAAAAATCAATAATTCACAAGGCCAAAATATAACTGAACTGACAAAGTTTTTTTTGTTGTTGTTTTTTTTTTGGGGGGGGGGGGGGCCAAGAGCATAATTCTACAGGACTTCCTATTGATTTCACATACCCTGGGAGAGAATGTCTTCAAAAACTGACAGATCTTTTAACCACAGAATTTTTTTAAAAAAAGAAAAAGATGGGGTCAATTTTCCTGCTTTTTTCATCACTGGATCTTGTTGGATTTCTGTTCAAAATATATCAAACATCCAAACCCTCTGCCAAGTTTTGACAATGAGCAATACTGATTTGAAATTAGGAATTAAAACATCTAGGTGTTATTCCTTACACTGGTTTCAAGAAATATTCTGTTGTGCGTATCCAGAGGCATTGTGAAACACAAGCGTGCATGGATATATCATGCAGAACAATCTGAAAATATAAAAACAGCAGTTAGATGTGAACATTTTTCATATGCAGGTTTCATCTTCTTCAATTTCATTATACAAGCAATGAATAAATATCTCTGCCAAGTCATAAGTTCATAGAAAACCTATCTAGTCTGGTATACTTCTACTTATATGATAAATTTGATGTAACTGAATTTGCAAAAACGCTGGCCAGAATTTTAGATATGCAGATTCAGATCGACTGACCATGCAAGGGGTATACCTTAATACTGGCCGTCAAAATTACTGAGAATAAGCATCACCTAAAATAGTTTAACTGACAGCTTCAATACAGTCATCCTCATCATACTGTCATTGTATGCAGTGGCATGTTCTTCTTTTTATTGTTGTTGTTTAGGTGGGGTTTTTTTTCATTAACTGCGTGGTTTAACAATTCTTTAAATGACCACTACATGACTGTCTTCTTCATGAATCTCATGTGTGACAAACAGAAACACTTTTTGCCTGACAATTTGATTTGACCTGTCTCACACTAACCCTCTTGCATTTGGATTCTCTGAACACAAATTGCCTCTAGATTTCACATTCCATCACGAAATCAGGTCAGATACACATACTTGCTCACCTTTTCCTCCTTCTAAGTACATGCCAGCGGCTATAATTACTTCCAGACTCATACCACAGGGCTCTGTGCCTCTGGCCTGATACTGCTTCTGCATATGGTAGTGATCAGTGGAGGTCACTGCGTGATGGAAAAGTACGTGTGTGTAAATCCCGGCGAATCATGGTTCAGGATTCAGGGGAGGGAATGATGAATCCTGGCAAATCCTGGGTTAGGAAAAAATGGGTAAAATGACTACTTATATAACCTGCTATCCCATGTATAACAGTTTGGAGTAGCCACAGTCAAACGTATTCGATGTTTTGAAGTAGTTACAAAATGATAGGAGTCTCTACAACCTGTGCCAGCTATATATATAAAAACTTAAGCAAAGACACTTAACAGCAAAAGCAAACATAAAATGTCTGTAATTCAAAGAAATTGGCATCTTAGGGGTCTGGGGTTGTTGTTTTTTTAAAGACATCTGATATCTTTCTTTCCCAAGTGTGTGGGTTTGTGTGTGTGTGTGTGTGTGTGTATGTGTGTGTGTGCATTGTGCGTGTGTGCGTGGTGTGTGCGTGCGTGGTGCATGCATGCATGCATGCATGTGTGAATGAGTTTCTTTCTTCCAGAGTGAGAATAAATCTTCCATGACAGTTGGTGCTGAAGTTTATCCTTGTAAACATGTCAAGCCACAATACCTTTAACAATATTCATACATTAATCATACATGTATTGGTCAACAAAATAATACTGTTTCACCACTACTGATCCCACACGGGAAAAAAAGCATGATCTTTCACAAAAACAGGCAAAAAATAACATGAAATGACAGTGTTATCAGGGGAAAAAAAGAAGCACCAAAAATAAAAGAATGAATCATGTTTTTTGTTACAAACAAAAAGAAAATGGTGGAACTTAACACAAAATCCCAAAGAAACACACTACACACACAGATCCACATGCACACGTGCACAACCACAACACACACACACGAAAAAATGTGACTGCATGACAATGTTCTACACTGCTACATTTTCTCTGCCATATCAGACGTTTTTGTTTTATCTTAAAAACCAATTAAAAAAATACAGGATGTAAAGGTGAGAGATAAAATGTTTCCATAGTAGAAAAGATCCAGCCCTTATTGTATGCGTACATATATGCACTTGTGAAAATGTGTGCCCCGAGTGTGTGCAAATGTGCATGCACGAATCTCTGTGTGTAAGTGCATGTGTATGTGTGTGTTTTTCAACACAAGGATGTGCATGTATTTTGATAGGACAAAAATGAGAGCAACGGATACCTTTCATAATGATTCAGAACTGAATTAGTTGCACACTGTATGAAACCGAATGATAAAATTTTTCCACTATTCATAGAAGAGAATAAGTCACACTTAGTAAAACAAGTTACTTAGTGATTAATATATATCAAAAAAAAAAAAAAAAAAAAAGGCTCATCAGTATAATATATTGCTTACAACCCAACTGACCATGTGACAAAGCACCAAAGAACCAAGGAGAAAACAGCATTGAGAAGTATACCTCAACAAAAGAAGCAGACCATGAGTAAACGAAAAATCAAATCTTTTTTCCAAAATCTAAAAGAACAGCTCAAAAAGTTAACCCCTTCATCGCTCAACTCTTTGATCACATGGCCTCTTTTTCTGACCATTCTGACAGACTAATCACACTGAGAATTTCCAGAGACTTCATTTCAACACAACAAGCACCATCTGATGTGACATGACTCACTCATGGCAATTTTTTCAACTATTTCAAAGGAACTTGCACAAAGGATGAACACAGGCATTCAAAATGAAAGTGTTTCTTAAAAAGAAAGCATAAATAGGCTTTAGGAAAAAAAGGAATAAAAAAAATCCATACATATGTTGAAACTTCATAAAACAGGCTTCCCATTAAAACACAGATTAACAACAAACCTTACCTACCTATCTATCAAACATTGGACATCAGATTTTTGTCATGTTTAGCCACATTTTGTGTTTCGTTTAAAACAATACTTATGATAATCTGTCTTCAAGGAGGCTGATGTGATACTTAACGCCCCCCCCCCCCAAAAAAAAAAAAAACTCCTGGCAAAAACTTGTCCATGATATACTGTCCCTAACCGAAACTAAATAACCTTTCCTGGAATTGGAAGAGCCCAAAACTGAGAATTTTCTAACAGCAAAACAGATGTTCCTTTCCTCAACTGACACTTTACCCAGTACTAGATCACAGTCATGCAATCTGACAGCTTTCCCAACTCAGACACCAGTGTTGGCCCTTAAAGCAATTTTTCTTTTGGATTTTTCCTGCCCTCTCTTCATGGGCCAAGGAGTCAACATACCTAGTCAAACAACCCAGAGGTCTTCAATCTCACTCTGATGACAAACCACAATTTTCTCTTCTATTCTACAATATTTAAAAAGGTGGTCAGGGTAATAGCCTTTCAGATGAAACACAAATAAACCAATAAATCACGGTTCCTTGTGAACCACACACTTCAAGTTCATGAGCATAAAAGAAAGACTCAGAACTACAAAAGAGCTGTCCCTGGTAAAAAAAAAAAAAAAAATCTATCATAAAAATCTCATCCTCGCAAGCAACTTAATCTCCACTCAAGCAGAAAAATGACCTGCAAAACAAAACAAAGAAAACCCAAAACAAACAAACTGGTGACAGTACAAGTTGTAATGTGTTCTTCAAGGAGAGAGCCTGGGCTTAACAAAGGAAATTCTTGTTGATACAAATAGACCAAAAAAATACTGAGTCTGGCTTAAAGCCAAGACCCAGCCAGAGCCAGCCAGGACATAGGCAACATCAGAAAGGCTGTCTTCTGACATAGCAACACTGCAACTGTACATCCTGCTTCAACCACCACACCAAAGTCAGTGCAGGGCCTTCTCTGCACAGCAGTCTGATGGAAGCCTTACTCAGAACTGCTCTCTACCAATGCTGGCACTAGGACAGAGGTGGTATAAGTTAACAGCAGATGGAGCAGTGTACAAAGTGTTCATGAGATGGTAAAAAGCAAAACAGGAGGGGTAAACTCAATCTCCCTTGAAGCTGACTATAATATATTGATCCTAAATGAGAAAGAACTTCCACGGTTCTGAATTTCTAAATATAAGAACCAGATTCAATGTGAAGTAGCACCACATACACTCCTATCACATGTTCACATATAAACACACTGGCACACACAGGTAGGCACAGTGTACATATCAAAACTGGCATCAATTTTTTTTTTTTAACACACACACACAACCAAACATAATATCAAACACAGGCTAGCACATATGCTTTTCAAGGATAAAATGTCACTTTTCTTTGTTCTAATCGGCCCAAAAAGTCACAAAGCAAACAAAATTAACGTGATTAGGGCGATCATTCAACTTTAAACCCATATAAAAGTACTACCAATGCCGATCATCATTCTGCTGGCTTAGTGTTGGTGGGTAAGTATGAAACTACAACACTAGTCCCTCAACTGACAGAAGACAAGGGGGGAGCTGCACTGACCAGAACACCAGTTCTCTCCACTTGTGTGCTCATGCCACCAGGGTCTACGCAAGGCTTTTTTAAGGTCATTCAGAGGTGCTTTCCTGCCCCCCCCCCCCCCCCCCCAACTCTCCCCCCACCCCTCCTGCTTCTCCTGTTTGCTGCTGCCTCCTCACACAGGGGGCCTTGCAAGATGGCTGGCTACCCTGACCCCCTACAATCCCTCCTCCTGGGGTGATTGTCTCAACCAAGTCACCCCCCTGATCAATGTCTGGGTAAAATCCACTTAAAAACACCCAGGCACTCCCAACCCCCACCCCACTCCAAAAAAAACCCACCCCTCAAAAAACTTACTCTGTACAGTCGTTTTCACCTTAACCCCTTTATGTTGTCAACTACGCCACACCACCACCCCACATCACTGAAGAAATCATCATACGTGTATATAACTTACATATTGAAATAAAGGTTGCTTCCAGACAACATATCTTTTACCTCAGAAAATTACATGAACAGTTACATAACCACCACAGAAAAAAGTCACCCCCCCCTACCACTACAAAAAAATTAAATAAATATAAATTCTACTGCATGCTTCAAAGAACATTCTGTGCAGTTGACAAGGCAAGGCAGAGTTTGACATTACTGCAGAAAACCAACCAAACACCACACAGAAAAAAACCAGACATGCGATTTAGACTGAAAATCATGCTACCAGTCAGACACTCTTGGCCCAGTCACTACCCTCTCCCTAATCAGAAACACGATACCCATCACAGTTATACTCAATTGCCAAGTTTATTTACCAACAAGCAAACATAATTCCCAGGTAAAAGGGGAGGGGGGGGGGAAAATTATTTGTAATTGCCCTGTAATTCACCCTTCAAAGGATGATTACAGTATTTTTTATGTGACTCTTTTTTTCCCAGTGGATAATTGGGTGTGGCAGGGAGGAGAGTAATTTGTGTGAAGTCTCCATATATATCTGCATACAAGGATCTTCACCAAAAATGCACACTTGTGATTTTTTAAAGGCGCTGCATGTGCATGCTTGCAAGCAGAGAAGGCTCAGGTTAAAAGTCTGTAAGAGACACGGGAGGAAGGGTATGCCTCCTGAACATTTTCTCAGTTATGTAGCAGGACAACAAAATACACATCAACACACACATGTGGATTTCAATGGCACTGCATTTTCTTTGGGTTCACATCCTGCCTAAATCTCCAGACTCCATCTCTACTGTTGAAAAGATTCAAAAGTCATCATCTCAATCCACAGAATCAAAGCACAGCTACAGTTTCATACTGTGTCTCCAGCCATTTTTCCTTCACTCAGTGATGCAGCATCACACTCATATGCCAAAGAAGCAATGCTTTATTCCTGCTTGCCCCTATTAAAAGAGAAAAAAAAAACCCAACCCTATATTAAAGTTTAGCTATTCTCCTAGTGCAATCTACCATTAGATAAGATCTAAATAAAATCTTACTCCTCTATTCATCCCAGAATATTATCCCTGCCAGCAAAATCAGAAAAGATATTGCTGATATGAAATGCAGTGAAATATGAATCTTCCACTTTTAGATTCTCACCCTGCTTGCCATCTTCAGATGCTTGAACTGATCAGCTAGCCAAGATTTACACATACCAAATGCATGTAAAACAACCCATGCTAATATGAAATAGTCCCTGGCTGAATTTCTGCATTAAAACTCAAAAGTTACAAGTAAACAACCATACGAATGTACATTAAAAAAAAAGAAAAAAGAATATACATTCAAGAAAAAAAAAGGCAGAAAAGGCAGTTATCATTTTACTATAACCATGGTTAATCACACTCTCTTCAAGAAGAACAAGCTGAACTGGATATATATAGAGATACTAGCTGGGAGAAGGACACTGTACACTACAAGGGCCAGAGAAGCTCAGTGGGGCAGTTTACACAACTCTTGATCCCTGCTAATCCCCAGGATAAAGGTTTGATATTCCACCAGACCATCCTCTAACAGGGAGTTAGATATTGGTTGCGACTCTTTTCCCCTGCATATCCTTTCAATGAGACAATATACTGAAGTCTCAGGACCAGACATAATCTAACATGTGATGTATATGTTAACCTTGATGTTCTTGAAGATCTTCTGCTGCAGTCACTGCACTACATGTGATGTATATGTTAACCTTGATGTTCTTGAAGATCTGCTGCTGCTATCAGTCACTGCACTTACTCTTCATCTCCTTGCTACCTATGTCACCACAGCTTTTCGATATTCATCTGTCAGGATCAGTCTTAGGGCCATCCTGATAAGAAGGAGGGGATCAGCTGTGTTCTGGGTGTCCACTTTAGCACAAGATCATAGCCACCCAAGCAATCTGGAGCTAATACTATGACACAGACAAATATTCACTTATGCACACACACATACACACACACACATGCACACACACACACACACACACACACACACACACACACACACACACACACACACACACACACACACACACATCACACACACTCACACACACACACACACACTCACACACACATCAAGACAATTTTCACCCAAGCTCCAAAATATCAAACTCTCTGTCACCACAAGCACCCCATCTTTATCACAATCACAACAATTTCCTTCCCACTCCCAAATACCAAACATCCCCCCTCCCTCCCCTCCCCTCCCCTCCCCACCCCACCCCACCCCAGACTTAAAAATTTAAGAAATGCATAGAGACACAACAGTGGATTTACCACCAACAACAGTGAGAGACATCTGTCAACCCCCACACACACTCATTTCTGCTCTAAACCCACTCTGTGCATGTACACGCATCGCACAACAAACAAGAGAAGAAGTCAGTGAGTAGGTCAGAGGTTTCACAGTCACTGGTCAATCACGAGGCATCACTTTTTGCAGAAGATGAGACAACATAGAAATGCGCTGCGAGAGTGTCTGTCGTGTGCCTCCGTGCAAGCATGATGACAATCAACGATGAGTTAGGACAGGAGAGAGAAATATGGCAAAGTGGTAGATGGTTGGTTTGTCACTGTGTCTTCACAGGCTACGCAAGCTCACAGTATGAAACTACGACTATCTGTTCAGTACTCCCCCCACTCCCTCCCTCCCTCCCCAGTGAGAGCTGTCTGTGCTCCTGCCAGCGATGTTGCTGACCGATGGACGATCCTGTTGATGCTGAGTAGGTTGAGCTGTTCAGATCTGACGGTAGAGGTTCCAGTCAGTTATCTGTGGCCCAGCTCCTGACGAATGGCTGCACACATAGTCAGTTTGGTACATGTGAGCAGATTTGTTATTACAGGCTTATATACACTTTGTGAATGCACCACTCACAAATGCATGTTTCTGTATGCATATATTTATTGTGCACACACACAAAATACACACACACTGCCTTTTTCATCCCATTTATCTTGTCAAATCCTTTTCTTCTCTACTTCCTCATTAGATCAAAGACATGAGAAAGACATTGAACAAACAAATAAACAAAATACCTACCAAACTGAATGAGAGACTTTGAATCTGCTGACACATTCTTTACCAACAGTCATCCCTGATAATACCAATGAAATGTCCAGAAAGCAGAAAAGGACAGTGCAGATTTTGTTTCTAGACTACTGTGCATCTCTTTAAGTGATGTTAACAAAGCTATTTGCTTTACAAATTTTAAATGTGGATAATCCAGACCAACAACAACTTTGATCTAAAAAAGGGAAACTAAAAATTGTGATTATTCACAATCTACCTCGCAGCATGCAATTCCAGCATAACTCAGTCAAGGGTCCTGGGCCTAGTGCTAACATTAGCATACCTCTTCTTTTTACCAAGTTCAAAAGCAGTCAGTTCCTGCTTTAATTAGTACTAGCTGGGCTAAGATGGGATGGAATGGATAGCAGCTGCCAGTATC
>CM060324.1:28578226-28580726 GCA_030674155.1 Stramonita haemastoma | reverse complement strand
AAATGTAGATCTACAAGTTTGGAACTGCTGGAAAATCAACCGCACTCAACTGTAGTAACTGAATATTGGTTGAAGATCATTGTTCGCCAGCAGATCTTTCTTGTGCTTTTCCTCAGTCTGAAGTCTAATATTGTATTAATTAGTACTATACTTTAAATGCAAATTTGTTGAGTACCGCAATTGCAGACATATAAGAGATAAACAAGTAACCCTTTTCTCTTTTTCTTTCTTTTTTTTAGTTTGGTTTGGTTTTTTGGATTGGGGGAGGGGGTGAACTAATGCTCTTGACATTATTCTTTACAGAAAATACTGATCTAATAAGAGTACTTAGCAAATGTCTGCTGAAATCTAAATCAGATGATGTTGAAACCTCTGCTGGGGTCCAGCCTCTCCTTTTCATATCACCATCAATTAAAAGAAACAGCTCCAACAGAAACTTGATAGCATACCTCATCTTGGTAGCTGATTCCAGCTGCTGTCTGTAGTCCCTAAGTTCTGGATCTGTGAATAATTAGGGTGTGCACCAGTCAATCACCAATCAACAACCCTGTAACAACAAAAACATTAGCAACAATAAGCGAACTATTACTTATTAGGAGACTTTGCTTTTAATCACTACATCACTTAATAATTACTGAACAGTGTATCTATCATCATGACAAATAGATTCAATTCCAAGAAGAAGAAAGAAAAAAAAATTTTTTTTAACTCAATTCCAAGAAAAACAATAATAGCCACATACTGACATAGTATCAGTGAATTTATTATTATTAAATTTACAATCCATACCGAGTGTATTGTTTATAGCACTTATATTGTGTATTGTTCATTTGTTGTTAAAAATTAGTTCCGCATCAACTTATGATATTAGTTACAAGTCATGTGCAAACACTTGTATAATACAATTTAGACACAAATGCAGTCATTGAGTCACACAAAAAAGTGACAGTCACACACACACACACACACACACACACCACACACACACACACACACACACACACACACACACAGTGTTGTCATTGTCTTTGTTTGGCTGATTATTTGTGTTCCTCCATTCCTCCTCAATACCCCCTTTCCACAGTCTTTTTCAATCAGTTTTATTTTAAATTTTCTTTTCTTTTATTTCATTTGTATTTTAAAAAAGGTTGTTGTTGCTTTAGGTGGTGTTGGATGATTATCATGTTGTTGTAAAATTGTATCATTGTCATTATGAGTGATTTGTCGGTTTGAAGTTTTTGGTTGGTTTGAGTGTTATGGATTGGATATTATTTTGTTTAAGTGGTCTTTTTAGGGAGGTTTAATTTTTGTTTTGTTTTGTTTTTTTTTGTTGTTGTTTTTTTTTGCTAGATAGATGGCTTGATAAAAAAAATGCAAATTTATTGTTTACTCAATGTACCATCTGGAAATAAAATTTTGACTTGACTTGACTTGGCCTGACTTCACACACACACACCACACACACACACACACACACACACACACACACACACCACACACACACACACGTGTACACACAAACTAAATTTCCAACACTAAAAATCAAAATCACCACAGCAGCATTATACATATTATGCAAACAATACTTTAATACCTAACTGATGCATTCATGAATTTGATATTCAATAAATTTTCTTTCTCATGGATCATCAACCGTTTGTCTTTTTTAGGCAACAAAATGATGACCATGACCTTATACTACTAGAGTACAGCTTTAGTGTCATAACATTAGTGTTTTATTATGTACAATAGTCAATACTATAATTATAGAGCTGTTCAACAATATAGTTCAGCAAACTTCCTGCATCTGAGATAAGAAGCACACTTCTCACGAAGAGATCAACTTGATGCTTTGCACTTTTCACAACACAAAGGCAAGTCTTCGGCAACAACAACCACCAAAAAACCCCACTGAAAGAAGAGCAGCATGTTCAAAAGCCTACAAAAGATCACCGAGCTTCCTTGCTTTTTCTGGGGCTGTTTACATGGGTCTTTCCCACAGACAGAAATGTTTGGCAAATGCTGCCAAAGGCTTTGTTCAGATGCATGCCACCTGCACTTGCCTGCACCTTCTGCTTGCAACTACTTTTTAAGCCAAACCACATCAAATTTGTTATAAACAATGTTGCTTTTTAGCCACATTTATTTTATTTATATTTTCAGAAAAAAGGTTACAAGATATGAAACTTCCCTTTAGGAGTTTAGGTGTAACTCATATGATGCAGTTTTGCTAATGGGCATTGTTAGTTATGTTATTGTATTCAAAATGGTATTCATAAAAGTTTATTCATTCCCAGTTCAAAAGGAAACTGATACAGTCATAGTCTCATACAATGATACATCCCATGACATGCACTGGTTTTATCTAGGGCACATTTCTTCTATGAAATCCATTTGCACACAATCAATTCATACGATCATGCATTTATTGGCTTTATTTTTCTTCCATGGATACACCTGGTACTTTTCTTTTCTCACTTTTTTTAACAACAGTAAACAA
>CM060324.1:28543226-28573226 GCA_030674155.1 Stramonita haemastoma | reverse complement strand
GCATGAAAGAATCCAGATGAGACAGCCATCGATGCGTACCTGGCTTCCCCACTGACACTTGTCAGAGAGAAACTGCTCACTGTGATTGCCAATCCCTTTCAGAGGCTTGTTAACTGAGGGGGAAGATGGGTGGTGTCGTTAAGTGGCTCACTTGTCCCTTACTGGTACAAGACATTCAGCTGCGGGAACCCGGTCCATTAGTGACCAGAAACTATTTTAAATCTGACTAGCACATCGCCTTTAATTAGATCAACACACATGTAAAAACGACCCAAGATAGCAGCAACAAAGAGACATCAATTAGATAAATCTCAATCAAGTAAGCCTATTCCCAAACTTTTGCGGGAAAACCCGTTGAGTTTGCACCCGATTTGCACTCTTACAGAGATAAAGGGAATTGTCATATTATTAGGAATCATCTGTCTTGCGATTTCGAGGTCGAATGTGACGCATTTTCAGCTGAATGTATACATTTCATACACCAAATGTGGTATGCAGCATCCCACACGAAGTTCCTAGACCGGGAGGGAGCACGTCTTATCTCTGTGGAGCCTGACCAGTTTGCGACAAGAGCAACTTAACGACCACCACAAGAGGGGATAGAGTAACTTGGCCCAGGATGCTTGGGTGGGTAGCGAAGAACATAGTTCTGTGCATCTGCGTTCTCTGTGCATACCTTACGGTTACTGTCGCCAACTCAAAGGGCATATTATTGTTGTAAGCCAGGATGAGAACGGAATGCAAATGCACTGAGATAGGTTTTGTTTGTTTGTTTGTTGGTGTGGGTGTTTTTTTTGTTGTTGTTGTTGTTGTTTTTTTTGTTTTGTTTGTTGTTGTTGTTGTTGTTTTTTGGGGGGTTGTGTTTGTTTTCTTGGGGGATTTGGGTTTGTTTTTTTTTCTTCCCAGGCTAGAGCTTGGAGGTTTACCAATGGTGAAACTGGTACCCACGCGACCCCCCCCCCCCCCACACACAACACACACACACACACACACACACACACACCACACACACACACACACACAACACACACACACACACACACCACACAACCACCACCACCACCACAACATACCCATCATAGGGAGACGCACATTTTACAGGGATAAAGATATGGTTCTGAAGGCTAAACACAAACTCCTTGGAAGCAATGTCTTCATAGGAGAAGACTTCACCCCACGTGTGCGAGATATCAGGAGGAAACTGGTTCCTCATTTAAAGGATGCCAGAAAAGCTGGAATACGTACGTTTATGAACTTTTAATCATTGATGATATATATATATGGACGAAAGTCCAGATCTGAGTCTGACTCAGCAATCTGGCTGGCCTACTTTAGAGCTAAGCTAATGCTGCACTACCAGTCTCCTGTTCTGTCTAGAATTTCTGCCTGTTAGTTAAAGGGAACAAATTAGAAACAGTCACCGCCTACATGAAATTTTGTCCCCTCTCCTTCACGTGCAAATGCACTGAATTTTGTGTTGGGCTTGTTACACAGGCTGCTGATGGTAACTGTGTCAACGTTGCCCGCAGCATGAATGATATCAATGTATGCATTAGATTGTTGGTCTTTGGAAAGGTTTAGTAAGCCTAATTATACCAAAATAATGTACACATTTCTTTTCCCCCAGTTTCCCTTTATTTTTCTCAGTATTACTAATATCAATTCCTACACCTTTTTCACAAAATACTGGGAGTTTGCATTGCTACTTTTTTCTGTTACGTTGAAAAATAATGATGAATACAAATGTTAATTCTCAATTTATTTTAATTTAAATGCTACAAAACAAATGTATTAGCCCTGGTTTTGTTGTGGTGGTGTTGAACTGAATGGCCTGTCATGGTTTTTCATATCATTTCTGCATGATAGCCCAGTTAATTTGTGTTTGTCTTCAATAAGTGCTTTTTTTATTTGACAAACATGTCTTTTAGTGCCAGACATATTTTCTTTATTGTGCACATCTTTTTGTTTGTTTGTTTTTGTTTACGTAAAAAAAAATCCCTGCAGATGACTTGGATATTCTCATTCACCTCCCTTGAACCCACTGCTTATCGTATTAAAGGAAGATCCAGCTTCTGCCTGATTAACTCGTCCCCTTTTGACCTCCATCTTATCTCGGCCTTTCTCTTGATCACCAGAAAACGGCTGGGGCTATTCCATCTAGAGCGATCTCCTAAGTGGATGAGATGGATCAGTCAGCTCCTTGAGACTATGCGTGGCCATTGCCCCTCTACTCTGGAGGCTTCCCATCCATTTAGGCCTAGTGCTGCCAGGTTCACAAGTAGCCTACCTCCCTTCCCTTCCTCTCAGCTCTGTAGTCATCTGCCATTGGCACCACAGACTGTGCTAGAACTGGTGTAGTCAATCGAATCAGGATTAAGAAAACAAAACAAAAAAGCTTTTAATTGTCTTAACAACTGTACTAACATTTTGAGGATGGGGTTTCTTAAGTACATGAGTGTACGTAAGCCTACCAGTTCCTCTCTCTCTCTCTCTCTCTCTCTCTCTCTCTCTCTCCTCTCTCTCTCTCTCTCTCTCTCTCTCTCTCTCTCTCTCTCTCTCTCATCCGTGTTTTGTTTTTGTTTAGATAGATGGCTTGATGAAAAAAGCAAATTTATTGCTTACTCAATGTAACATCTGGAAATAAAATTTTGATTTGATTGATTGATTGATTTGATTTGATTTGATTTGATTTGATTTGATTTGATTTGATTTGATTTGACTCTCTTCTCTCTCTCTCTCTCTCTCTCTCTCTCTCTCTCTCTCTCTCTCTCTCTCTCTCTCATCTCTCTCCTCTCTCTCCCCTCTCTCTCTCTCTCTCTCTCTCTCTCTCTCTCTGGATAGCCTAGTGGTCAGAACATTGCACTCGCAATTTGACGACCCAGGTTCGAATCCCGTTCGAGGAGATTTTTCTCCTGAAGTTATCAGTGCTGACTCCACTCTCCCCAAAAGTCCTCGGATGAGACTATAAACCGAGGCCCCGTGTGTGAACGCACGCAGAACATCTTGCGCACACGTTAAATCCAGTTCCGCTTTTGGGGCCATTGTGTACTGGTGGGAACAGATGACAAGATTGACAAAACTGCATACACACGGGGACTGGATGTAAAAAAGCACAAGAGTGCTTATCCCATTATCCTCGATATACAAGAATAAAATGAATAGATTAATGATTGAATGAAATAAATAAAAATAATAAATAAATAAATAAATAAATAAATGAAATAAAAATAATAAATAAATAAATAAATAATAAAATCCTCGATATAAAAGAAATCAAATAAAATCTCTCTCTCTCTCTCTCTCTCTCTCTCTCTCTCTCTCTCTCTCTCTCTCTCTCTCTCTCTCTCTCTCTCTCTCTCTCTCTCTCTCTCTCTCTCTCTCTCTCTTCTTCCTGGAGTTAACATCAGTGCTGACTCCACTCTCCCCAAAAGTCCTTCGGATGAGACTTTAAACCGAGGCCCCGTGTGCGAACGCACGCAGAACATCTTGCGCACACGTTAAATCCTGTTCCGCTTTTCGTAAGAGTAGGCCATCATGTGCCGGTGGGAACAGATGACAATATTTACAAAACTGCATACACACGGGGACCGGATGAGAAAAAGCACATGATTGCTTATTCTGTTATCCTTGATATAAGAGAATAAATAAATAAATAAAAATCATCATCATCATCATCATCATCATTAGACATGTTTCGGTTCTTATGATGCATTTGAAATTGCTTTCTTGTCATGTAAATAAGGACGGGTTTTGTTTGCTTGGTTGGTTGTTATTACACCTTTTTGGACTTTTTAAATTTATGTTGTTGAACACAACTTGAAAAATGTTATGTTTGGGCGTTACATTATAATTAACGTTGTTGATTTGAAAAAAAAGAAGTTTGTTTGCTGCTAGCTTTTTTTTGTTATTTTTTTTTCTTTTTCTTCATAGTATTGTGTTTAAGTAATAAAGATTTGTGAAAATATTTTGATATATATTTTTTGTTTGTTTGAGTTGCTCTCTTCTCTGCTGTCTTCTCTTAATTTCAATATATTTGATTTATTTAATTATTATCAGTGGATCTGTCTTGACATTAATGTTTAAAGGGTCAGTTAGGGATTATGCGTTTCTTAAATCCACATCTATCTCTTTTGTTTAAATAACTATCATTGTATCCAGAGGAGATTTTGTGTTTGTTGAATGTATGCCTATCTCCTTAAAAAACAACAACATAGGTAGAACTTTATTGTTGGGGATGGCGTTTTTTTGGTTTTGTTTTTGTTGTTGGGTTGTGTTTTTTGTTTTGCTATTCCCTAATGAGGACAAGGGCCGGATGAAAAAAGTATGTGTTACCCTTGAGAAATAAAGATCAGGTTATTCTCTCTCTCTCTCTCTCTCTCTCTCTCTCTCTCTCTCTCTCTCTCTCTCTCTCCAGTCTATTTATGTTGTTATTACGTCTTCCCATTGTGTACATTTGTTTAATTCAAAGAAGCAATTAGCAAAACATGACAGAACAAGAAAAAAAGTGAACTGGAGCAAATCACCTCAACTGCACTTTTTTTTCCTTCAAATTTTCCTTCAGGTACACATGGAATAAAGTGGATACAAGTAGGCCTAGTGCACTAAAAAAAAAAATAATGCACTACAAAACAGAGTTGATCAACTTCCAGTTGCTTTATTTGGGTTTGACGTCGACATTCACGTTGGTAATTTCTCTTGCAAAGATAATCATTCAAGAGTAGGGGGAGGGGCCTATCTCAAACCCTACACCGCGCAACCAGAATAACAACATAGTAAGGATGGGCAGTGAAAGCGCAAATTCATTCGGGGTGATCGGGTACCTCTCTGGCTTGCAACAATTTCAAAGCATTCTCAGTACTCTTTCAAAAGAGCTAGAACATTCTGAGACAAAGTGACTCAATGTTAGGCTTTGTATTGTTTTGTTTTTTTAAAAAAATCTGCAGCTCATTTGAGATACGTCGTCTGCAACTGGTCTCGAGATGCAGACAGCTTCCGGAATTTATGAATGAATTTGTAACGTCTGCGCATGTGTGATGGCATTTTCATAAAGATGGCGGATAAGGCAGCCCGTAGTGTGGGCTCGGGCGATTTGCCTGTCCGGGCTATGAAGTTGTTTGCAACATGGGAGGTAGAAAAATCATCACCAAGCTGTATTCCAAGGTATGCTTGATCTGTTCTTTATGTTTTTTTCATTATTCGTTAAAAGTGTGTTCCGTGGGTGAACTGACCATTAACTGTCTGCCTTTGATAAACAACAATGAAAACGATTTCCTAGTGCTTGTCTGGTTGCTGACCGAATCTTCATCGTTCGATCCAGACTTTGTCAGTTTTTATTTGCTAGTATTGTGGGCCGTTAAACCAGCGAACTGTGCCGAGCATATACATTAGTGTTTGCATTAACGATTTGTGTTTTTGACATAAAGTAAAGACGTGATCTAAAAGGGAAAATCCTGTCGGTGTGATCAAATAGGCTACTTTAGCTAGCCTAGTGCTACTGTGCAGCGCAGTCGTGACAGTGCTAGATCTGATGGGAGGGGCGTCTGCTGCTGTGGCTGGTTCCAGTCCTAGCTACTATCATGTTAGGATCTAGGCTATAGGCCTAGGCCTTTTTCGTACTTCATGACTATAGATCTATTTAATGGAGTTGTGTTTATTTTGTTTTGTTTTTGTTGTTTTTGGTGTGTGTGTGTGTGTGTGTGTGTGTGTGTGTGTGTGTGTGTGTTGTGTGTGTGTGTGTGTGTGTGTGTGTGTGTGTGTGTGTGTGATGTTTGTTGCTTTTTGTTTGTTTTTTGTGTTTTCTATTTTGTTTGTTTTTCACAAACATGAGCAATGAATATTGTGGGTTGTGGTATTCATGAATTTCTTGATTGTGGATGTGCTGTTCTCTGTTTCTTTCCTCCATTTCAGTTTCACTTGTACATATTACAGTCATACTCGTAGTCTTCATTCAAGTTATGCCATGGAGCAGAATCAAAAGCTGAAAACTGAAAAGGGCTTTTAAAACATTATGACACATTTATGTAGCATGTCTGTGCGGCAGGAGTATGCCATCATACAGGTCTTCACTTATCATTATTAACCATGTAAATCTAGTTTTCTTTTCTGAATGATGATGATGATCATTGACATTTAATGTGTGTGCAAAAAAATGGTAGTGAATTGGTGCATTGGTTCTAGGGACCTCTGTATACTGTATAGTTTTATCTGAGGGACTTTTGTTTCATTGCCTTCCTTACCATTTGATGGAGACGGGATGTTTGCTGGTGTAATGAGTGAGTGAGTGAGTGAGTGATAGAGTGTGTGTGCGCATACATATGTGTGTGTGTGTGTGTGTGTGTGTGTGTGTGTGTGTAAGTGAGAGAGAGAGAGAGAGAGAGAGAGAGAGAGAGAGAGAGAGAGAGAGAGAGAGAGAGAGAGAGAGAGAGAGAGAGCTTGCTTTATCGATCTAAAAACAAAATGCGTATGGCTACTTTCAGTGTTATACAGGATAACATTTTTATTTTATTGATTTTTTTTATATAGTCAGACCAAACTTTTTAGGTCTTTTTGAATTTATGCAATTCTAATGTATGTAAAGTAATGTGCATATATTATTATATTATAAAATTCTATACAAACAACTATGGTGAAATTTAGTTAAATTTAAAATAATCAAAATTGTCTTTTTCTGCAGAAAATCGTTTTCTTGATAAACTTTTCTTTAAATTATTCCTTGGATAGAGCTCTGAGGTTCACTGAAATGGTGAGATTTTGCTTAGTCTTTTGATTTTTTCCACATACCATGAAGGTAGCATTCCATCTTAGGGTAGTGTCAAAACATACCTCTGTGTGTGCATTTTAAACATTTTGTTGTTCATTTCCACTGGCATAAAATGGCCTTTCTGAAAGGCAGAATGGGTTTTTAATGTGTGTACAAGATGCTCTGCATGCATTTGCACATGGGACCGTAATGATAGTCTCATCCGAAGAACTTTTGGTGGAGTGGAGTTGATACCGTTGTTAACTCAAGGTGGAAAATCTCCTCAGAGGGGCGCCTTTGTGGTGTCTCAATCCCAGGCCATCAGATTCTGAGCCCTGTGCTCTACTAACAACCAGGCTATCCTGCTTGCCGTAATTGATAAACTACAAGGAGTATTTACTACTGTGTCATATGGTGAAATGGGAGTTAAAATCAAAATAGAAAAGGGGGAGTGAGAGGGGAAGAGGAGCCGTTTGTTGGTTGGCATGCATTATGGTGGTATGCACACTTTCCATGGAGAGCAGAAATTTAGAATTTGACACTGTATGTTGTATTGATCTGAAGATATTTTTATAGGTAGTATTTAACAAACTATGATTCAATCAATGTGCTGTAAATCATAACACAACACAACATTTAACAACAAAAGTTAACACAACACGACATGATGTGATTTGACATGACATATCAGGACAGCACTCAGAATATATCAGAGCAGACTGAAACACAATGTGAAATAGAAAACAAAGGTAGAACAAGATCTATGGCCACTGGTCCTGTGTTACATAATTAAGCCAGTGTTTGTGAAAGGGACATGTCAGAAATAGGTGTAGAGCTTAGTGTTTGTTAGTTAGCACATTGCTTGTGTGTTACAATCTGAAACATGAGAAGTTTTAGTTAAACTGGCTCGGAGACACTGGAGGCTGATCTTACAACTGAATTATTATTATTTGTCAAACACTCAGACAGCAGCCATTTTATCTGTAAATTGTGTAATGTGAGAGAAAATGCATTGTGCAGCCATTAAGCATCTGACAAGTCGGGCCCAGCACATCCAGCTTCAGCATGGGAGAGAAAATCTTTTAAGTCTCTCTGGAAAAAAGGCAGGAGAATGGACCAAGAAGGCAGAAAATAGATGAGAAGGTGGTGACAAGTAGAAAAGAAACAAGTTAGAAACAAAGAGATGGATAGAAAAGAGGGAATTCCTTGCACAGAATTGTCAGAGGGTGGGTATGCTATTTATACTGACAGGCCCTTGGCATCCCCATGGAGAAGATTACAATTGAGACCTTATCAAAACAATGATTTGACCATTATCTATCACAAACTTTTTTTATAATTAACGAAAATAAACCAGTAGAAACTGGGCCTTGACAGTAACGTGTGTGCTTGTTTCCAACCTGGAGTTATTTCCATGTCCTTGTTCCTATGGCAAGGCATGGCAAGGTAACGTGAATGCAATACATTGGAACTGGAAGGCAAAAGTCTTTACCTTGAGGATGATTGGTTTAAGCATTTGATGTGCTTTTTTTTTTTCTTTTTTTTTTTTTTTTTTTTTTTTAAACAACCAGCCCATGCCCTAGTGTCAGAGACTTGTGTAAAAATAACTCAACTTCAGATTTTTACACCCTCCCTCTCCCCCCCTCCCCTTTAAAAAAAAAAAGGATTGGAAAGTTATTAATGTGCTAGAGCTCATTCTGGTTGTAATAAAAATTGGCCCCATTTTGCATCAATTTAAGGCACATTTGGCAAAGTGTTGCTGAAAGGTTTATAAATACTCTATTAATTGCTAAACAAGTGACTTTGAAGTAACTTTCTTTAGACAGGAAAAAGAAACTGATTACTAGACAAAAGGAAGGATCTTCAGATGGAAAAGATGTGGATTGCTAAAGAAACTGAAGGATATTCAGGTGGGAAAAAGGACAGGATAGCCTGGTGGTTAGAGTCATGCCTTCGTGATCTACTGACCTGGGTTAAAACTTTGTTCAAGAGGATTTTTCCTCTGGAGTTAACGTCAGTGCTGACTCCTCTCCTCCCAAAAGTCCTTTGGATGAGACTATAAACCGAGGTCCCATGTGTGAATGCACACAGAAATCTTGCGCACTCGTTAAAGCCTGTTACACTATTTTAGTATTTAGAAGGGTAGGCCATTGTGGGCTGGTGGGAACATATGACAAAATTGACAAAACTGCACACACAAGCAGACTCGATGTAGAAAAGCATATGGGTGCTTATTCCATTATCCTCAAAATAAAAGAATAATAATAATGATAATAAAGGACAACATAAAAAAGGGGGTAAAATAGCATTCTGTTGTTCTCTCCTGAAGGAAGCATTCAACATTTTATGCTGTTGTGGTGAGATTATGAATCAATGCATCATTGCAATACAGCGCAGCATAACACTACTTAGCACAAGTGTGACAACCCAGCTTAACCCGATGCTACATACTCTGATACTGGGGTACATTTTTTGTTGTTGTTGAATGCCATAACACGGGTTCTATACAGAAACAAAGTGGCCATACTGAGTTACCTAATGATCACCCCCTCCCTCCCTCTCCCCCTGCCTCCCTTCCTGATCGAAGATGTGTGACATAACTGGGCTACTATCTATTGTAATGGGATGGGTGGTTTGTTTATCAGCATTATCTGGTATTAGTAGTAATGATTGATGTAGAGTAGTCTCTTGCAGAGTTTGTCTCGCTGATTGTCATTGCTACCTAACCTAGGATTTAAAGGAAAAAAAGTTAATTGGCATTTTCAGCAAGCTGTATAGTGAGGGTTTTTTCCCCCACTATGTTCATTTGTTTTGGATCCCCGCCCCCCCTACCCCCCCCCCCAAAAAAAAAAAAGAGAAAAAGGTACAGGTTCATTTTTATGTGAAGCCTGACTTTTCCCATTCACTAGACCATTAGTGATGGTCTGAATGCTAGTCTTTTAGACAAATGATAAGCTTACAGATCCTGAACGCCTCATACATTAGTCACATATAAAGGACCCTATGACAAGAAGAGAAGATGTACAGTCCCTGGCAAAATTCTTAGAAATGGCCGCACTCGTAGGGAAAACTGCACTCACAGACACTGAGACAGAAGATAAAAAAAGAAATCACTCTGCATTAGCTGTGTTGTACTTTCTCCGGGGAGAGCGGCTTGATTTGCATTCATGGATCTGCAGTGACTGGAACTGGTACAGTGCTGTACAGTTTAGTAATGTATTCATATATATATGTTACTATTGTGTTTATTCTTTGATATCATTTCATGATATTTCATGATATCATTTCATGGATTCCTTTGAAATCGGACTATGGTTGCCCACATGGCAAAGTATTTGAAAACAGTCATACACGCAAACTTCTCATTCAGTGTGCAATTTCAGTCTCACACTGTGATTCCCAGGTGGGATGAGTGAGTCAGAGTGCACATTCTGGGTGACCCCCAGAGTATTAAGCTGGGGAATGTAAAGCAAAACAATTTCTTGGATCATACATTACTGATATAGAAGATTAAGGCATCACGTCCATTTATGTTTCGCAGTCTACTTGCGAAACAGACTATATATATATATAATAAATGCAAGGATACAATATGACAGATTCTTCATAAGTTTATGTTTGTCAGTTTAGATACATTGTAGAGCAAAAAAACATTTAGAGGCACATAAAACCAATTGATTATATATATATATATATATATTATATATATATATATATATAATATTATTAATTATATTTCACCTACTTCATGAATGCTAATGCGGTAATAGAAACACTGGTGTTTGTGGGTGACACATTTTTCATAAATGAATTACAGTATCTCACATACTATATTTGTAGCATATATTGTCTTCATTAGGATTATGTTATTGTTATGTTGTTATTTTTGTTAATTATAGTTTTTACAGGCATAATATAGATGAGAATGGGGGAAAAAACAACTTAAGCATTTTGACAGAGGCTGACTAATCTCTTGTTGTTCTCAGCATAGGGTTGGCATACTTCTTAGTTATTAAGCTTCCTGCTTAAAGGGGGAAAAAACTCAAACCAAAAAACCCAGTCAGACACCCTAGTTATCAGTCTTGAGTCAATCGGTGCAGTAGTCTGTTTGTTTACAGGTCTTTTTCTAGAGCTGTTTTTTGTTTGTTTTTGACTGCTTGCCTGTTTGTCTGCTTGCCAGCTTATCTCTGCCTCATTGTCTGTATCCATCCATCAACCCAACCATCCACCCATCCATCTGTCTGCCTTGGCTTGTTTATTTATGCAGTTCTGCATAATTTGTATTCAATAAAAAGATCTGTTCTGTTTGTTTCTCGTTGTCCAATTTAGTAGCTAACCACAAAGAGAACTCTCACTTGTGATAAAACTTTAGTTTTAGTTTTAGTGAAGTAAGGCAGATTTCCGTTCATAACATTCAGGCTGATCTGTTTGTGTGTGTGTTGTGTGTGTGTGTGTGTGTTGTGTGTGTGTGTGTGTGTGTGTGTGTGTGTGTGTGTGTGTGTGTGTGTGTGTGTGTGCATGGGTGTGTGTGTGACTGTGTGTGTGTGTGTGTGTGTGTGTGTGTGTGTGTGTGTGTGTGTGTGTGTGTGTGTGTTAATTTTCAAATTGCTTCTACCTGTGGTATGCATTTTGTGCAGATTTTGCCAGGACAACTTTCTTTTGTTTTTTTTGTAGTGTGGTGCATGCAGGACTTTCAATTTATCATCTCATTTAAAGGACTATCAGTGTATCACCTCATGGCCTTGTGCAAAGAACTAGAACTAGAAGTAAAACAGTAGA
The DNA here is from genome assembly GCA_030674155.1 of Stramonita haemastoma. Classification (NCBI taxonomy): domain Eukaryota; kingdom Metazoa; phylum Mollusca; class Gastropoda; order Neogastropoda; family Muricidae; genus Stramonita; species Stramonita haemastoma. The sequence continues at coordinate 28,561,708 of CM060324.1, read as the reverse complement.
AGAAAGGACGCCTTTGGATCAGAATTGAACCTGCAAACTCTTGTTTTCATCATGGGTGAATTAACCACTGAGCCACCAGTCCACTCTGAATTCTATTCCTAGAGTTTGTCTTGGTAGAAAAAGAATAGTTTTGCTGAACTTGGAAGAAAATTTTGCTGATTTTTGAGAGAGACAGAGACTTAGAGAGACTGACAGAGCATACAGAGTTATAAAATGTAAAAAAACTGCCACAAGCTGTTGTAGATTGCTTTAAACTATGTTTGGAACGCAGAAAGTGGGGCTTTCTGCCGTTTTTGTACACATGCTTTATGCCCATGGCACCCCCTTTTACCTGCCGCATGTGCTATTGTTATCTGATCTATTGTCAGGTTCACAGTGTGCCAGCTGTTACAGTGTGTGTGTGTGTGTGTGTGTGTGTGTGTTGTGTGTGTGTGTGTGTGTGTGTGTGTTTGTGTGTTGTGTGTGTGTGTGTGTGTGTGTGTGTTGTGTGTGTGTGTGTGTGTGTGTTGTGTGTGTATGTGTGTGTGTGTGTGTGTTGTGTGTGTTTTGTGTGTGTGTGTGTGTGTGTTGTGTGTGTGTTGTGTGTTGTGTGTGTGTTTGTGTGTGGTGTTTGTGTGTATGGTGTGTGTGTGTGTGTGGTGTGGTGTGTGTGTGTGTGTGTGTGTGTGTGGTGTGTGTGTGTGTGTGTGTGTGTGTGTGTTGTGTGTGTGTGTGTGTGGTGTGTGTTGTGTGTGTGTGTGTGTTGTGTTGTGTGTGTGTGTGTGTGTGTGTGTGTGTGGTGTGGTTGTGGTGTGGTGAGTGGTGAGTGAGGTAGAGTATCATAATTAAATTTATATATTTGATTCTTTTTTAAAAATATTCTTTTATTTCAAGGATAATGAAATAAGCACCAGTGTGCTTTTAAAATTTTTTTTTTTTTTTTTTACATCTAGTTCTCATGTGCATGCGGTGGTTTAAATTTTGTCATCCGTTCCCTCTGGCACAAAAGGCATACTCTTCTGAAAGGCGAAACAGGTTTTAGCTTGTGTGCAAAATGTTCTGCTTGCAATCGCTCATTGGACCTTGGTTTATAGTCTCATCTGGACTGTCAAGGGAGTGGAATCAGCACTGATGTTAACTCCCAGGGGGAAAATCCTCTTGAAAAGGCTTCTTAGTGGTGGCTCGAACCTGGGTTGTTAGATTGTGAGTACCATGTTCAATGCTCTAACCACCAGGCTATCAATTTTGGTATTCCAGCTTTTGTGCGTGCATGCATGCATGGGTGGGTAAGTGGTGTGTGTGCACGTGTGCTTGTGTGTTTGTTAAAATTTAATTGACTATATCACAATGTGTGTGTGTGTGTGTGTGGGTGGGTGTGGGTGTGTAAAATAATACAATATACATAACAAATGGTACATGTGTGGTGGTGGTTGTGTAGGCAGGAGGGAGGGAAGGAGGGGGGAGGGGAGAGAGAGAGAGAGAGAGAGAGAGAGAGAGAGAGAGAGAGAGAGAGAGAGAGAGAGAGAGAGAGATAGAATATGAATGAATGAATGAATGAATGAATGAATGAATCATAAATTCACATCATGAACAAATATCTACTGTTCTAGATATCTACAGTGACCCAGATGGAATTTTTTTTTTACTGCAAGCTCAATACCAGAGTGATCATGAAGGACCAATCCTTATGACCTTTATGATCATATTTCTCTATACTCATCTTATCACCATGTCACATCTTTACACCTCTCCTGCATATTATCCTGCCGCTGTAAAACCTCACAGGAGGCAAACCTGCAAAATGAGGTCATGGTAGAAGGCTGTGTTAACTGATACTGTTAGTGTAACCTTTTCTTTTCTTTTTTTCTTTCCTTCTTTTTTTTAATGAAGAAAGCTTGTGAAAACCAATCCTACAGGTCTCTGTATGCATTTCTAAAGGGTAAGGAAGGGGGTGTGTAGGAAGAGCAAGCAAGGTCATCTTGATGGATTTGATCAATTTTGATATCACTAGGTAGTGGGAGAAAACCTTTCTTTTTTTTTATACAGCTAGAACTCCTTTTTTGTGCTTTATCATTTATAAATGAAGATGCAATCAAAAGAAACATAAAAACATTGATCTTTAAATGTTTTTCAAATATATGGTATTCAACGTTTTGGACACTTCTGTAAAAAGCATGCAAAACATACCAATGGCCTGTTTTTAAAATTTGATAATTTTCTTTTATATCAGATAACAACTTAAACAAGGCATACTTCAAAAACATTGTCATTTGTCTTTAATGTTTTATAGGAATCAAAAGAATCTGAACAATACAAATAGTAAAAAAAAAAAGAAAAATTGTAAAGCTCCCCAGATAGCAAAAAACACTTTTGAAAGTGTTTGAAATCTCATGATATGGCATTTTTGGGACCCTTCAACTTTTCGATCATTTGGGTTTCTTGAAAATGCAATTTTTTAAAGGAGTGGCAGAGTAAGCCCTTTTGAAGCTCTTTTTTCACAGAGTTGGAGAAAAAAGCCAAAATTTCTTGTGCAGGAGGCTCATTCCAGACCAGTAGTGAAAACAGTTATAACTGTTGAATGAATTAAACAAACCACTTCATGTTTGGGAAAAAAACCCCACTGTTTAAAAATTTCAGTTCAGTGCCCCAGCAACTTCACAATGTTGAGGGAGAAGTCATTCAGCTAACCAGCCAGCCAGCCAGCCAGCCAGTCAGCTAACTAGCCAGCCAGTCAGTCAGTCAGTCAGCCAGTCAGTCATCAGTCCTATCAAGTGAAGGGAATCAGCACATTCCAGTCAGTCAGCCAGTCAGTCAGCCAGTCAGTCAGCCAGTCAGTCAGCCAGCCAGCCAGCCAGCCAGCCAGCCAGCAGCCAGCCAGTCAGACAGTCAGTCAGTCAGTCAGTCAGTCAGTCAGTCAGTCAGTCAGTCAGTCAGTCAGTCAGTCAGTCCTATCAAGTGAAGGGAATCGGCACATTCCAGTCAGTCAGTCAGTCAGTCAGTCAGTCAGTCAGTCATCAGTCATATAACATGTGAAAGGTACCAGTTGGCACTTTCCCCGTGAGACTCAGAATGTGGGTTACGCAGGGGGTAATGATTATGGGGAGTGATTATAGTCATTGGCTGCACAGTGCTCTGCGTGGTATTTTCTGTCGCTTTAAAGGCTAGCTAAGGAATGACTTTGATTGAGTTGCATGTGCTGTAAAAGTCTGTGTTAATTTGTTTGCAGGGGGCCAGCTATGGTACAATCTGTGAAAAGCTATGCTATTTATAAACAATGCAATGACCCAAGCCAAGCTTTGTCAGTTAATTAATGAGTTATTGATGTCAGCTAAGTGGCAAGGCCTAATTAAAAATTTTCAAATGTTATGTTGAGATTCAGATTGTCTTCTTCCTCAACAAGTTTTTAGCACGACAACCTGTACTGTCCTTTAAAAAAAAGTCTCTGAAGTTAGAGTATAGCTGCCTATATGATAGTATATCATGGTGGGGTATTTAAAAACAGTCTTAGCTCTCAGCAAACTTCTCATCTAGTGTGTACTTTACTGTTTCACGGTGATTCCCAAGTGTGGTGAGTGAGACAGTATGTTCTGGGTGATCCCCCGGGGTGTTAAGCCGGTGAATATGCAGCAACAGTAACAACAATAATTGAATAAATTACATAAATTTCTTAGTGTGTGTGTGTGTGTGTGTGTGTGTGTGTGTGTGTGTGTGTGTGTGTGTGTGTGTGTGTGTGTTGTAAGGGGTACATAGAGTGGGTTGATCAATGAATGGGGTGGAGATAGGGGTTGTGGGTGGATGAATAGGGCGCTGGGACTTGGAAGAGGGGACGAGTCTGGGGACAGTTGTGAACAGGTTGTAACCTGTGCATGCATAGGGTTCATGATACAATGTCATTTTCCAGCCATCGTCAAACTGCAGACCTAGATAAGTGACTGGCTCAAGCTAGTTCAATTTTTTGTTTTACTCATCAGTCTGATAGCAGCTGTACCATGTATACTTGAATTTGTTGGTGTTATATTATTCCTTAACTTGTCAGTGAGTGGTTATTGCTAAAAAAAACCCAAACAAAACAACTGTCTTGTTTTGAAGCACTACACAGATGTGTGTGTGTATGTGTGTGTATATAAATATATATATATATATATATAATTATATATAAATATATATAGATTAAAGTTAAGATGTGCAGCCACACATGCACAAACACTTTCATGTATGTGTGTGCATAACACATAATATACCCATGCATTACGTTCATGTATGCATGCTTAAACTCAGGCATGCAGACATGCTCACATATATATTTATATTCTCTCTCAATCTCTCTCAGTCTCTCTCTTTCTCCTTCTCTCTCTTTCAGTCTCTCCAAGGATGGGATAGCCAAGTGGTCAAAACATTGCGCATGTCATTTAATGATCCAGGTTTGATTCGTGTTCGAGGGGATTTTTACCCTGGAGTTAACATCAGTTAATTAATCAACTGACTCAATTAATCTTAATCAACTGAATCAACTGAATCAAGTAATGACTTAATCAACTAATCATCATTATTAATCAGCTGACTCCACTCTCCCCAAAAGTCCTTTGCATGAGACTATAAACCGAGGCCCTGTGTGCGAATGCACGCAGAATATCTTGAGCACACGTTAAATCTAGTTCCGCTTTTCATAAGAGTAGGCCATTGTGTGCTGGTGGGAACAGATGACAAGATTGACAAAACTGCATGCACACAGGGACTGGATGTAAAAGAGCACATGAGTGCTTATTCCATTATAAATAAAAAAAGAGAAAAAAAACACACACATGCACGCATGCACGCACACATGCATGCATGCACACGCACACACACACACACACACACACACACACACACACACACACACACACACACACACACACACACACACACACACACACACACACACACCACAGAGTAAACTTAAATATAGAAGTAACATATAATGTGATTTAAAAACTAAACAGGTATTAGCAAATGTTCTCTGTGTGTGTGTTGTGTGTGTGTGTGTGTGTGTGTGTGTGTGTGTGTGTGTGTGTGTGTGTGTGTGTGTGTGTAAACACCTAGCAAGAAAGAAACTTGCTCCAGGTCCTGTCATTGAGAATTAATGTGATTCGTGCTGTAAATGCTTAGAGAAAGAAATATCTAGGTTAAGTATACACTGTACAAAGAAGGATAATCAGCTGATCATACACAGACACACAGACACAGACACAGACACACAGACACAGACACAGACACACAGACACAGACACACAGACACAGACACAGACACACACACACACACACAAGACACAGACACACACACACACACACACACACACACACACACAGACACATACACATACACACACACACACACACACACACACACACACACACACACACACACACACACACACACACACACACACACACAGGGGGATGGGAACTAGCAGAACACACTTTGATTGAAGAGAGTCTAGTGTGAAGGTAGCACCAAAAATAAATTATATTTATAACCATTAAACTGGCTTGAAAAAGCAAATCACTATGCTTACAATTACACAGTTACAGGTTAAGTTCATGGATCCTATGTTACTGTAATTGGTATGTTGGTGATGATGGCTTTTTTGATGTAATAATAATCAATTGGACAATAATCATAAGTCTGTTCTGCAGTGTTGATTCTAGGGTGCGCCCTTGCGGGATTCCCGCATTTTTTTCAACTTTGCCGCAAAATAATGTGACCAGTGCGCCCTGACGGACGCAAAAAAACTGTGGATAGCGCATATTTGAACAAACAGTGCGCCCGCGCAACTGCCGTTTGTATAGTTTCTAAATAGCGCTACATGCGTGGGTCATTACATTGATACCCCAGGGACAGCAGGATGCACTGATTAGCGCCCACAGTCATCAAAATCGTCACACAGCGGCTGGTCTGACGTCATTTTCTGACTCATTTACGTCATTACGTCATTTTTTCAAAGGAGCCGTGAACTCCTGAAACAAGTGACGTCATTGTGACAGAGATCGTTAGTGGAAGAAGTCCCTTTTTTTATGAAGAGAAAAGGGGGGAGGGGGGTAAATGCCCCCCTTTTTTCATTTCAGGGGGCCCTTGGGCCCCCTTTTTTGAAATCCTAGAATCAACACTGAGTTCTGTGTGTTTATACCCTTAGCTTCTGCAGTTGCCCCAGATCGATATATACTTTTAAACTTGCAGCAGACATATATATATATATATATATATATATATACATACATACATGTACTTTAACTTGAAAGCAGATTCCTGTAATTTTATTTTGCTATAAAAGCAGCCATGTTCTGTCTTCTTGGAGAAATTCCTTGACCAAAATTCGTTGTTGTTTTTTTCCCCCCTGGAAGATACAGGCAGGGTTCAAAACTGTTTATGGAGGTTTTTATTTATTTATACCACTTAATGTCACAGCAGATTTCTCTGTGTGAAATTCGGCTGCTCTCCCCGGAGAAAGCACGTCGTCACAAGTGCAGCGCCACCCATTATTTTTATTATTTTCCTGTCTTTGACTGTATTTGTTTCCTATCAGAGTGCCTTTTTTCTACAGAATTTTGCCAGGGACAACCCTCATGTTGCCTTGGGTTCTTTTACGTGCACTATATAATGATGTGTAACACACGGGACTTCGGTTTATCATCTTATAAGTTATCTGAAAGACCAGCACCCAGACCACTACTCATGGTCTCATGGATGGGGGAAAAGTTTTGGGCCCAAACGGGATTCAAACTACTGCACACTCCGACCCGGGCTTTTCGCTTTCTAAGCAGGCATGCTACCTCTAGACCACCGATCCACTAACTGGAACCATCATTTAGTCCATGGCCTCAGTGTTTTCAACATGTCGGCAATGGTAGGTTGGTGGTCATGTTGCACTCTTCTTGCTACGGGTCCTAGGTTTCGTTAGTCAAGTGTACTGTGGTTGGTTCCTTGGGGCTGGGATTTGTTTTCTGGCAGTAAAAATGTAGTCAAAAGCACTAACTAGTGTAGCTGCCCCTGGTGCTTTCACTGATTCAGCATGAACATGCATGACCTTTGCCTGCCGCTATGCCACCACACGTCTTGTCACGAAACTGAAAACTGTCCAGTAGAGAGACCCACACAGCCTCAAGGCTCATTGGGTTTCTAGGCTTGATGTCATCGGTTATTCTATGAAAACCAAAAGACTGACTGATGTTTAATGGTGGGATAATTAGCAAGTTTCAATCAAATCAGGTAGAGCTGTCAAAACTATGTCTGCACATGACCTTGAGGCCTCTCATCTGTGTGTGTGTGTGTGTGTGTGTGTGTGTGTGTGTGTGTGTGTGTGTGTGTGTGTGTTGTGTGTGTGTGTGTGTGTGTTTGTTGTGTGTGTGTGTGTGTGTGTGTGTGTGTGTGTGTGTGGTGTGTGTGTGTGTGTGTGTACATTGTGAATACAAGACAGAGCTCTGTTTCAGTCACTGTATTCATAATATGCATGCAACTGAAGCAGTAATATACATTTCTTTTTTTTTGCTTTTGAAATTGTATTTTCAAGTCATTAATCAAATTAATCTTTTGTAAAGCACTCAGAACAATCCTGCTTTTTAGTGGATACTACATAAACATTTTGCTGGTGTTGTGTGTTAATTGTGGCAATATGAACAGTGTTATATTTTATATGTATGTATACATATATGTATTTTTTTTTATTGAAAAGATTTGGACTCTCATGTAAATCAAACCACTGTCTTCATCTAGTATCATAATTAAGAAATGACACTTTTCATAACTTTCTCTCTCTCCCTCCCTCTCTCTCTCTCTCTCTCTCTCTCTCTCTCTCTCTCTCTCTCTCTCTCTCTCTCTCTCTCTCCTCTCCTCTCACTCTCTCTCTCTCTCTCTCTCTCTCTCTCTCTCTCTCTCTCTCTCTCTCTCTCTCTCTCTGTGATACATATCTGAAGGGGTTGCTGGCTGTTGAATCTGTAGCGCAGTGGACCAATCACACTGAGTTCAACGAAGGCCTTCAACCATGCAGAACCTGTCTAGCTAATTTAAGACTGAGAAGTAATTTTCCACTATTGGGTTTTTAGCTTTTGCAAACTAGAATCATAACGCTATAAAAACATAAGGAAATCTTCAGACAACAAAAAAGTTTAAAAAAACTCTCCATACCCCCTGCTCCCAAATTCCCATTCATGCCCTTCCATTCTAGCCCAGGCCACACCGTGTCAGTTATTGATTTAAGTTAAGTGCCAAGACCAACATTAAAATGTTGTTATGCTTTCATATGCGATTTTGAATTTGTCTTTGGCCCTGACAAAAATTCTCAGTGACAGTGCTCTCCTTTACAGGAGAAAAAATCTCCTGAACCTATATCTGCCTATAATATGATGAGGTACTTGAAAAATCAATACAACTTTTTTTTATCGTTTGTGTTCTTATGGGTTTGACAGTGGTTCCAGTTGGGATTAGTGCGATGAATATGACCCATTATCTCTTCCTCTACTACTCCCCTCCTTCCTCCTCCCTCCACAAAAAAAGTTAGCAGAACACTGTATAAATAATCATACTGATCATCGTCTTTGATTCCACTTTCTCTCTCTCTGGATAGAGGTTTATTCTATTACCCACTTTCCAACCCTCAGTGTGTATGCATTGATTGTATTACCCACTGTTTTAGATGGAATTCACTACTTGTTATGCTTTATAGTTATGGTGCTGGTGTTTGTCAGGTGTATGTTCTTGTTGTGTTTCAGACATTGAATTTTGTTATTTACCTGGTTCTGTGATATAGTACTTGGTATGTTTTCAGATTATGTACCATGACACTGACTCGTCTACACGTGCTGCAGCCACTGGATAATGAGTTGACCTCAATGGTGGTGGCAGTCAAAATGCAGGTAATGGGCACTCATTAATTTACATATATTTGGGGAAGTAGGGGGGTGGGGGGGGTTGGAAGTTAGCTGAGAGATTAGAACATCAAGCTTGCTGTCTGATTGCACTTGTTTTAGCCACCACCGAGATGCTTGTTGGAGGGAATTTTTTCCCTGGACTGAGTCAATATCACTCAGTACCAACTACACTCCCCTGAAAGTCCTTCAGAGAAGACTGTAATTAAAGCGAGGTACTGTGTGCAAATGCATGCAAAACATCTTGCGCACATGCATGTTAAATCCTGTTCTACCTTTCAGAAGAGAAAGCCATTGCATGCTGATAAGAACAGATGGCAAAACTTAGAAAAAGCACATACACAGTGAAAGTCATCCTTGAAGTTGGAGTGCTGCTACTTTAATGATAAGCAAATGGTCACAGAGAGAAAGAGAGAGAGAGAGAGAGAGAGAGAGAGAGAGAGAGAGAGAGAGAGAGAGAGAGAGAGAGAGAGAGAGATTGTCATGCTGCCATACCATTCTCTATCATGGTGGGCTACTCCACAGTTTTCCTGTGGCTTCACAGTTTACCCTGCCTCTATGGCATGGCTGTTAACACAACAGTGTTGCTGAGGCAGGCCTGTTGTGGTATCCCCCAGGGGACAGTAGGCCATAATTACACAGGTCTACCTGAATGTTGTTGGGGTGTTTTGTTTTTTTTTACAAAAAAAAGCAAAAACAATCCTGTTGATAGTGAAAATAGCTGGAACATACACACATGTTGATGTATATTTTCTCTCTTCCATGCTGAACTTTACATATACTCTGATATAATATATATATTATAATATATACATCCATACATATATTACAGTGCCTTTTATCTCTTTCTTTCTTTCACATTAAAACATACATATATGTATGTTCTAATATACTGTGCTTTTTATTTAGTTTTTCTCTTTGCATTACTTTACACATACTGTATTATACTTGGACATGTGTGGCAAGCGCACACGCGCACACGCACGCATGCACACATGCACGCACATGGATGATAAAATTTGCAAAACTGCATACACCCAGGGACTGCATGTAAAAGCATATGAGTGCTTATTCCATTAGCCTTGAAATAAAAAAAGAAGAAAAAACACACACACACACACACCACACCACACCACACCACACCACACCACACCACACCACACCACACCACACCACTCTCTCTCTCTCTCTCTCTCTCTCTCTCTCTTGCTTATTCCGTTAGCCTTGAGATAAAAAGAAAAACGACACACACTACACACACACCACACACACCACACACACCACACCAACACCACACCACACCACACACACCACACACACACACCACACCACACCACACCACACCACACCACACCACACCACACCACAACACACACACACTCTGTCTCTTTCTGTTGCTCGTTTGCTGGCTCACTCACTCACTTCCCCCCCCCCTCGCCCCACACTCATTCACTCACATAGATACATGTACACACAACAAACACACACATGCACGCAGGCATGCACTGATGCAGGCACACACACACACACTTTATCTCTCTCTCTCTCTCTCTCTCACACACACACACACACACACACACACACACACACACACACACACACCACACACACACACACACACACACACATCACACACACACACACACACACACACACACACACACCACACACACAACACACACACACAAACACACACAACACATAGAAGTTGAAAGCTAAGAGGAAGGTGGGTCTCCTCTCTTGGCTGTGAAGACTGAAGTGATCACAGACCCAAAGCCTCTTTTTATCTTCAGGGTGTACTGTGCTTCAAGACCTAAATGAAAGGCTCATTTTCCTTGTTCCTAATCACCCTTGTGGCCATTAATTACAAATCAAGGAGCTTGGTAACTAAGACAGAGAGGTTTACATTGAAAGAGATGAGGAAACTTTTCCCTAGGGGAATGACTAGTTTACAAGGCCATGTACATGTACTGTATTCATCTTTTTCATTAATATGTCTGAACAAAAAAGATAGAGGGTTTGTAAAGGCCTTTTTAAGTCTTTATGAAACTGATTTGGATTAAAAGACCGTTAAGTCCTTTGATTCAGCAAGTGTGTCCTAATGAAATATCACGTGACTTTAATTTGTCAAAGGTACAAACTTTTTCCCCAGTTAAGACAGGCACGGGATGAGCCTGATAGCTTGTGGTAGCAAGCAGTAGGTTGACATCTGTTTATGACAACTCTTTATTCACCAGAAATGATACAGATAGAACATGCAGATTAAAACACAAATACACGCACACACACGCAAAAGCCTGTACATGATTATTCTGTAGTCTAGCAGACCATTGAAGTATCTCTGAAGATTTTGCACCCATTCCATAGGATGGATTACTGCAAATATAAAAGGCCCCCCCTCCCCCCAAAAAAAACAACAACAACCCCACAACAACCCCAAAACAAACCCCCCCCCCCCCCCTAACCAAAAACAACCAAACAACAACAGCACCCCCCCCCCAACAAAAGCCACCACCACCACCAACCAAAGAAAAAACCCATAAAGCAAACCCCTCCCCCCAAACCCCTCCCCCCAAAAAAAAACAACAACAAAAAACCAACAAAAAAACCATAAACCTCAATTTAACAGAGAGCAATGAATCTGTTTCAGAATTCCAAACGAATTCTTCGGTCCAACGAAATACATGTTCCTCCTGCTGGAATCTTTGACACAGGACTTGATTTATCATTTTCATTACAGGTATATACCATTGTTTGCCCTTTCTGGTCATGTGCATTTTGTGTGAGTGTGAGTATGTTCATTCATGAGTGCGTGTATGCATGCATGTTGTGTGTGCATTTTTTGTGTGTGTGTGTGTGTGTGTGTGTGTGTGTTGTGTGTGCATGCGTGCATGAGTGCACTCTCATATGCATACACATGCAAGCTTGTGTATTTGTGTGCATATGTGTGTGTGTATGATGCAAGCACAGACATTGTATTGACTGACAATAAAATCCTTATAGTAGTTAAAATAAATGTTCTTCTATTTATGCATTGATTCATTCAGTACTTAATTTCTTTCTGTATTTTACTCTTATCTTATTTTAGTTTATTTTATCCAAAACTTTTTCCCCCAGTATCCCCACTTTCTGAAGCGGGACGGCAACAAGATGCTGGTGATGCTTCAGCGACGAAAGAAGTACAAGAATCGAACCATCCTGGGCTTCAAAACCCTGGCCATCGGCCATGTCAACATGTCACAGGTGATTGCTTGGGGTTTTTTGTGTGTTTTTTTTTGTTAAAAAGTCTTGTGTAAAATCTGTGTCATTTTCAGTGGCTTGCAGCTCTATTTTGCAGTCTTCTTATTTTGTTTCTTTTTCTGTTTTGACTCCAATACTTCAGGGTTTGCTGACAAGTAATAAATAAATAAACAAAAAAATAGATAATTGAATAAATAGATAAATAAATACTTGTTTTAAAAAGTGCTTTGTCCCGCTATAACGAGTTTCTTTGTCTAATTTTGGCAGGATTTACTTTTCCAATTTAAATTGCATTCTCTTTTCCTGCTTTGTTACTATAATTTCGTGTGCTCAAACAAACAACCCTTAAAAAAAAAATGTGGGGGAGAGGGAGCAGGGAAGATTGTGGCTACTTGAATGGCAGGCAAAAACGATTGCATACACAAAATCTCACCTTTGGTGAACCTCGGAGCTCTGTTTGGGGAAGGAAATAAACAAGATAAATAACTTGACAAACATACAGATAAACCTGAACTTTACGGTAAATGCCTTGGTCACTTGGCTGGGACGAATACGGTTTGATGACCATCATAGGTAATGTTATTTCTGCTGGAGTTTTCTTGGTTTACCACAGGTGGGTGGGATTTTGCGCATGTGACCGTTTACTAACCCACCGGCCACATCTGACTGATGGGATCATGTGTAAACATGATGCTGGTGTGCATGTGTTTTTAAAAAGATTTGGTCATCCATTCCTACCAGAATGCAATGGCCTTCTCTTTTGAGAAGCAGAACTGGTTTTAATGCGTGTGTGTTTCACTCACAGGCCCTCAGTTTATAGTCTCATTTGAAGAAGTAGTTATTTATCTGAAAGGGAAAGGATGAGAGAGGTGGAAGCGTAGTTTTTAAAAAACACCAAAAATTATCCAAAGCACACACACACACCCAACCCCCCCTCCAAAAAAACCCCCAACAACCCCAAAACAACCTCCTCCCCCCAAAAAAGAAAAATACAGACACCCCCTTCCCCAACAAAAAAACAAAACAAACCCCCCCCCAAAAAAAAACAACAACAAAAAAACAACAACAACAAAATATGAAAACAAAAATGCGCACACACCCAAAAAAAAACCTAACAAACTCTGGTGCTGTAAAATCTCACAGTGATTTAAAGAATCAAAAGTTAAATAAAATCCTTCAAAAAGTGAACTGTTAATATCAAAGCTGAGTATTATAATAATGAGTCAGAAACATTTTTGTTGTTGTTGGAATTACTGTCTTTACATCACCATACCCAATAGTTGTGCTTGTGTAAACTTGTAAATCTGTACACAGCTGTTTCTCTTAAACAAGAAAATGTTGACCTGTGCTGAATGCAATGATGCGCCCTCCTGTCAAACAAGGGCGTAACAATATTTTGTGGTGTATTTTGCTTATCTAGCATTCATATAATATTTAATGCTGCACGTTTTTCCACACAGGGAGGGTGTCAATCTGTGTGGAGCTAATGCCCCTCCTGTCAGAATGAGTTGTGAGGGCAAACTGTGATGTTTAATATTTATGGATAGTTATAATAATCTCACTGCAACAGCTGCAGTGATGCCCTTGGGCCCACGCAGTATGGGAATGTTGGGGAGTGAAATGCGATGCCTTTGCAGAGGTTGTGTCATTGTTTTAAGAGCTGGGTGTATTGTTGTTAGTGTTGTTGTATGCCCTCGCTATGTTTTTAGGGGGATCAGATCAGTGCAGTGTGGTTTTGGTTGTGTGAGAATTTTAAAAGGTGTGTGCTTACTGATGAATAAGGAGATTGTCATGATGTGTGAGAATTTTTTTTTGTTTCGGAGAGAAGTTTGGGAAAAGTGACGCGGATTGTGATGATTATGCGACTTTCGTGTGGTTAAGTTGTTAATACACTCATGCATACATGTATGCTTGCACACATTAACACATACATGCACACATACTGACACACACACAGAGATATGTGCTCACACACGCATGCATGCACCCATGCTCACACACACACACACACACACACACACACACACACACACACACACACACACACACACACACACACACACACACACACACACAAACACACAAACACACACAAAGTCACACACATGCGCAGGTGTGCAAACATGCATGCACACATATGACCACTCACACAACACACAACACTCAACACACCACACACAAACACACACACCACAACACCACACCACACCACACCACACACACCACACCACACCACACCACACCACACCACACGATACCACACCACACCACACACACACACACACACACACACACACACACACACACACACACACACACACACACACACACACACACACACACACACACACTCACTCCCAGGGTTGTTCACATAAAGACGCACAGATAGAGAGAAGGGAATAGTTTTGTTGCTGATCATAGATAATGTATTCAAGCTGACTCATTTCTGATAGGGTTACTGATAGAGAGCTAAGAAAGGACTGCAAACAGGGGGACTGAAATAAGTTTATGTAGAGATGCTACTGAGTGCTAACTGAGTAGGCAGAGTGCATGTACACCTAAGCTCTGTTGGCTTTAACGATCAGATGATATTCATGTTCATGTTCTAGTCTTTGTTTGCACTCTGTGTGTGGTTGTGTGTGTGTGTGTGTGTGTGTGTGTGTGTGTGTGTGTGTGTGTGTGTGTGTGTGTGTGTGTGAGTGAGTGAGTGAGAGAGACAGAGAGACAGAGAGAGATTATGTGTGTATGTGTTCAGGGGGACGGGTGTGTGTGCATGTTTGTGTGAATTTGTTACTGTCAGTGCACTTCAGGCTTTATTATGAGAGTTCATACCGACCATTGATGTTTTAGTGTGTACATGTTTTTTGTTGTTGTTTTTTTTAAAGAAATATTGTTCCTTTTTTCTGTAATATTGATAGAACAATGAAGTGAGTGATATATTTCACATACATGTATGTTATTAATCACAAAGGAAAATGTGTGTGTGTGTGTGTGTGTGTGTGTGTGTGTGTGTGTGTGTGTGTGTGTGTATGTGGTTTGTGTGTCTGTGTGCATGTCTGTGTATTTGCTGTGTGTGTGTGTGTGTGTCTGTGTCTGTGCATTTGTGAGCACATGTGTGTGTGTGTGTGTGTGTGTGTGTGTGTGTGTGTGTGTGTGTGTGTGTGTGCATGTGTGAGTACTTGTGTGTATCTGTGTGTGTGTGTTTTTTCTGTCATTTGTGCATGTGCGTGCACGTACACGTGTCTGTCTGCCTCCCACACACCAGGTGCTGCAGCGTTCAGTGGACAACTGCCTGAACCTGTACAGCGACTCCAAAGAGAGGATCAATCCCGTGGCACAGCTGGACGTCTTCGGTCTGTCCAGTCAGCCTGTCGACCACGACGATAACGGACATCGTAAACAGGCCTCCTCCGATGTCGGTCAGTCCTGGTGTTGGTGGTGGTGTTTGTTGTTTGTTGTTTGTTGTAGTGGTGGGTGGCGGTGGTGGTTAATGTGAAGTTTTGGGTGGTCTGTGAAGTATGGGATGTTTTGTGAAGTATTTTCTGTTAGAGGTGGCCAGCGGTTTGTTTTTTTTGGTGGTGTGGTGTGTGTGTGTTGTGTGTGTGTGTGTGTGTGTGTGGTGTGTGTGTGTGTGTGTGTTTTGAGTTGGTGTATGTGTGTGAATGTTTGAGTGTGTATGTGGGTGTGTATATGTGTCTGTGTGTGTCTGTGCATGTACATGTATGCATGCATAGTGGTCTTGTACCTGAAGCATTGGTATAGAATTCTTTAAGTGTTATTTACTATCATACTAAGTACAACTTCTGCTGCTATTATTACTACTACTACTACTACCACTATAATTAAGTACTGCTGCTGTTTCAGTTTGAGTTATGTCGTAACTCCTTGGGGAGTCAGAGGGGCACTGCACTGAATTTTTCGGGTAGAGTGTCAGGGTAAAGTTTTATGTATTATTTTTTTTTATTTTTTATTTTTTGGTCATGTTCAAGTTGAACCTGGGGGTAGTCCCTCGCTAGGTATTACTTTACTACCGCTCCTGCTGCAAATAGTATTATTATTGGTTTTTTTTGTTGCAAAATCATGAACTCTAGGACAGAAGTAGCAACTATCTTTATTTTGACCAGCCTCTTTTTCAGACCGATCGCCCGATGTGGACAACGACAGCGACGAAGACGAGGTTCAGGATTACAATGAATTTTCTTCCAACGATGAAATGAGCGACAGTGAACCCATGATGATGGATGAGCATCACAGGCCACGAAAAACCACACGCATCAAGGCACGGCCAGCTACCACACGGGTATGTACACTGCTGGGTGTGTGTGTGTGGTGTGTGTGTGTGTGTGTGTGTGTGTGTGTGTGTGTGTGTGTGTGTGTGTGTGTGTGTGTGCTGATTGATTAAAGTGAAAGAAAGGTACATAATTTCAAATGTAATGGAATAACAGAAAGTTGTGGGTTTTTTTCATTGGTAACCATCTGGCAGAAAGCTTTGTATAGTTGTATGTATATTTATGTGTATATATATGTGAACAAGTGTCCATTTGAATACAGGCATCTATCCATGCTCAAGTGTATAAAATATATATGCTTTTGTATATTCAAGGTTATGTTTGATGTTTGAAATTTTGTTTTGTTTTTGCAGCAAAGGAACCTGAAACAGAAGTTCCGTGCCTTGATTCGCAAATTCAAACTGAGTGAAGAGGTGAGATTGTTTGGTTTTCTGTTTTCTGTTTGGTTTCCTTTTTGTCATAATGTTATTCATATCACACACCTAAATCATGTAAACTTTAAACAACCTGAATATTGGTAAAACAAAAAACAAAACAAAAAAAAGAATATTGGTAAAACAAGTGAAGAAGTAAGCTGAGCTCGTGTAGCTTCTTCCTATCGTATATCATAAATTAATCACCTCAGACACCTGTACCATATCTTGCCTGTGTGGGGGGCAGAACAGGTACTGTTCCATTGTCACTGAAGTGAGCCAGCAGCAGATTAGGGCCTTTCTTGTCAATGGTTTCCTCGCTTCCTAACATCAGTCATCGTACCCTCTGACCTTTGAGCTCTGAACAAATGACATGACAAGCCAGACATTGCTGGGATAGTGCAGTGAGGAGGAGTGACATGGGAACAGCAGGATGATGTAGCCCAGAAGATAAAGCAGAAACAAAAATTCCCTGAAGACAATTACCACTCCCCCTCCCCCTTCAACCTCCCATTGTAGAGTGTTGTTATTGGCAGAGTTATTGATAGAACCAGGTAGATGTTTGTTGACATTTTCCCCATGTTGGGTGTGAGAACCAGGTAGATGTTTGTTTGACATTTTCCCCATGTTGGGTGTGAGAATCAGGTAGATGTTTGTTGACATTTTCCCCATGTTGGGTGTGAGAACCAGGTAGATGTTTGTTGACATTTTCTCCATGTTGGGGGTGAGAACCAGGTAGATGTTTGTTGACATTTTCTCCGTGTTGGGGGTGGGGGTACAGGTATTGGAGCTGGACTCTGAGGCTGACCATGACATGAACGACCCCGACAACAACCCCCCGGACATTGACGAGATGCTGGACGAGCTGGAGGACCTCAGCGACAGCGGGCCTGAGGTGGACACCATCAGCGTCATGTCCACGCCCAAACCTCGCCTCAGGTACTGGCTGCCTGCAGGGGTTTTGGGGGCGTTATGTTGGTTGGGGGAAAGGGAATTAAGGCACTGGCAGTTCTGCTCTTGAAGTTGACCTGGGAGATCATAAAAATTCCCACCCTTCATTCATCAGACGCCTTAAGGATTCAAACCCAGAACTTAAAGTAAAGTGGTCTTAACCACTCATTTATGGCGTCCGTCAGTCTGATTGCTTTAGTTTTGTTCTTTGATTTGTTTGCTGATCAGTGGATTGATTAATTGATTAGTGGCTTGATTGACTTGTTTATTTATTTATTTAATTGCTTATGTGTAGACTTGATTTGCTTTAACTCCTGGAGGAGCTGTAGGGGCACTGCAGTTAATTTGTCAGGCAGAGGGTGGTGGGGAAGTTGAACCTGGCAGAGCCGGTCTTTATTCCTTGTAGCCAGGGCACACACATACGGGTGTGTTTGTGTCATCCATAACATCAAACATCAAACTCAGCTGAACTGTCTCTATTGCGGCTGTCAGCTGTAGGAGCTCCATGCAGTGCCACCAGGGTTGGCCATCTTTCTCTGTCACTGCTGAGACAAATACAGCCGGCCTATACTGTCCTGCAAAAAGTAGATGGGAGTTTTTGATATGTGCACAAGATGTATTGCATGGGGATGACAATTTTTAGTGTATGTGCACAAGATGTTTTGCATGGGGATGACAATTTTTTGTCTCCTGTGAAGGACTTTGAGGG
>CM060324.1:28498226-28538226 GCA_030674155.1 Stramonita haemastoma | reverse complement strand
AAAAAAAGAAAGAAAACTCCTATCCTCAGTGCTTCAGCTTAGTGGTGATATTGACAGCATGCCTGCATGGGCTTGACTGAGGCCGTGTGTGTCCTGGTAGGTAGACGTGTGCAGTGGAGAGAGAGAGAGGAGAGAGAGAGAGAGAGAGAGAGAGAGAGAGAGAGAGAGAGAGAGAGAGAGAGGTGTGTGTGGTGTGTGTGTGTGTGTGTGTGTGTGTGTGTGTGTGTGTGTGTGTGTGGCAGCAGAATTGCCTTGACCTAATAGCACTACCTGTATCTGCATGCCTTGTATACCCAATCTGTTTGAGAGGGAGAGAACAAAAATGACAGCCAGGCTAGTGCTGGTGTGTAATCAGTGACAGCAGAGCCACTGTTGATGTTTTTAACCAGTCATAGCCATGACCATGTCAAGAAGAGTAGAAACTCTCAGGTCAGTCACTGTCGTCTCCCCTCACATGGGTGTGAGCAGTATTTGACGTCAGAGGCGGACAGCAGCGAAGCAGCAGCAGGAGCAGGAACCTCGACAGCCATCACTTCCTCCGCCACCTTTGCCAATCCCTCCTCTGCCACCAGTTCCCCATCCACTGCACGGCCCAAGTCCCCCAGCCACCTGAAGCCCAAGCGCTTTGGCCACGAACGCAGCACCTCCTACAGGGAGAAGAAGAGCAAGAAGGAGTACCGCGATCTGAGAAGGCACCGCAGCTTCAGTGGGGCAGAGGACTTGGTTTGTTACCGACCAGACGTACTGCTGGGTTTCCTTCCTTCCTTCCTTCCTTTAGTTCAGCTCCGTTTGATCATCGTGTCTGCACTGGCTTTCCATGCACACAGAGAGGCGGGCGGGCGCACGTTGTCAAAGCTGCATGCTGGCTCACTGCTGTAGGAGGCACGGCACGTAGTAGAACCACACTGAAGCTTGTGGGACTGGCGGCAGGGTTGTAAGCAGCTTGTGGATGGTCTGCGATAGGTTAAAATGGAACAGAAAAGGGCTTGGTTTGGTATCCATGCAAGATGATATATGATAGGTTAACTCTTAGTCCCAAACTGGGATTTGCCGGGATTGAATAATTTGCCCCCCCCCCCTGAATCCTTACCAGGATTTACACACATAGAGATTTCCATCACACTGTGACCATCACTAATTGCTACCACATGTCAAAGCTCTATCAGGCTAGAGGTACAAATCCTGCTGAGAGTGGAAGTAATTATAGCTGCTGGTAGCTACTTAGAAGGAGGAAAAGGCCATCGAGCATGTGTGCCTGACCTGATTTCGTGATGGAATGTGAAATCTAGGGGCTGTTTATGTTCAGAGAATCTGAATGCAAGAGAGTTAAAACAGAATAGAGAAGGACTTGTTTTGGTATCCATACAAGATGAGATACAATAGGTTAGAATAGAGAAGGGTTTGTCTTGGTATCCATGCATAAAATACATTACCAGAAAGGCTCGTTTCCCATTTTTCAGTATTTTGCTTCTGTCTTGCATCTCTTTCTGTTCTTGATGGGCATCAAATACTGGTTGTGTTTATGCTGTTTTTCATTCTGTTTGGATTTGAAGTCACGTCTTAGAGAGAGACATACTGGATGGTTAAACTTTGTATCTCGTGTTCTAAGAGCAAAACTTTGTGGCTTGTTAAAAGACTAAGACACTCTTTGAACTCAGGAATACAGAGGAAAATGGATTCTTTGTAAAATTCTGAGGAAGTACCTCATAAGATTTCTGATACTCACCTTGATAAAGGAAAAAGATTTCATCAGTTCTAAAACATTGGGTGTAATGCACTCCAGTTTCTTTTCTTTTCTTTTTAAAGAGAGTTTTGTAGACTCTACAAACGGATTTTAGATTGAAACTTTTGTGTTGGTGTTTTTGAGCTGAAATTGTTCGGGATTTGGCAGAGGGGCTTGATGTGTGTGTTTGTAATGTTTCTTTATCATGACAGTTTTTGGAGTTTTCAAATGGCACTGCTTAGGAAGTTGCCTTTTTTCTTATTGGTGTTGCATGCTGGTATTTTTGTCTTTCTATGAGTTACATGGACATACTTTCTTATCTGTAAAACTGCATGTTTTGGTTTGTTGCCTATTTTTTACAAGTCTCTGCAGGATTCATGCAACAGTTAGAGGGAGGGGAGAGGGGGACAGGGGCCAGGGTAGGATGAGGGATGGTGGGAGTGGGCTTGTCGGGATCTGATGGAAAGGAGTAAGGTTAACATTTTTCTTAAACATGAGCAGATCAGAACATTTGCTAACTTATGAGAACAGTTGACTTTGAACTTTTCCTGTAAATTCCATATAAATGACTTGTTTTAAAAACCACATTTCTGGGTTACCCTTCAAATAGAACGACTTGCATGGCTTAATTTTGCATGATTTATTTGGATTGTTTTATACACATACGCATATTCTATTCTGATGGCCCCACCCAGCTGGCAGCCATGTTTTTTCTCATTTATCATCCAGTTTATTCTATTTTATGATGGGCTCTGAAATGTTTGAGGAAGTTCACAAACTTGAAAGCTGACTTGCAAAAGCCTTTTTTTTTCATTCCTAAACTATTCTCAGAAGATTATAAATGCATCAGTTTTTATCAGGATCTTTTGATTTTTTAAGGCCTATTTTACAAAACTATTTTTCATAAGATTATGAATGCATCAGTTTTTATCAGGTTCTTTTGATTTTTTAAGGCCTATTTTACAAAACTGTTTTCATAAGATTATGAATGCATCAGTTTTTATCAGGTTCTTTTGAATGTACAGGCTGTTTTGAAAGAAAGAAAGCAAGCAAATGCCATCTTCACCCTGCCCCTCCCAAGCAAATTAGAAAAGAGAGAAAGAGATGCAAAGAAACCAGCAAGCTGCAGAAAACCCCCCAAACAGACGAAGAAAGATAGCAAGATGGGGATAGAGAATATTTTTTATCATACACAAACCACAAACATTAAAAGCAGACCTCCCCACTCCACCCCAATCAAAAATAAAAATCCAATATATAGTTGCTAGATAGTCAAGCCCCTTAAAAAAGTGAAAGTTTTAGGGAGCGTGTAAATCTACTGGTGAGGAAGAGCATGCATGGATTGGAAAAGCGATTGCAGCTCACCCTTGAGTTGTGCCTCCTGTGGGCTTGTGGAGGCATGAGGTTTTGACAACAGCCCATCTGTCTGCTCCGGTTTCCAGCTGAGGCACCAACCTGCCTCCCTTCTTATAACTCACTAACATACTAGCTGGATATCTAGCTTCCTAGAAAAGCTTGCGCCTGTCTGTAGAAACATTTTTTCTTTTTTTTTTTGTGCTTGGCTTGCGATTTAACTTGCCTCTCAGCCACTAACTCGCCTTCTAGAAGCTTGACTTGGAAATAACTGTGACATTTATTTGCAAAAGTTCACCGCTGGTGTTTTTGCTTGGTCTGATTGAATCATGTGTGTGTCTGTGCGTGTGCGTGCAATTTGATTATGCTAGTACATTTGGACTTTGTAATAAATTTTGGAGTAGGAGAGGTAGGGGTGAGTATACTTATAAATATATGCTGTTTGCATTGTTGTGCGTGTGTGTTTTTTTATACTGTGTTTGATCTTAGTGTGCTGTGTTGCTCTTACAATTTCAGTGAATTTTGTCACATGCTAATTTTTCTTTAAAGCCAATTTTTATGCTTAAAATTGACACATTTCTTGTTCTTTATGACTGATCGCAGGTTTAGTGTATATGTACATTAGATCAGTAGGGTAACCTGATAGATTTAACTTTGATATGCACAATGCTGTAAGATTTTGCCTGATTGATTAAAGTTTGTCATTTTTTTGTTGATAGTAAAGTTGTTGCTGTTTATATGCTACATTTTTTTTTTTTTACCTTTTTGCTTTCTTTTTTTCTTTCTTTTTGTAATAATTTTTATTTATTTGACAAAGAGTTTTAACTTTTGTTGTACAGTTAATTCTCCTAAAATCATTTACATGTACATTTATATCTTAATGCAGATGATTTTTATGTGTGAAGTTATTTTCATCATCATTCCACATCCTCCTCATCATGATTTTAATCACATGGAACTGCGAAGAATGATTTGTTGTTGTTGTGATTTTGTGATAAAGGGTTGTTGTCTCAGATGATTTATCTTGTCAGAGGGAGAAGGTCCTACTATGAGTCAGGGTTTTAAGGAAACTGGCCTTTGTAAATGAAAAAAAAGAGCCAGAACACACACACACACACACACACACACACACACACACACACACACACACACACACACACACACACACACACACATCTTGCGCACAAGTTAAATCATGTTCTGCTTTTCATAAGAGTAGGCCATCATGTGCCGGTGGGAACAGATGACATAAAGCACATGAGTGCTTATTCCATTATCCTCGGTATTAAAGATTAAAATAAATAAATAAATAAAGACAACACACACACACCACTGCACCGCACCACACCACACCACTCCTAAACACAACTCACCAAAACGCAACACACATATTACCAAAAAATATTCTTACAATTAAATTAGAATAATAATACAAGGTACTGTCCTATAAAATCTTCTGGCCATTCTCTCTACCCATATCTGAGAAAGTGATAACAAAAAATACATATATGTCTGTCTGTCTCTGTCTGTCTGTCTCGTCTTCTATCTCATTCATTCATTCATTCATTCATTCATTCATTCATTCATTCATTCATCATCATTCATTCATTCATTCATTCTTGTTCCTTTTCTCTTCTCTTCTCTGTCTCTCTCTGTCTCTGTCTGTCTCTCTATCTGTCTTTTTCTTTGTCTGTCTGTCTGTCTGTCTGTCTGTCTGTCTGTCTGTCATACAGTCTCTCATTCATTCATTCATTTATTCATTCTCATTCGTGTTTATTCTCTCTGTGTCTGTCGCTTTCTTTGTCGGTCTGCCTGCCTGCTTCCCCCTTCCTCCCCTGTCTGTCTGTCTGTCCATCTGTCTCTCCCTGTCTGTCTGTCTCTCCCTCTTTGTCTGTCTGTCTGTCTGTCTCTGTCTCTGTCTCTCTGTCTCTCTGTCTCTCTGTCTCTCTATCTCTGTCTCTCTCCTCCTCTTCTCCTTCTCTCTTCTCTCTCTTTCTCTCTTTCTCTCTCTCTCTCTCTCTCTCTCTCTCTCTCTCTCTCTCTCTCTCTCTCCTCTCTCTCTCTCTCTCTCTCTCTCTCTCTCTCTCTCTCTCTCTCTCTCTCTGTGTTGTAGCTAAGTACAGTGTCAGGCAGCCCTGTACTTTTTCCCCTCTGGCCAAAGTTGCAGCAGTGTGTGCATCCTCTTACTCATGGTTTTTCTTGTGTGCATTGATCATGTCACGTGTCCTAGGCTGCTGTGATTGCACCACTATTTTTTCCCTGAAGGGAGGAATTTTCCCCCCCTCTTGCTCTAGTTTTCTTTGAAATTTGTGTGTGTGTGTGTGTGAGTGCGTGCGTGCGTGCGTGTGCGTGTGCGCGTGTGCGTGCGTGCGTGTGTGTTGGGAAGAAGTGTGTGTGTGTGTGTGTGTGTGCGCGCGTGTGCATGTGACTCTGTATGTGACTCGGTGTGTGTGTGTGTGTGTGAGAAAATTGCCTGTTTTTGTCTTGCTGTTGAAAAAAATGTCTTTATATATTTTGTGATAATGTTCATTTTACTGATGTAGAACTGAAGTGGGTGGACAGTAGAACATACATTGGTGGTTAGGAAGGATGGCAGTATAAAAGATATTATTCACACACTTTGGTAATTCTGTAAGGAACATGTTGAGAACAACAGCATGGCATACAAACAGAAAGATGATGATCTTTCAGGTGCACATTATACTCTCATGCATGTATGGACATAAACAAAGACATAAAGATACACAGACATAGACACACACACTCACACACCTCACACACACACACACACACACACACACACACACACACACACACACACACACACACACACACACACACACACACAACACTGGATCAATATCTTCATTAGTGCTTCTGGCTGATATAGGGAGTGTCAGGGTTATTTTTTGAAACAAGTGTCATCTTTTTTCTCATCATGTTTTGCCATTCACAGTGCACTGTGTGAGTTTTTTCTCATTTCTGAGTGCATCTCTGAAGCATGAGTGTTTTTATGATTTGAAATGAATGTACGGTATGGAGAATTGTATTTTCACATTTCTGAATTGTCCAACGTCATCATAAGATTCTGCACCAGAATATATATATTTTTTTCTTCCATCAATCTCTTTTCATCTGATTTTTTTCCTTCTTCACCATCTTTGAAGTTTTGGGATATTTTCTGTCTGACAATTCATACACTTGTATTTTGTTGAGACATTTTTCTGAATAGATAGTTGGCATTTTTATTGCAGCATTTTTTTCTATTGCACCTAGGATGTATGAATTGTGAACTTAAACTTTTTTTAATAGCATATGCTGTGTTTTTGTGCAATATATGTCGTGTTGCCTGTATTTAAGGGTTTCACATCCTTGGTTTCAAATGAGATATAGTCCATTCTAAGGGCGTAAACTAGGGGGTTTGCATACACTTTCGTGATGGTGCGCTCCATTGTTTCATCTGGCTTTTCTCTTTTTCAGCTTGTCTAATGACTGGTTTTGTTTGCTCTGCCTGGTATCTGGGTTCTTCATTTCTCATGAGTTGACCAAAAAAATTACAAAAAAGCCACTTCAATCCTAATTTGGCCTTATGATTGGCTGAAGTGTAAACAGCAGAAACACGTGAATGAACACATAATGTGTAAACAGTGTTCATGGTGTGTATGATGTGAGAATGCCAAGGAAACTTCAGTGCATCCATTTCTTGTAAAAGAGTAGGCCCCCAGTGGTATGGATGATGTATACATACCCAGCATGCATGCCTGGAGAGGAATCAGATCTGCAAAGTTTGACTTGACACATGGCACACTGCCTGAAAAATTCAATGCAGTGCTTGGAGATATTTTTGAGGAGTCCCATCTGCTCCGCTTCCCTTAGTTCAGGACAGAAGTTGTCTTTCTTGGTTTATTGCTTAAAAAATATATTCTTACCTGTCTTTTCCCATATATCAGACAGTTATCGCAGAATACTCGTACAGGGTTGTTGTTTTTTCATGATATGCATTATGATGATTAATGTGTTACTTATGTTGTGTCGAGAATGAATGTGTAATTTGTCCTTCAGATGAGATTTTTATAAACCAAAGCCATGTGTGCGAGCACACAGAAAGAATCTTGCACATATGTTTAAACATGTTCCACATTTCAGAAGAGTAGACCATTTGTGCCATTGGGAATGGATGACAAAATTTACATAATAGCATGCACTTGGGTTCTGGATGTAAAAAAACAACATATGAGTGCTTTTTCTATCATTCTCGAAATAAAAGAATAGGATAAATAATAGAAAAAGGAAAAAAGCACTTTTTAGATACATTGCAGGTGTGTATATATATAGAAACCTTTATACTTGTTATGTATACATGTTAACACACACTGTCACACCAAAAGGAGGACAGGGATATGCAAGACGAAGATTCAGTCAGCCACACACACACACACACACACACACACACACACACACACACACACACACACACACACACACACACACACACACACCCCATATGCACACAGAGAATTTAGCCATGCAAAGAAATTCAAAACAAATTTATACAATGATCTTAAATGAAATGTTAACTATGCTGCCCCCCCCCCCCCATTATTTATGTATTGGAATTTGTTTTTTTCTGTTTTCGTTTCTTTAAATATGCTTTGTATAATCAGAGAGCTTGTACCATATTGTTGTATTTCAAATTGTATTTTTTATAAATATGCTGGTCTCATGTTTCATATATATATATATATATATATATATATATATATATATATATATATATATATATATATATATATATATATATCCATCCCATTATGTGCCATATATTTTAGTAATATTACTCCCTGCCAACCGTCCTGTCTTCTTTTATTTCAATGTATATTTTAATTCCACAGTTATGGGTTACTCATCTTTGACCCTAAATTTGATTAAAAAACAAAACCCTCAACAAACTCATAATGTTAACATTTTGTGTAATCTGTGCAAATGTGCATTATTCCCCCATGATCATTGAATTATTAAACTGGTGTATGGTTGAATGGTAGTAAATAATAAATCATGTTATTGAATAATGAAAATGAGTATAGACATGATTGTGATGATTATGTTGTAGATATATGTTATTCATCATGTATATTGCACAGTATTTTTTTCTATACAGTATACATACCTTTAAAAAAAAAAATGTTCGTAAATGTATTTGTTTTACAGTAAGCGTATGTTTTTTTCTACAAAATTTGCCAGGGAGGACTCTTTTCTTACCAAGAGTTCTTTTATGTGTGCTAAATGTGAGGTTCACATGAGACCTCAGTTTATTATCTCATTCAAAAGATAAGTACTCAGACCACAATGCATGATCTTGTGGATGGGGAAAAGTTTAGATTCAGATAGGAATTGAACCCTCAACCTTTGGCTTCCTAGACAGGTACGCTACTTACAGACCACCTACCTATCCACCACATTTTCAAACAACTCCACGTAGTGGGTGATGATTAAGTGGCATAACCTCCAGGTGCTGGTCAGCCCTTCGGTTCATACTGAATGGATTTTTGTTTCCAAACCCCACTAAAGGCTGACCTGAGTTGTGGTGTTTAAATAGGCGTGTTTCATCTTTTTCATGTATGTATACACGAAGGAAAGGATCAGCACCGACAGATCTGTGCATAAACTGATCTGGAAGGTCATCAAAATCTCTATCCTTAGTCCATTGCCAAGATGCACTCCTGACCTGCAGTGTAAGGTTTCAGGACTGTGGGGATTATA
Source organism: Stramonita haemastoma (assembly GCA_030674155.1). Classification (NCBI taxonomy): domain Eukaryota; kingdom Metazoa; phylum Mollusca; class Gastropoda; order Neogastropoda; family Muricidae; genus Stramonita; species Stramonita haemastoma. Next base: position 28,529,390 of record CM060324.1, on the reverse strand, counting down.
AAGCCTTTTCCACCAGAATAATATTGTGATAGGGTTACCCCCTTAATACAATCTTGATACAGTGCGCGTGCATGCACACACACACACACACACACACACACACACACACACACACACACACACACACACACACACACACACACACACACACACACACACACACAAGAACATCTTGTGCACACGTTAAAACCTCGCTTTTCGGAAGAGTAGGCTGTTGTGTGCAAATGACAAAATTTACAAAACTGCATAAACACAGAAACTTGATTAAAAAAGCACATGAGTACTTATTCCATTATTCTTTAAATAAAAGAATAAATAAATAAACAGAGCTGTCAAGATGCATAAATTCGGATGCATGAACACACTTACATGCACACAGACTTTTTTTTTTTTCACATACACAGACTTACTTTTTCCAATTTCTATCATTTTTGCAATATGACCTAAAGGATCTGTTATTCCCAGTTTAGTTCAGACCATCATGATAATTTCAGGAAAAATAGTGACTCAGTTTGTGAAAATGTATGTTGAATGGAATATTTCATGATTGGTCATGATCATGTTTAGTATACAGAGATTCCACAGAAGTTCAAAAGCTGCAGTTTTGAAAGTCCCATGTTCATGCTTTTCCACATAAATATTAAAAAAATAATCATAGTAGTTTTATCAGATAAATTTTAAAAAATTACCTTGAACATTTTTTTTCATCATAAATAAAACAAAATCTCAAATGGGACGAAACATGCATTTTATAACATTATTTAGGAGGTATAACATGAGAAACTGTGATGTCTGGGACAGCCGTAGAATATAGAGCAAAGAGATACAAGAGATGAGGGACAAGAGTGTGTGGTGTATGTGTGTGCAGCCTGGCAAGGCTTTGCTGGAGCAGCTGAACAAGACTCTGGACGTGCCTGATGACCGCCTGCCAGACAGCTTCTTCCTCATCAACACGGCCGACTGGGCCGGACAGGTACTGCTGCTGGCCACTGCCCTCACCCACCTTCTTTCCAAACTCTATTTTTCCCCCCTGGGCTGCTGGGCCAGGGGCCTGTCAGTTTTAAAAGCGTCCCCACCTCCTGGAAATTCTAGGATTTCCCACTTTTCTATCCCTCTCTTTTTGTTTCCGCCTTGTTCCTTTTCTTCCTGTCACCTCCTTCTTGTCTATTTTCTGCCCTTTTGGTCCATTCTTTGCCTTTTGTCCAGAAAGACTTAAAAGATGATAATTCTTTCCCACGCTGAAGTTGGATGTGCTGGGCCTGATTGGTCAGGTGCTTCATGGCAGCGCAACCCACTTTTGCCAGTATGACAGTTAATAGTATGCAACATTATGTTGTGCAATGTTGAGATTGCTATGATGTTTTCTTAGCATAAAAGCCAGCACTCTCCTTCAAAGGAGAACAAAAAATCTTCTGAAGTCAGAGTATGGCTTCTTGAAAAGAGCCATACATGCAGACAGACTTCTCATCCACTGTAGTCTCACACGCATTCCCCTGTGGGGTGAGTGAGTCAGAGTGCATATTGTGGGTAGCTCCCAGAGGGTTTACCTGAGAAACATGCAGCAACAACAACAACAACAGTGGAAGAAATTACAGATTACTACCGAGTCATTCCTAGTAGAGTGAGTAACTGTGTTGAATTTTTGCCTCACTATTTCATCTTTTACAGTCCCTGCCATTCTCATCCCTTGACATTTACATTCGTGCTGTTACATTATAGTGACTTGAGTTTTCTGACTGTGTCGTTAGTTATATAGATTTTTGCTGGAAGGTGGAGGTTATACAGTGTCATGGGTGGTGAGTTGTGTATGAGTGACAGTTCTCTGATGTTTTAATGACTGTGTGTGTGTGTGTGCATGTGTGTGTGTGTGTGTGTGTGTGTGTGTGTGTGTGTGTGTGTGTGTGTGTGTGTGTGTGTGTGTGTGTGTTGTGTGTGTGTGTTGGTGTGTGTGTGTGTGTGTGTGTGTGTGTGTGTGTGTGTGTGTGTGTGTGTGTGTGTGTGTGTGTGGTGTGTGTGTGGTGTACAGGTACTGTGTCAGAAAGTGCAGGATCGCTTCCAGCTGATCAGAACCTGCTCTGAAGCCGATGTCAAAGCTGCCGTCGTTTTCCTGGTCAGCAAAATACAGAAATTGTAAGATTCCTTTTGAAAATCTTTTTTTTTTCAAATTTAATTTGATTTTTATATTAATTTTTTTTATTATTATTCTGTTATTGTAAGCCTGACTGGGTTCCATAATATTTGAAATTTAAAATGGAAAAAAAAGTGTAAAAAGATTTCACAGAGCCTGAAGTTTAAAAAGACAAGAGTGACCAGTTCCAATGGAATGGGGAATAAAGGTAACAGCTGTTTTTTTGCAGAATCCAAAAAGAAGAAAAATCAGTATAGGTTCTAGAACTTTTGAAATGTGTTTGACAGCTCATGGTATTAGATATAAATAAAAGAGGGACTTTAAAGGGTAAACGCTGTATGTCTTATAATTCACAGTATTTGATGTAAGGAAAAGGAATAAGAGAAAAGGTCTTATATTCAGGGCTATTGAAAAACAAATGCTCTATACCCTAATAATTTTTTTTCAACTGGTTACTGTTTTTTTCTCCCTGTTTATTTCAGCTGCAACAGCAATGCACGGAGTCCAGCGCCCATCAAAGTGGGCATAATTGGAAACGACGCCTACATCAACTGTGTGCTGAGGCCCTATGTGGAGCACTTCTCCGCCAAAACGCCAGACTGGCAGAGCTACATCAAGTTCCTCCTCATCCCCTTAGGTAACTCCCCTTCTGTCGGTGATTTATTGTCATCAGTGGAAGGCTCGGACAGGAAAAGAACAAAGAAATGAAAAACAGCCTTGCGTTGCTCTTGTGGCAACGCACTCTCCCCGGGGAGAGCAGCCCGAATTTCATTCAGAGAAATCTGCCGTGACTTAAAGTGGTATACAATAAAATTAAGGTGCAATACAATATATACAGTACAGTACAATACAGTACAATACGATATCATTCTGTTGTATGGAATAGATTTCTCTGTACTTTGAAGAGTACACTTAGAGCCAGCGGTACCATGGCCAAGTATCTGGGCGGTAGTTACAGTACTGACATGATGATTTTGTCTATTAGTTCACAATATGTCACTGATGTTAAAATCTTTTTTTGGTGCTGTTTTATGAGGAATGTTTTTGATTGTTTCGAGCTATGCTTTTCTCCTACATGAATTTCATGCTTAAATTAAAAAAAAAATTTTTTAGATGTTAAAGTGTTTGTATTTGTGTGAGTGCAGGAAACAGTGCCATAGCCAAATACCTGGGAGGTATTGACAGCACCTACAGCAGCCTGTTGATGTGTTTGTGTGAGTGCAGGTAGCAGTGCCATAGCCAAATACCTGGGAGGTATTGACAGCACCTACAGCAGCCTGTTGATGTGTTGATGTGTTTGTGTGAGTGCAGGTAGCAGTGCCATAGCCAAATACCTGGGAGGTATTGACAGCACCTACAGCAGCCTGTTGATGTGTTGATGTGTTTGTGTGAGTGCAGGTAGCAGTGCCATAGCCAAATACCTGGGAGGTATTGACAGCACCTACAGCAGCCTGTTGATGTGTTGATGTGTGTGTGTGAGTGCAGGTAGCAGTGCCATAGCCAAATACCTGGGAGGTATTGACAGCACCTACAGCAGCCTGTTGATGTGTTGATGTGTTTGTGTGAGTGCAGGTAGCAGTGCCATAGCCAAATACCTGGGAGGTATTGACAGCACCTACAGCAGCCTGTTGATGTGTTTGTGTGAGTGCAGGTAGCAGTGCCATAGCCAAATACCTGGGAGGTATTGACAGCACCTACAGCAGCCTGTTGATGTGTTGATGTGTTGTGTAGTGCAGGTAGCAGTGCCATAGCCAAATACCTGGGAGGTATTGACAGCACCTACAGCAGCCTCTTCATGGATCTCAGTGTGAGTGGGTACATGTTTGACAAAACGAGGACTCCCCTAAATTAGGTCCAGGGTTTGCAATGTTTTGGCTTAAATTGGGGGTTGTTTGGTGTGTGTGTGTGTGTGTGTGTGTGTGTGTGTGTGTGTGTGTGTGTGTGTGTGTGTGTGTGTGTGTGTGTGCCTGCCTCTGCCTGCCTGCCTGCCTGCCTGCCTGCCTGCCTGTGAGCGCATGCATGAATATGTGCACTGTGCACTTGTTCTAGTGCATCAGCACATGGCTGATTGTGCCAAAATCTCATAGCATTGTAACTGTTAAGACAATGAATGTATTTTGTTTTGGCAGTGTGTGGACATTTCCTAAGGATTTTTTTAGTAAATTGACTGGCTTTTGTTTTGCTATGAATTGTGTGGAGAAGTCTCCAAACTTAAAAAATTTTTTTTTTAGTGACTCTAATGTATGTGTTTTGCTGTGGCAGTATAAGCCTCCAAACTATCTTCCAGTAAATCTTGCTGTGGCGGTATACAGATAACTTTGTGGAGTGTTTTTCTGTGAAAACAGTGACTGTTGTTTTTCTCTGGCCAAGTAAGCAGAAATCTGGAAAATATTGCACTGTAAATACATTGACGGTGTTAAGTTGCACAAACTGTAGAAATCTTTTCGAAGACTAAGAAATTGCTTGAGGTTGTTGTACAAAGGGATGGTATGTTGTTGTGCATTTTGCTGAAGTATCAACAGTGTTTTTCTGTTCCTTCAAAACGTCTGCATGTTTTGTCACGGCAGAGTGTGCAGAAGTCTCCAACCGGCTGTCCCTGTATCTGAGCAGCGCCAACTCTGTCCAACAAGTGCCTGTTGCTGAAGCACTCATCATGTGCAAAGGCAAAGGGTACGTTCCCTCATCAGTGCAGTCGTCATCATCATCATATCATCATCATCGTCATCGTCGTCGTCATCATCATCATCATCATCATCATCATATGATAGATCAAAACGGTCACATATGAAGAATCTCACCTTTAGTGAACCACGGCGCTTTAGCCAAAGAACGGGGTGGGGGAATCTATACTGGGAAAGTACAGTACCTAGAAGATTCATCAGAAGTTGTAAAGAAAGAGGAGAATCGACAAAGGAATCAGTGGTGGAGCAGGCCTGGTAAATAAAAAGAAAACAGAAAGAGGGAAGGGGAGAGAGAGGAGGAGAAAAATGGATGCTCTATCTGTGTCTTAGAAACAAAGGTAACTAATAGTACATGATTCCTGACCATAACCCTCCTGAGATCCTCCCCCCCAAAAAAAAAATCCCCAAACCTCCAGCCCCATGTGCGAATGCATGCAGAACGTCTTGCACACATGTCTAAAAGCTGTTCCACCTTTCAAAAACTGTAGGAACAGATAACAAAATTAAAAAAAAACATGTGCACACAGGTGTCATGTATAGACATAATCACTGAAGTCTGAATACCTGAATTCCTTAATGGTTGGTAAATGCGGTCACATGAGCAAAATCTCACCATTGGTGAACCTCGAAGCTCTGTCCAAAGAACAGGGGGGGAAAACTGTTCAGTAGTCTTTAGCCAACATTGTCATTGATCTGAATATTCCATTGGTGTTATAGTTTATGAGTAGTTATTGTTGTGTTGTTGTGCGTTCCCCAGCTGAACACTCTGGGGGTCAGCCAGAATGTGCACTCTGACTCACTCATCCCACCTGGTAATCACTGAGATTGAAATGGCACGCTGAATGAGATGTTTGTGTGTATGGTTTATAAGTTATTTAGATTTTTATCTTTGTTATTGTGGTCACATATGCTGAATTTATTTTCTTAAGTAATGAAATATTGATTGATTGATTGATTGGTTGATTTATTTATTATTTATTTATTTATTCTTTTATATCAAGGATAATGGAATAAGTACTCGTGTGCTTTTTTACATCCAATCCCCATGTGTAGGCAGTTTTGTAAATCTTGTCATCTGTTCCCACTGCCACACAATATTTTACTCTTTTGAAAAGCAGAACAGGATTTAACATGTGCACAAGATGTTCTGCATGTGTTTGTACACAGGGCCTCGGTTTATGGCCTCATCCGATGGACTTTTGGGAGAGTGGAGCCTGCACTGATGTTAATTCCAGGGGAAAATATCCTCTTGAACAGGATTCAAACCCAGGTCGTCAGATTGCGAGCGCAGTGTTCTGACCACTAGGCTATCTTGTCCCCATTGATTGATTAAGTAGTTGATTAATTGGTGATGGTTTTGTCTATGTTCACGTAAGAATTGTGTTTTGCAGTACTTTTTATGCTCTTGTAATTCCCCATTTCTTATGTTTCATAGTTAAAGGTGGAATTTTCTTCTTTGCATTTTCACCATGAAATGGATGCTGTGCAGGGCTCATGATCAGTCATTGTGTTTGTCTGCTTCCAGAAATGACGAGAATTCTACCCAGATTTTCATTCCATTCATCAGTGTTAGTATTTGATGTTGTGTTGCTGCATGTGCGTAAGAGAGAGAGAGAAAGTGAGTGAGAAAGTAAATGATTAAGTGAATGTGTGTGTGCATGTGTGTGTGTGGTGTGTGTGTGTGTGTGTGTGTGTGTGTTCTGTGTGTGTGTGTGTCTGTGTCTGTGTTGTGTGTGTCTTTGTGTGTGTGTGTGTGTGTGTGTTTGGGGGAAGGGGGAGGGGATGTGAGAGAATGAATATGTATCTGTGCATGTATATGTATGTAAACTGGTCTCTTTTTTTGTTTGTTTTTGTTTTAATCTTGGCATGAAAAGAGTTTTCTTTTTGTCATCTTACCTTTAAACTTTAGTCTCTTTCACAACTGCAAGGGGACTTTCTTTTACTGTTAATAAAGTATGGAGTAACAGTATTGCAAGTATAGAAATTGTAAAGAAATTACGCATTTTCAGTTATTTGTTCAGAGTGTTTTACACAGGTTTGTCTATAGAAATCCATTTCTTTGTGGGAATGATACTTATACGCTGTTTCTTTTGCTTCTTTTGTTTGTTTTACATTTTTATCAATTTCAAAATTTAACACACGCACACATGCACGCACGCATGCACACACACGCGTACACACACATGCACGCACGCATGCGCACGCACGCATGCGCACGCACACACACACACACACACACACACACACACACACACACACACACACACACACACACACACACACACACACACAGAGTTTTGATAACCTTGAAGTGTAATGTAATTTTTGTTTGTTATCAAATGAAACAGGAGGTACGCATTGGAACACTGGATACTTTGAACACCTCCACATCAGGTCAGTTGGTCTACTGGTCTTTGTAAATTATGATAACTTATTTTGTCTTAAAGTGATTTTTTTGGTTGTTTTTTTTAAGAAGAATCAGTATTTTGGTTTGAAACTGTTGCCTGTATGCATCTCTATGCTATTAGTTAAAGTCACACAACATGCTCCAATTCCACAAGTATGAAAGATGTATGTGTGTGTGATGTGATGTGATGTGATGTGTGCAGGCTAATGTACTTGCAAGCTTGATATGTGCACCACGCTTTCACTTGACTGTGCTTACATATGTTTATATACCAAAAAGTATCTTGAAGTCGGAATGCGGCTACCATCGTTGTGGGCAAAAATGGTTGCATAAGCAAACTCTTATCATTGATGAACCTTGGAGCTCTAGCCGAGTAACATAAAAAAGTATTTATATATATTTAAGAAAATGTGTGCATTCATACATACAACCTCTTATGTGCAAAAGTTGGTGGTTGTAATCTCTTTAAGTAACGTAGTATTGTGTGAAACACTCCCTCCTCACACACGCGTACACACATGCACACTCACTCCTCCTCCTCCCCCCCTCTCTCTCTCTCTCTCTCTCTCTCTCTCTCTCTCTCTCTCTCTCTCTCCTCTCTCTCTCTCTCTCACCCCTACCCATTATTACCAGTTAAACTCCTATCATATATATATATATATATATATTTTTTTTTTCTTCTAAATCTGTGTCTGCAGTGGAGATAGAAGACAGCACCGTGACATCACCGGGTCTCTCCAGCTCTCCACCCCACTCCACCCCTGTGCTGGAGAGGACGCGAGAACCCCACACCCCTCCCTCCTCCCCTAACATCGGTGGACCCTCCCCCGCCTCGGGGTCAGTTCTCTCCCCTGTCTACATGCCGCTTTCTTTCCGTTATCGTTTGTGTTGTGTGAACAGGGTGTAATGAATTGAATCAGTTTTGGAGTTTTCTTCTTCTTTTTGTTTTTTTTGTATGTGGTAGCGATTTAACACTCATTTTTTTGTTTGTTTCAATCTCTTTTGCAAGGCAGTGATATTGTAAATATTGAAATCAACAGTTTTTATTGTTCAGTGTTATCTATCTGTTTGGCAGCTCTTATAAGCAGTACTTGTCATCATTTTCATATATATTATATATATATATATATATATATATATATATATATATATATATATATATATATATATATATATTTTTTTTATATATATATATATATATTATATATATATATATATATATATATATATATATATATAGATGGGGGCGGGATAGCTAAGTGGTCAGAGCGCTCGCTTTTCCCCAGTCAAGTTAAGGAGCGTCGAGTGTGGCTATCAGTTGGATGGGTCACCGTTTGCTGTGTGTGCCTTGGCTTCAGACTTGTAATGGGACTGTCATCTGTTCCCACCGGCACACAATGGCCTACTCACGAAAAGCGGAACAGGATTTAACGTGTGCGCAAGACGTTCAGCGTGCATTTGCACACAGGGCCTCAGTTTATAATCTCATTCGAAGGGCTGCATGTGTGTGTGTGTGTGTGTGTGTGTGTGTGTGTGTGTGTGTGTGTGTGTGTGTGTGTTGGTCCTTGTTGTTTGAAGCTGCCGTCAGCAGGTCCTATAAAGTCCAGTGTGTGCAGTTTTGCCTATCCTTTCAGTCAGGCGACCAGTGTTGTGTGTGGTCTTGTTGTTTGAAGCCCGTCAGCAGGGCCTATAAGTCCAGTGTGTGCAGCTTTGCCTATCCTTTCAGTCAGGCGACCAGTGTGTGTGTGGTGGTCCTTGTCTTTCAAGCTGCCGTCAGCAGGTCCTATAAAGTCCAGTGTGTGCAGTTTTGCCTATCCTTTCAGTCAGGCGACCACCTCGGGGCCCTCCACCTCGGCCATGCTGTCCAGCAGCAGCGGGGAGTACATGGACCTGCAGGTGGACTACTGGTGGACCATGCCCAAGGCAGAGACCTCCGACAAGGACAAGAAGGACAAGCGCGATGCCAGCAGCAAGTTCTCCCTCAAAACTGCCTTCCGCTCCCTGGTGGTGTCGCGCATGGCGCCCTCGCCTGGTTCTGGCCCCTCAATGGTGTCCATGGCCGTTAGCGGCAGCAGCAGCGGTATGGGGCCCCCTGCATTCTCCATGATGGTGGTCACCAAGGAAAAGAAGCAGAAAAGTGAGTGCTGGTGTTGGAGGTGGGGGTTAGAATGAATTTTTTATTAAAAAAAAAATTGGGGGGGTTACAATGAATTAATGATGAGTGTTTGGTTTATTGAGAGTATACAAAATCTTCATGCATATACTGTGGAGGAGAGAGAGAGAGAGAGAGAGAGAGAGAGAGAGAGAGAGAGAGAGAGAGAGAGAGGAGAGAGAGAGAGAGAGGTGTACATTTGAAATAACTATTTCATGTTTTTGGATTGTCATACATACTGTGTTTAGAGGAAGAGGGAGTACATTCTAGTTCATTAGGTCTCTTGTTTTGGATGGTCATGTTGGCTGTGTGGTGGGAGAAGAGGGGGAGGTGAGTGTTTGTTCAGGATTCAGTCATGTTGATTGTGGATTCTGTCATGTTGATTGTGGATTCTGTCATGTTGATTGTGTGTGTGGATTCAGTCATGTTGATTGTGGATTCAGTCATGTTGATTGTGGATTCAGTCATGTTGATTATGGATTCATCATATTTGGATTCAGTCATGTTAATTGTGGATTCAGTCATGTTGATTGTGGATTCAGTCATGTTATTGTGGATTCAGTCATGTTGATTGTGTGGTGTGGATTCAGTCATGTTGATTGTGGATTCAGTCATGTTTGTGGATTCAGTCATGTTAATTGTAGATTCAGTCATGTTGATTGTGGATTCAGTCATGTTAATTGTAGATTCAGTCATGTTGATTAGGATTCAGTCATATTGTGGATTCAGTCATGTTGATTGTGGATTCAGTCATGTTGATTGTGTGGTGTGGATTCAGTCATGTTGATTGTGTGGTGTGGATTCAGTCATGTTGATTGTGGATTCAGTCATGTTGATTGTGTGGTGTGGATTCAGTCATGTTGATTGTGGATTCAGTCATGTTGACTGTGTGGTGTGGATTCAGTCATGTTGATTGTGGATTCAGTCATCTTTGTGGATTCAGTCATGTTGATTGTGGATTCAGTCATGTTGATTGTGGATTAAGTCATGTTGATTGTGTGGTGTGGATTCAGTCATGTTGATTGTGGATTCAGTCATGTTGATTGTGGATTAAGTCATGTTGATTGTGTGGTGTGGATTCAGTCATGCGCATCGGGAAGAAGGCGAAGGACTTGGAGTCTAAGAGCCAAGTGATTGATGGCATCAACCGCATGGTCTGCACTACCAAGAGTCAGAATGTCACCCTCACAGGTCAGTCAGAGTGTGTGTGTGTGTGTGTGTGTGTTGTGTGTGTGTGTGTGTGTGTGTGTGTGTGTGTGTGTGTGTGTGTGTGTGTGTGTGTGTGTGTGTGTGTGTGTGTGTTGTGTGTGTGTGTGTGTGTGTTTGTGTGTGTGTGTGGTGTGTGTGTGTGTGTGTGTGTGTGATGTGTGTGTGTGTGGTGAGTAGATGTCACCCTCACAGGTCAGTCAGAGTGTGTGTGTGTGTGTGTGTGTGTGTGTGTGTGTGTGTGTGTGTGTGTGTGTGTGTGTGGTGTATGTGTGTGTGTGTGTGTGTGTGTGTGTGTGTGTGTGTGTGTGTGTGTGTGTGTGTGTGTACGTGTTGTGTGTGTGTGTGTGTGTGTGTGTGTGTGTGTGTGTGTGTGTGTGTGTGTGTCTATTCATGTATAAGTCATGGCTACCAACCATTTCTTTTTCCCTTGAATTTTTTTTTACATTTATAGTTGCGGTTCTGATTTTGTGGATTTTAATAAAATTTTGTGGTTCCAAAATTTACAACAACAAAAAATATGCATACATTGATTGGAACATCAATTGTGCTTGCTAGTTTGCAATGCCAGTTTGCAAGATGTTGAAGAAAAGGTGAAGGGTAAATGTGATCGCTGTGCCTATAAGCAGTTTGTTCTCAAATACAGGAAGGATCTTCCATACATTGTTCAGTTTCAACCAGGCAAAAGTTACACCTTCTTCTGCAGTCTTACCTGTGCCATTGCAGCTTTAAAGTTTTGCATGGTGGACAAAATGGCATCACTGCACATGAGACCAGTTGTTTACCTCTATGACTTTGGCATAAAAGATATGATTTCAACTGTCTTGCTATGTTGCTATGCTAGTTGCTAAAAGGTGCCTGAAATTTTTTGTGAGTTTATTGCACTGATTCTAATGTGTTGACAAAAACAAACAAGGCGTAACATAGCAGACGACAATGTCCATAGGAGATAATGACTGATGGTTTGTATGTGCGTTGTCAAGTCATGTATGGGTCGCTCCATCTTGATAGATTTGTGTCTGTGCATCAGTGCCATGTAATTGATGAAATAAGAGTTCAGAGACTAGATTACTGAAGTAGCAACAAAACAAACAAGTGTTTTTGCTGAGCATGGGATAAATACTTTGAACCTGCAGGCAGTGGTGAACAGCTGTAAAGCTGTAGCCAGCCATAAAGAGCCCATATAGACCAGCTTACATGTAACACTTTGGACTTAATTTGCTAAAAAAAACCCCATCCAAATAAACAGCAAGAAAAATCATTGCAGCTGGTGCTCACTGCTTGTCTCTGAGCAATATGATCTACGGATTTTATAGTTTACAAAAGCAGATGTGAGAAGTGGTCAATGTACTTTTGGTTTTCTCTCAGCACTTTCATTATAATACACTATTCTTTCCTGACAAATCAACTTGTCAGAAGATGGAAGGCGTGGTCCTTCAACCATAAAAGATGCCTCAGCTTCAGGAAGCTGTGCCCCCTGACACCCTCTTTTCCAGGAGGGAGCTAAGCCCCCCCCCCCCCCCCCCTCCACTAGATGCTGTTGTTAGATTCTCAAAGGTTGGCAGCTATGATAGTTGTTCTGTATAGTTCGTCTTTTCACTGCATATCGGAAGCTCCTTGCGTTTGCAGCATTCTGTGTGTAGAAATAAATCTGTGTAATATGATTAGCCACTATGGTGCAGTGGTTAACGTGTTGGATTCCTATGACATTAATGTGTAACAAGGATTCCTATTGATATCAGATAGGTCCATAACTGCTTTTACTAAAATGTACCAGTATTAATCAGTTTAACCTCTTCGTTCTCAGTTACTGGAGGGTGCATTATCTCAGGACCACTGATCCATGAGGAAAGAGTGACTGTATAAATAAATGAATGCATGACTGAAGAAAACCAAAGGAGAACTGTCTGGTTTCAGTGGTGGTGGATGGAGTGGAGTGGCACAATGTCAAGTTCTTCCAGTTGTCCTCGCAGTGGCAGACACACATCAAGAACTTCCCCGTGGCCATTTTCACCTCCATTGACGCGTTCTGAGGCTGGAGACCCCAGCAGCAATTTGGCAGAGCCTGACATCAGAGTCCCTCCTCCTCTCCCACCGCCCGCACTTCACAAAATGTGTGTGCTTCATCAAGTGTGTTGCTTGTGAGAGAAGAAAGAGGACAGGAGCTGGGAGATGAGGTGGCATGCTGTGTGTAAGGTGTGTCTTCCTGGACGTGGCAAGAGAGTCCTGAATGTGTGCCAGTGTAGAGCCACACCCAGTGTCCCGGCATCCTCCGGTTTTCATGCAGATCATCTGTAGAGATCTGCCATGAGGAAGTTTGGGTGGGTTTTTTTTGGGGGAGTCCAGAGGCACAACCCAGCCATGTTTTTTTTTCTAGAAATTCTGAAAAGAAAGGCTCAGTTTTCAAAGTATTGAAAAGCGAGGGGCATTTTGTTTCACACCACGAAATGAACTGCATAAACTGACTTGCATAATGTATGTGGTCTATTGCTTTAGGTGAATTTTTCTAGTGATGGGAAGGGAAGGGAAGACAAAGCAACTTGTCTGTTCAAAATGTTTTAGTTCATACAGGAGAGAAAAAAAAGAGAAATGATGATATTTACTTTGTCCCATGCAGAAATGATATTGCCATCTTTGAGGACAGGTCAGTGTAGCTGTCAGAAGGATCCATGTCCCTGAACCCATAGACATTACACTGAACCAAAGTCAGTGACTCACAGCTTAGTCCAGTGCTTGCCACATGATATGATGTCAGAAGATATTGCAGTGAGTACAAAACATAACATATGCGGTATCAGCACGAAAATGGAAGCAAACAAACCAGTGTAAGTCTTAGAAAGCTAGGACTGACCAGTTTGATGTCCATAATATGAAACTGGCGAGTAGCTTCTTTCCCAATAGGACTGTGTGTAGATTGTGTCATTCAAATTGAAACATTGCTCCCGTAAAAAAAACCCAAGCCCTTATGTCCGTCTGTGTTCTCTGATATTTGTACCAAAGTTTTGGAAAATTTCAAATAGCTTCATGTACGTAATAGTTTATGAAAAGAAAATAGTGGGATGGGTTGTTGTTTTTTTCCAATCAGATGAAATGGGGAATAAAAGAAAAATAAGGCTATTAGTAAGGCAAAATGCTGTGAGCTGTGAGCAAGTTTCAAATAAACGGTAGCCACAAGAACTGTATGTGTGAACATTGGTATATCAGCAAGGACCGGTCTGTAAAAGACCTCAGTTGAAATTTCTTGCAACTGAAAAAAATGTTTTTATGGTGTTGTCATTATCATGGTAGACATCTGAAACAATTCAGAAGACTGCTTGTGAAATATCACCATGCCCCTGTATGCTCCCATCTCCCCACCTACCCCCCACCTGTCACTCCTCCCAGTGTGACCTTCCCTCTGTCTTGCCCTCATCAGATGATATTACGGTAGTGGCAATGTCGTCCTTCCAGGTGCATAATCCATGGTGTAGACTGTGTTCAGTGTGACTCAGACTGTTGTCTTGATAAGTGTTGTCGTTCTAGATCATGTGCAAACCCAACTTGATCAACTGAGTCATCCAGAAATTCCCTGCACACTCCTCACCCCTTTTTCCCCAGAGAATGGCCAGTGTGGAACAGGCCCCATCCCAAAAATATCCCCCTGGATTGTTTTTGAAAAGCACAAAGTACCTATTGTATAGACTTTCCAGCATTCCCACGTCAAAAGGAAAAAGACACTGCAGTTTGAATATTGAGCTTGATTGTGTGTGTGTGTGTGTTTGTAGAGAGATTCTTACGAGTAAGGAGCATGATGATGAGTTTGTGTGATGACAAATTGTTCTTATATACACACACACATTACCCCACTAAAGGCGTCAGTGACTGAGGGAAAAAATAAAGGACAAATACTACACAATGTAATGTGGAACCAGTCTGGTTTGTGGGACAAGTGAATGCAGGAGAACATGAACAGGTGGAGAGTTCTTACGTCTGTGATGTGTTTTTACTACAGTGAAGAAAAAAAAAGAAGCGCATACTACTCATTGACTGAACCCTTGCCTAAAAAAATGAACGCAATAAAAAGACAGGACCGACGGTGCCCAAGAGGACAGAAATGAAGGTGAAAAAGAATGGTGCAGTACTTTTACAATTATATCCAGAGCAACTTGCCACACAGGTGATGTGTAATGGACCATGTGTTTTCCCAGTAGCCTGCAGCCCTGTTTTGTTGTATTGCCATGCATGCCGACCTGGCTAACTCCGTTCTGAGGTGGACCATCCGTGACATCAGTTGAATCCGTCAAGTTTGATTTATTAAAAAAAACAAAAACAAAAAACAAATCAACCAAAAAAAAGTTGTATGCCTCCATGCCGATGTTAAAAGAGATTACCAGTTTTGCCCATGATTTTATGTTGTATCCATGGTTATGTATTGTGGTTCTTATGATAAGCGGAGTGTGTAGAGAGATATTGTCACATGATGGATATTGTCTGTCGTATATGTGTGTATCGTTGACTTGAGTTCTCAATGTGAAGCTGGATTTCCATTGGAACTGTTTTTCGTCCAGTGTCCTGTTTTGTTGATGACTTGCAGATTGCCTTGTCAAAGTCAAATGGAAGAGGGGAGAGAGAGAGAGAGAGAGAGAGAGAGAGAGAGAGAGAGAGAGAGAGAGAGAGAGAAGAAAATATGTTCTTCGTGTGTGTGCATAAGTGTGTGTTTGTGCAGTTGTGTGTGTGTGTGTGTGTGGTGTGTGGTGTGTGTGTGTGTGTGTGTGTGTGTGTGAGGGAGGGAGAGAGAGAGAGAGAGAGAGAGAGAGAGAGAGAGAGAGAGAGAGAGAAGAGAGAATTTTTTTTTTTTGGGGGGGGGGCGGTAATTTTGTGAATATCACCTCTTGGGTATATGTTTTTGTTTCCTCTCTCTCTCTCTCTCTCTCTCTCTCTCTCTCTCTCTCTCTCTCTCTCTCTCTCTCTCAGTGCTTTATATAGTTTGGTGTATGTTGTATTAGTGTTCACTTTTGTTTTTTTGTCTCTGTCTTGTGCTTTCTGTCATAATGGTGCGTGCTCACAGCAGTGATGGGAGAAGTCCCACAGACATTATCATTTCAATATGGAGATTTTTTATGTCGTATTATTTGCATGTGTATAATGTTGTTTGTAATATTAGTTATCCTGTGGGCATACAGAAATAATTGTTCAGGAGAAACAGGGTGGTGAAGTGCACATATATCACTTATTCACAGTGTAATCACTTGTGTGAGAGTGACTCAAAGATGAATTTTTGTTTTGTGTAAGCCGTGTGCAGTTCAATGTCAGTTGTCGGTGTCAGTGAACTGTAGTGGTGTGGAGATGCTGTGTCATGGTGCTGTCTCTTAAACAGTTCAAATACACATTAGTTTATAGCGCAGCAGTTCAAGTGCAGTTACGTTCAGTTATATATTGTAGCAGTTCAGATTTATTGCTTTATTGCATATCTTTTTTTGGTTTGTTGTGGTAAACCCTGGTTTATGTCGTAGTGTATATCATTCGTATTGTACTGGCACGTTTAATTATTTATTGGTTTCTTTCTTTACTTCTCTCACCCCTCCCTCCCACAGAAACCTGTAAAGGAAATCTATTTGGAAATTAATTTTTCAGTCTAGCTGCAAGACCCAAAGTATTAGACAGGACTTCTCTTTGTGTGGTTTTAATATTCTGTATCCATGCTGGGTTGTGAAACAGCAATATTAATGTTCCCCTTTGACTGTTGATTCCAACCACCAGTGATGGCCCCGAGATTTTCAGATTTGACATGGGAGATTTAGCCAAAATCATAGGGTTTTTTTTGTTGTTTCTTTTTAGTATCAAAAATTGCTGTATGTAGATGTAGAGATTTTTCTGTGTATTGAAAAAGCAGTAGAAGGTTGAAAAATGATAGTTTTATATTGTTTCCATTGCAATAGGGCATAAAAGACAGTCATTTGTGGATGTTCAGGCTATATAAGTGATTGAGTCCCTTTTAATTGGTGGTGCAACTATAGACTTGAACTTGAAAACAGTTTTGATCAGATATTATCCCCATATCACACCTTAAAAGAGTGAGGGATAAGGGAGGAGGAGTGGGAGGATAAGGAGGAGGAGTGGGAGGAAAGGAGAGGGTGGGGATGGAGGGTGGGAGAGGGATAATGGTGGTGTTGGTGGTGAGAGAAATTGTGTTTATTTGTTTGGCAACATCAGGATACTCACTCTTTTCAGTCCAGAAGTGTATGCATCTAATTTTTTGTTGTTGATAGCCATGAAAAATATTTTAGAAATCTTAGATGTGGGAGAAGTGTATCTCTGCTCAGCATAAATGAGAGAACAATTGATAGTTATTTTTCTCCTTTCATCGTCCTTTGGGAATTTATAGCATGAAAATTAAATTTTGGGTCAACACCTCCTCTTTCTCAGATATTATTAAGCAATGTATTTTGTTTTTGTTCATAGCTCCTCCTCTGTTCATAAGCGGAGGCTTAACCAACCACAGGGGATTTGAGTGTTGTGTATAATGTCCACTGTTTCAGTTGTGTCGCACACCACATCAGTATTTGACCATCGATTTGTCTGTGATTCCAGGTTTCATGGTTCTGTGTTATTCCCACTCTGTGTGGTGCTTTTTGTTCTTTTGGTCATGTTTCAGTTGTAAGCAGTTTGGATATTGTCAGGTTTTGGTTGCACTGCCTTTGGTTTTGATGGCAATTCAAGAAGTGACAAGACTGGAATTGTTGCTTTTTCTCCATTGCCAGAAGCTGCATGGTAACATCAAATACACTCCGCGGTACACACTGTATGAGTGCTGTAGAATTCTGACATTGTGCAAATCTGTACATAAGTGTTTTGTGGTGAAGTCACTATTTATTTACCATCAATGGAGTGATGGTCATAAAAGTCTTGGTCACACAGACAGCGACACATGTAGAATGGTTTCTCTGTGTGTGTGTGTGAATTGTGTGTATAGTGGTATGTTCACAGCCCAGTGAGAATGTAAACTGTACAACTGCATATGCACACATTGGTATGCAAGGGTTGACATATATTAAAAAAACCAAACCAAAACAAACAAAAAAACGTGTATATTTTAACACATCATTCTGAACATTTGCAGCAGAATCGGTATTCAGGAGAAAATGCTACTATGAAAGATAAAAGACTTCACACAAGAAAGAAAAAAGTTCACTGATGATGATCTTCTCTTCTTCAGTGCTTTCTCCTCCCCTCCTCATTTCCACTAAAATGTTTCCCCCCCCCCCCCCCCCCCCCCACTTTTTTGGGGGGAGAGGGGGGCTACTAACTGATTCAGGCCATTTATTGCAAGTATGGTTGTGCAAGGTCAGATTCACTCCAAGCATAGACACCTTTTCTTTGCTCAACCTTTCACACATTCATAGGAGTCACATTCTTTTTTCAAAAAAACCCACACCAACCTCCCTCCCCCCCCCCCCAGCTCACCAAAAAAACCCCTATTTGGGCACATACACAAAACCAGCCAAATCATTGATCAAAATTGTGATACTTTCTGAATTCGAATTGTGATTTCTGAATTCAAACAATGTATTACACTTTAACAGAATGAGTTGAAGATGTACAAAGAGGCTGGAGCATTTTCATCACTGGTTCTTATTCCTCACTCTGAAAGCACCTGTACAACTGTTTTCAGGCCTGAATCTAAGAAGTTCTGTGCTGCTTCTATTCTTTTATCCTTTATTCTTTTATTTTGAAGATAATGAAATAAGCACTCGTGTGCTTTCTTACATCCAGTCCCTGGGTGTATGCAGTTTTGTCAATTTTGTCATTCGTTCCCATCAGCACACAATAGCCTACTCTTCCGAAAAATGGAACAGATTTTAACATGTGCGCAAGATGTCCTGCGTGCGTTATGAGACCTCAGTTTAGTCTCATAGGAAGGACTTTTGGGGGGAATGGAGTCAGCACTGATGTGAACTCCAGAGGAAAAATCCTCTTGAACGAGATTCAAACCCGTGTCAACAGAGCATGAGCGCATCACTCTGACCACCAGGCTGTCTGGTCTATGACTATGAGGTGTAGGGCGTTCAGGTTATTGTTGTTTTGCTTGAGCATGCAGTTTGCATGGCACAAGAAGACAAAGTCTGTCTTTGTAGCCTGTTTTGAAGACTAGTTCTCCCTAATCCATATCTCGCTTCGTGATAATCAAGATTTAAATTGTTCAGAGACTGTTTGGATTTGAAAAGCAGTTATCTATTCACAAGATGGTCATGAATATCATTTTTACTAACAAATCTTTAAAATATTAGGCATTGCAGGTTGTATAGATGACTAAATTATCACTGTTGCTGGTTTATGATGTAATATGAACACTTTTTTGACTGTTAAAATAAGTAGTTTATGATGTAATGTGGACACTTTTTTGACTGTTAAAAAAGTAATATAGATTGTGTGTTATGTAAAGGTCTCTTTGCCAGTTATTACCACAACAGTGGCTGTCAACATTCCATCATTATAGGGCTGGTCACTCTGTATCGTATTCTGAGCTTTTGTTTCTATTATGCTTTATACCCCTAACATTTCAGCAGTTAACACATAGGAAAGGTACAGAAGCTTAAGTAGCAATGCGACATGTAGAAATGAATGTTGACTACCAGTATATCAGTATCAAATCAAGAGAACTCTGAATCAAACAGTTTGTTAATTTTGATAACCAGAGGACACATGTTCTCATTCTATTACATGTAATTATTCACGCTGTCAGTTTAACGTGACTGCACCTCTTAGTTCATGAGTAAATGTAATGTGTGCAAAGAACACGATGCATGTTGGTTGGTGTGCGAGTGAGTATTTGTACAAAGCAGAATGTTGGTTTCTGAGTGTGTCATGTGTGTGAAACAAAGGAGCGCTGTACATGTATGTCATTTGCACAAAACAAAAAACACTTTATGTACATGAGTGTGCGCGCGATGTGTGTATAACAATGAAATGTACGAAATCCTGTTAGAATGTTCAGTCGGTGAGCATACTTTACCGAAATATTGTGGAAGGAAAAAAACAAATTGTGAGCGTCTTCCACATGTATGGAATTTGGTTTCTGAAACCTTTATTAGTTCTGCCAACAGACAGTGTGTTCATATGAATGAATGTACTTACATGTGTGTGTGTGTGTGCGCGTGTGTGTAAATACTTTTTTTAAAAAAAAAATGACTGTGTTCATCTTTTATGGGTGGAGTGTAGGGATGCTATTTGAATGAAGGCTCTGTTTTCATAAACTTGAATAACAGTGAGATAAAGAGGACATTAGTCAATGGCATTTCTTAATGGTCACGCTTTAAATGGTATAAATTTATGAGTTGGCAAGGTGTGTGAATGCAGGGCATCAAGAAGTGATGCTGTGGTAACGCGAGTGAAACTTGTGCAATAGTAACATCCTAATATTCGTCTAAAAACAAAATTCATTGTACAGATTTGGTACCATAGTGGTCATTATGTAGTCTTAGAGTGGACTGTTCCGGAAACGAAAATCTCTTTGGTTTTTGAGGTGTGTTTTCCTTTTTTGGGTTTTTCTTTTGTGTGTTTTAGTGTTGTTTAATTTCAGTCCATTTGTTGTCATGTTTTAAGTTTTGGTTGCTTGTTTAAATCATTTTGCAAGTGCCCTTTACTGTTGCAAAGTTTAGGACTGTTGTATGTAAAGATATTGACTGCTTTTTGTTGTTTTCAGTTGAAATGGTGTGTCCCAGTTTGTTTTGTAGTGTCTATAGAGTTGCAGTGTTCCCAGTTTGTCACTGTGTGCAGTTGTTATTTGTTACACATTGAAAAAGTGTGGGGGGGTTTTACACAGGGATCATGGGGCCTAGGCAATATCAAAATCACACACATTGTGTAAACATTGAATTTGTTGTGGAATTTCTTGCTCAGAGAAAACATTATAAAATGTGTACTTCTGTCAGAGCTACAGAGCACAATTAAGAAAACTAATATCTCTCTTGTTAATGCATCACATTTTAAATTGTTTCTTATGTTATTCTGTGACTGGGAAATTTTCAAGGAATGATGTAGCCAACTGTGCTTAAAGTGGCTCAGTTTGTGATTGTAGGTGATCAGCATAAAAAGTTTCATTATTTGGTCAATGTAAGAGTACTGCTCATTTTCTTTCAACGAGAGTCAATACATTCTGAAATCTTTTTTTGTGTCTCAAGGATTTGAATTTTTTCCCTTAAAGATAAAACATACTTTTCAGTTGTGAGGTGACATTTAAAGATGTTCTTGTAAATGTTGTCAACAGCTACTCTTATCAAGGCTGTGAAGTTATTTATTGATTTATTGTTTAGCAGTAGCATGCATTAGTGGAATCTGAATGTATCAAAACAGACTGATCAGATCCCATGCAAGTTATTATTATTATTTTTTTTTTTGTTAAGAGAAAGGACACATGGTTGTCTACAGTCACATACTTTATTAAGTTTCTTTGTGTTGATAGCAAATCTACAAAATGTGCATGTGACTGCCATTGTTTAGTTTTAGTCATCTCTAAGAAATAGCTTATATTTCTTTATTGAAATTTTTGCCTTTTTTTTTTAAAAGAAACATTATTCATTAGATTTGGGAACATATGGAAAAAAACAAACTGTATATAAATAAAACATCTTCTGCAACCTCTTACCCTTGTGCTCATGGTCTGCTACATATTTATTTCTGTTTCCGAGAATGGGGTGTTTTTTGTTCTTATTTTTTGTTGTTTAAAATCTACTTTTATCCAAGGAGTCAAACCTATAATTAAAATAATTTTTGTCTCTGAAATGTTGCCTTTCTGAAAAAAAATGGCATGCTATTTTTCAGTTTACTTGTAATAATATACACAAGGAAAAAAAGAAAAAGAAACCCACATCTTTCGCATTTTCTTGCCATTCATGCTCACAATCTATTGCCATCTCATCAGACTGATGTTTTCATCAACTGTTATCGAACCAGTCAACCTAATTAGCTACAATATTTTAAAGACTTTTAACCTAATTAGCGACAATATCTTAAAGACATACAAATAGCTACAATTCTTATAGATCTGAACAGTTCCCTTCTGATTATTTCTTCCCACCCTCTCTTTTCAGAAGTAAAACAGAACAAAGGCTACATTTACCTCTATTGTAGGATTTTCTTTCCTGTGTGTTTTCAGAATATGGTTTTTGTGAGTATGCAATGAACAAAAAAGTGTTTACTATCAGCTGATGGGGGAGATTTCCAGTGACATTATTTTTTTTATCAAATAGATTTCTTTGATAAGATTTTCTTGGTGATTGGAACATTCAGAGGCACTCTTTAGATTCAGCTCAAAGTTTAAACAATAGTCAAATTTCAAGCTGCAATATATTTCTATGTGTAGGGGCCTTTTTGTTGTTTGTTTCTTTGGTTCCACCCCCTTGTTTTTTCATGTGAAGAATCCATTTTTTACTTTTATATATGTATGTATATTAAAGCTGTATTACTGTTTGATCAGACATGAAAAGACTTAACATTTGTAATTGTGAATAGTCTCCTGCTTTTTCTGAAAACTTTTTTTTTTTTTTTAAGAACTAAATTTAATTACTTCAGTTTGACCTGTCAATAAAAATGACCAATTTGTATATGTTTTGATTCTTGAAGGAGGAAAAATATGTAATTTTTCTTAAATCAGATATGCTCGTATTGTGTAAAGTTATTTTCATATTCTCATCCATGTGATTCATGGGAAAAATCAAATAAATTTTGATGATGAAGTCAATTCAGAAAATAATTCGACACTGCATAAGCATGTTCACATTTTTATGACTTACATAAGATAAGCTTCATGGTAGAGACTTTTCAGAGAAAAAAAAGAATGTTGGGTTGAAGCACACAGCACAATGCAGGCTTGTGTAATGTTGTGACCAAGTGAGTGCAGTACAGTACAATTTTACAGGTTTTATTCCAGTGTGCTTCACATGCTTGTTGACAATACTGAGATGTCGAGTCCCTACCAGCTTGCAGTCACACCCCCCCCCCCCCCCCCCCCAGCAGTGTGTATCCAGTTATCTACAATCCCTCCACACATTTTCAGTAGCCCTCGTTTCAAAGAAAAGTTATTTTTTAATTCCTTGTTTTAGTGTCTTAACATCAATGTGTGTGAAATTACTTCACCAAAAAAAAAAAAAAGAATAAACATGTTAAGACATTTTGTGCATTACAAATCCACATGTTTTGGCCCGTACTGATGTGTGTTGTGTATAGATGCAGTATGTCAGTATTTTTTACCCTGTGTTCGCTGGTGTTGCTTCCAAAGGTAGGTCTTGGTGTGAGCTGATTGTGTTCATTATCACCAGCTACGCCATACCAAACAGTCCTGAGAAATCTGAACAATCATAACTGGTGTCCACAGCTGGTACAGGTGAAAACATAACAATAAAATGTTGTTCGCTTCCAAACCCTGTTTTTTTTTTATCCTGGATTTTTTGTGTGTGAGTGAGTAGGTAGTCCTCCTGACTTAGAAAGTAGAGATCCCAATGTCAGCGACAAAAATGGTAGTCAGGTCATGCGAACATCTGGACTGGCCAAGACTGTCCTACAGGAAACAGCACAAGGAGGGAGATAAAGAGGCAGACAGAGAAAACGATGGGAAGATAATATCAAAGAGTGGACTTGCCTTAGGTGGAACGATTTACTATGGAAGGCCAAGGATCATGAGGAGTGGGGGAAGCTGGTCGCAAATCTTAAGCGGTACCCAACCGTCTACAAAACTATGTGACAGGTAAAGGTGAAGGAAAGAGTTGGTAGTCCTCAGCTATGACCACAGATATTGCATGATGGGTATGTGTGTGTCATCCAATCAGTGGCCCTACCCCCTTTCTACAAATACACACACACGCACGCAGAAGACCTTGCGCATATGTGAAAACCTGTTCTGCCTTTCAGAAGAGTAGGCCACTGTGTGCTGATGGGAACGGATAACAAAATTTACAAAACAGCACATGCTCGAAGACTGGATTTAAAAAACATGATTGCTCATTCTATTGTCTCGAAATAAAAGAATAAATAAAATATAAATTTGTTAAAAACCAACATCCATGTATCAAATATAAAGAAACCGCTCATGAAAAAGTAATGAAATATGCCTGTAACCACTAGCAAAGTCGACATATTCAACATATTTCAACACACATATATCCACTATATGCCTCTTACCTTTTAATGACTTCACTACCCTCAAGGTGCCATGAAGCCACTTACAGCTTAATGACTTCCCCATGGTTCTCAAGGGACCCCTAGTGGGAATTCCACACACAAACATTGACTAGGCCATTGATAAACAATGTCACAATTGACAAAGGATCGAGGTCTCAGATAGGGAGTAGTCAGGGGGTGTACTGTTAATGCTGACCAGTTGCAGCCCAGTTTACCAGGCCATCGGAATGAAAGAAAATAATAAGCCAAAACTCAATTTCTTGGAATCAAAGATTACTTTAGTGACACTGGTATACAGGGCGCCCGAAATAAAAGAGTTAACAATGCGTACACCATCACATTCCACACACTCAGTTGCTTTCAGTTTTAATTCAGTCTCTGTTCAAGAATACATAAAAATCCATTAACCAAAAACATTCCTTTCATATAACTCTCACTCATTAGACTTGTGTACATACATTGTGTCCATGTAATTCTACAAACAAGTCCAGCTCATAGAAATTACAAACCAATATCCTTCACCTTCAAATGAGATTATAAATTGAGGATCCATATGCAAACACACGCATTAACCACCTTGTGCACACAAGAAAAATCCACCCATCTTTCATGAAGAGTAGGCCAGCTATGGTTTGCGGTATAAACATCACAAACACACCCAGCATGCAACCTGCAGAGGGATGGGCTCCACCAGATTCAGCTTGTTGGAGACACATTGCCTGAAAGTTTTAAGGCAATGCCCCAGTTACTTGTCAACAAAATTCAAGCTATTAAGTTTAAAGGAGCAGTTGGTCATCCCCACACCATCTTCCTGGTATTACATGGCTTTAAAAAAAATTTTTTAGCTGCTTTTTGTTCTGCATTGCCAACATCCTGAGGATTAGCAGTCTGAGAGGGCTACAGAAGATCATAGACCTCAGCAGAGATAGAGAAAGATGGGTGAACACTGAGGGCACTAGGTGGAGCGCCTATTGAAGACAGCGGTGATGGAGACACCTAACAACCTGACCTTTTTCAGCACAGATAAGATGAAACTTTATTCAAAAATGGTCATAAAATACAATGAGAAGCTGGGATCAGTTGGATGTGGGCTGAGGTTAAAAATGCAGACACTAGAATAAACTATCTTATTTGGGACCAAAAATCCAGAGAACAAGGATTTTAAGTTGCATCTTTCATTTACAGTAGTCCCTACTATCTAAAAAGCTACAAATGTGCTTGAGATGACCTAAGACTGATTGCCAGATTCCAAGTGACCATGAACTATTGTCTCATAAACATGACAAAATACCACAATATTCTGGTACGATAACACCCAAAAAGCTGTTACTGTACAAGCTAAACAGTTAAACACTAAAACAGAAAACCCACAGAAAGAGAACTAACTCTTTCCTTACAATGCAATGTTGGTGAGACCATATACTGAAGATTCAAACATTTCTTTACATGAAAATATTGGCAGTTTTAAGTCCATGACAACTACTTCAGTGAGGTCAAGTATTTTCACAAATGATGAAGCAAAACACTTGTGCCCATCACACAACAACATCCAATGCCCCAACCTTTCTCAGATTTTAAAAATTATTTACACGTACTGCGAATGATCTAATTCTAAGGACTGTGCCCTTGGATTATGGGAAATATTTTCAATGACTTGATCCATCCAGAAAATTTTTGCACCGTAAGATAGTTCCTTACATTCTACACTTTCTGGTTGTTGTTTTTTCATTCCAGTGATAGTTTTCAGTCCAGCACAAACAACCACCACTTCACTTGACGGTGATGATGGCAGCATTTTTATCAGAAATGGTATAGTTGTCCCATTTCTTTTCCGGGTCATAGGGCTCCCATCGACTGGCAGGGAAGATGTGCTTGTTTCGCTCGTACCAACTTCGCAGGCACACCTTTCCTGCGTGGGATTCGTCCTTCTCCACTTTGGCGTCGTTGGTGAGACGAATGTCGTCATACACATCAAACATGAACAGGGGGCCTGACTTGCCTCTGGCCTTGGTGACGATGAAGTCGTAGAAGGAGTAGTGGTGGGGGATGATGAGATCCTCCTTGACGTACATGAGCTGATCCACACTGATGGGCTTGAGGTCATTGAATTCCTTGCGCAGGGACTCCAAGGCCTTGTGCAGGAACTGCTGGATGGTGTTGCCTTTCTTCAGGTTGATCTGCCGTCGGTGGCCCGACCCATCCCAGTAACTGTAGGTGATGGTGATCTCCTCTGACTTCACCTGCTCCTGCTTGTTCTCCCACTCCTGTCGCAGCTGCTCTCTGCACATGCACACACACACACACTGAACAGTTGTATTCTTTTCATCTCTTTTGAGATATACAGAGAACAAAATAAAAGCAATCATCAGCACCTAGATATTCATCATCCCAAAAAAAAAAAATCAGTCTAGGACTGCTTCAGAGGATGTGAGATGAAATTACCAATACCGACTTTGCTGGCAAAAATGTATGCCTTAAATCTGAAAATATGTGGGGTGTTCTGCATGCATTTACATACAGGACCTAGGTTTATAGTCTTGTCCAAAGGGCATTGATGTTCAGTTGGATTTTCTTGTCAAACTGGGAAGAATGGACAAGGCTGGGAATCAAACCCAGAGCCTCACAGTCTACTTCTTAGGCAGGTGAACGACCTACCACCTTCCTTTGTAATACCTGCTTTAATTTGTAACTAGTGATTACAGCAATGGCACTTTAAAAGGGAAAAAAATACACATGTGGTAAAGCATGCCTGAATTTTATACAGAAAACTGTGCAGTGACCTAAATACAACACTATACATCCTTCTTTGTATCAACCCTAACCGCTCACTGACCTGAGTTTATTCTCTTCTTCATCACGATCCCGGTCAGGCAAAAAGCTGGTGTCCACCTCAGGATTCATACCTGGAAGAAAAACGACAACCTCAAATTCATTGGTGGTAGACATCTTTTCTCCTCCCCTCCACAAATAAACAAGTCAACTTGATACAGCTTTATTCATAATTTTGTGTATCTCTCTTTGCTTGCAGGGATTTTTTCGCACACTGATGGATAGAACAGATATAAAGTTATTCTGAAAAATCTATGTGATCATTTTAATATACACCGTTATCGTTTCTCTAGTCTTTGATCTGTTTTCTACTTGCTGAAAAAAACACATGAAAACAATAATGTTACAACTGTTCTTATATTTCTAATTCAAACAGAATTTCATCTGAAAATATCCTATTTTGTATTTTTTTCTCAGTAAACAGGATTTTCCTCCCTCTGATCTTTTCAGAATAGAAATATCCCTCTCTCCCATTCCCCCACTCAATTTTTCATACCACAATTAGAAATAATATAGATCTGTGCAATATGTTTACATAAGTGTGAGCTTGTGTTCTGTACATTTTTTTAAATAGTGTTTTTGTATCAATGATTGCTTTACATTCTACACATAACTAGGCAGTGTAGGTAAGTTGTTACTGGTAGTGGTAAGCATTATTCATTTTCCCTTACATACTGAAAGACAGTGTTCTTGTTATAACCATTTTTCACTGTTATCATAAAATTAACTGTGTTCAGCAGAGTTCCCCACTGTAGTTTAGATGCTTCCAGTACCAAAACAGGACAAACAAAAAAAGGACTGGAAAAATGAATACTACCCAAAACAAGAAAAAAGGGTGGGGTGGGGGTACCTGGGTACCAAATTATAGAATCAATACAGCAGGGCATTATAAAGAAGAAGAAGAAAAAGAATGGGGTACTTTCAGTAAGAATAAGAAAGTAAAACTTACCAAATCGTTTTTTCTTTTTGGCTTCCAGTAGCTTGAGAATCATTTCTTCATCTTCTTCATCTTCCTCTTCCCCATCTTCATCCTCCTCCTCGTCAGCGCACATGGCAAAAGACAGCATGTTAATCTGAAAAAAAAAGGGTTTCAGCACCTTATCAGAGACATCAAATTTCTTTGGAAAACACAAAGGTGTTTTATAACCATCGATTGTTCAATACTTTTCACTGAACAGAACCATAAAAGTATAACAGGAAGGTGGCAGGATGGTTAAGATGTTCAACTGCCCAACAATCAATCTCTGAGGTTCTGGGTTTGACCCCCAGCCTTGCTCTTTCTTCCCAGTTTGATGGAAAAATAAAACTGGTCAGGTTTTTCAGACGAGACTCTAAACCAGTTCAGCAGTTGGACCCATGTGTTTACAGACTTGTGCATGTTATAGAACCACCATCAGTCGAAATACCTCCTGACTATCTTGGCAAAATTGGTAGGTTTAATTCCCAACAAAAGGTATCCCCAAAGCTGGTATACCTTAATGGTGGGAGTGGGGGGTAGATGGTGAACATATGCAAAAATCTCAATATTGATGAACCTCTGAGTCAGAGCTCTGGCAAAGAAACATACACACACAAGTAAAAACACACACACAAAAAAATGATAGATTTTTTTTGGCAATGCATAACAGTAACACAGATTACAAATTTGATAATATCTTAGTACACACTTTTGTAATCAAATACTGGGAAAAACTATTGATTAACACAGAATAAATAACTTCAACAAAGACTTTCGTCATACTTTTCTTTGTTCTTTCTTCTTCTTTTCCTCCTGACGCAGGGCAGCACTGCTGAGATGGGATCGTTTGTGGGCCAGCTGTTTTTCCCGCTCCTTCACCACAATTTCCTGCTTGGCCCTCATCTCATCCAGAGTAACCAGACCTGCCACAGTGAAACATGGCACTGCTCAAACTTCATGTTCTATGCTGGATGCTAGACATGATGATGATGATGATACTGATGGTACTGATAATGATGATGATGATGATGATGATGATCATGATATGATCATGATGATACTATTAATAATGACTTATTATTGGTTAAATTAAACTTTAAAGTGCAAGCTCTTGCATTATCTGAATTATCATTCATCAGCAACTCAATCCGAGTTCTGTATATATGATAACACATAATAATATATTAACTAGAAAGATTATCACTGAAAACTTTTTGAAATATGCTTTAACTTAGTTTAAGACAGGTTTTTAAGGCTTATAAAACTGGGGTGTTAACTGTTATGCAGGCTGGATGGCAATAAAAAAAAAAAGTTATTTCCAACTTATCAAGTAATTAACGTTTTATTAAGCAAAGTTCAGGCATAGCCTCTGAAAAAAAGCTGGATACATGACACAAACACCTGTGCAAGCGTGTGGGAGCGTGCACGCACACTCACGCACACCACACACACACATATGTACACACATAAAATGATACACACACAGACACACACACAGACACACACACACACACTCTGTTGCAGTAAACACATACACTGATCATGCATGATACACATACATTGATCAATATTATATATGATATAGTGATGCACACACGTCACAATTTTTTTTTCAGGTGTCAAAATGAAACTCTGTAGTTCACTAAGTCACGTAAGTGTAACCAAATCCATATTTTTGTGCACAGAGCTGGTGAAAAAGAAATATGTTTATCATTAAAGCAATTACACAGTACAAACAAACTATCAGATCAAGAGGAATACCACTGAATGTGGAAAACAACACAATACAGTGCCATCTGCGTGTAAAAAAAACTAAAATTGCATCCAGATTAATTTTGATTCCTTTCTTTTATAAGAAACTTAAGTTAAAGCCTGCTGTCTTCTAAATCATTCAAGATTCATTCTATCATAAAACAAAAATATTACACTATACAACAAAAGGAAACTCACCAATAGTGCTGGATTTGAGGGTTTGCTCAATGGCATCATAATGGGCTGCGAATTTGTTGGTAATACTGCCAAGCTTCAGCTCTTCTTCGATCTTTTTCTTCTTCGCTTCCACCTCTTCTTGCTCTTTCTGACGTTTCTTGATCAGGGTTGCAGCACGCCCACCTTCAGAGGCAGCTCCTTTGTAATGGGCCATGATGGGTCTGTCTTGGATTGGCAAAAAAGTGTGAGTTTTACAAAAGAAACACTTTCGAAGTATGCCTTAAACAGCTCCAAATCCACCGAACGACAACACAACTTTAGGTCTAGCCGGAAGCGGATATTATTAATGCGCATGCTAACGGCACATGGAAACAAAATGGCGCTCATGACGCGGTTGAAGAAGCCTACTCAAGATACTACCAACGATATAACGAAGAACTTGTTTTCTTTGCAGTTTGAAAGTGCCCTGAGTGAAGAAGAAAAGGAACTTTTACATTTAAGAGCTAGATCTCATGCAATATCTGTTTATCAGTGTGCACAAGCTACTTATTTTGTGGAGATTCTCAGGGAGATCAGGTTTGTCACATTCTCTGAATCTGTTTGTGTACTAATCTGTGTGTGTTCAGGGAGGCAGCACGTACATATGTTAACGGATATAGTTTGCAAAAAAAGTGTGTGTGTGTGTGTGTGTGTGTGTGCGCGC
Organism: Stramonita haemastoma; assembly: GCA_030674155.1. NCBI lineage: Eukaryota > Metazoa > Mollusca > Gastropoda > Neogastropoda > Muricidae > Stramonita > Stramonita haemastoma. The sequence goes on along the minus strand of CM060324.1, from coordinate 28,499,242 downwards.
GTGCGTGCGTGCGTGCGCGTGTATGACTGTGTGTGTGTGTGTGTGTGTGTGTGTGTGTGTGTGTGTGTGTGTGTGTGAGAGAGAGAGAGAGAGAGAGAGAGAGAGAGAGAGAGAGAGAGAGAGAGAGAGAGAGAGAGAAGGCAAGGCAAGGCAAGGCAAATTCTTTTATTGGAGGATAATAGATAAGCACACATGTGCTTTTTACATCCAGTCCCCGCCCTTTTCAGGGATAACATCAAAATAAAAGATATTAAACAATAAAACTATACGCAGTACCAAACAACATACAGAAATAAGTACACTGCATATAATAAGGTAAGAGAAATGTGACAGTACACTACATATAATAAGGTGAGAAAGGTGCACTCATTCAGAAGAGAAAATCAGAAGTCACAATAAAATAATTTGGATTATTAAAGAAGAAGAAAAGAAAGGAAAAAAAAACCTGAACAAAACAAACAAACAAACAAATAAACAAACAAACAAACAAACAAACAAAAAAAAAACCCCAAACAAACAAACAAAGAAAGAAACAAACAAACAACCCCCCCAAAAAAACACAAAAAAAAACAACAACAACAACAACAAAAACCGCTAATAAACAAAGAGCCAGCAGGAGCCAGCAGGAGAACATTATTATAAACAACTGAAACATCAGAGACTGAGAGAGAGAGAGAGAGAGAGAGAGAGAGAGAGAGAGAGAGAGAGAGAGAGAGAGAGAGAGAGAGACCGCGTGCATGCAGGTACGTGCGTGTGTGTGTGTTTGTGTGTGTGTAAAAGATTGATGGTTTTTTGAGTGTCCCATCTTTTCTCAGTGCCTTTTAGTTTAATTGGGTTATGTAAACTGTTAATCATACATGATACAGTACACAAAAGAGATCCCAGATTTTTCCTTAGGACTAGATCAAATTATATAACTTCAACCTGATGGTGTATTATAAAAGTCATTGGATAAAAAATGTGTGCGTTTATTCATTTATTTATATTTTTTCTTTTATATGAAGGATAATGGAATA
>CM060324.1:28483226-28493226 GCA_030674155.1 Stramonita haemastoma | reverse complement strand
GAATGCAAGAGTTTTGATTTGTTTTTGCAAGATATAGCACTATATAAATTCCATGTATTATTATTATTAAGTATAGGGAGTAAGTATGGGTGGAGTGTGTAAGGTAGGGGTGGGAGGTGTAAGTATTGGGGTCAGAGGGGGTGGGAAGGTGTAAGTATTGGGGTCAGGAGGGGGAGGGGTGGGGAGGTGTACGTATTGGGGTCAGGAGGGGTGGGGAGGTGTAAGTATCAAACTGTGTGCTGAAAAAGCTGATATGGTAAAAATACTTTTGTTAAGTTGATTACTTTTGTTACTTGAATTTTCCAGTTGTAAAAAGGTTATGTGGTGAAAAACAGACAGAAAAGTAGAGGAAAACAATAGAGGCTTAAAATTAGTCATTAAAATACAGAACTCCCCCCCCCCCCCCCCCCCAAAGACCAAAAACAGCAGTGGAGAAAACTTTAGTTTATACTGATATCAATTTCTGCAAGATTGTTTGAGTCGATGTATGAGAGGATGATGATTGAGAAGTACCAATAACAACAAAAAACAAACAAACAAAAAAAAAACTGGAGAAAAGATTTGCCAGAGAACTTGTAACCAGTGAAAGTAGACATGATGAATTCTGCAGGATAGCATATCACTTTATTCACGTATCTGTTTAGATGACATGCTTCTTTCTGAAGAGTGATCTGTATAAAACTTGCTCCTCAAAGCTTTCGGCTATGATGATGTCAAACTCAAATAAAGTCATTCTGATGAGACTATAAACTGTGATCACATGTACAAATGCACACAGGACATCTTGCGTACATCTTAAAACCTGTTCAGCTGTTTTGGAAGAGTAGGCCATTGTGTGCCAGTGAGAACGGATGACAAAATTGACAAAACTGCATACACACGGGGGACTTTTTTTTATCAACACATGGGGACTGGATGTTAAAAAAAGAATATGAATGCTTATTCCATTATCCTCAAAATAAAGGGATAAATAAATAAATAAACTTCATCATTACAACGTGTGTGTTCCAGGAGCTTTCCCCAGTTTGACCTGGTGCAGGTGTATGAAAGTGAGTCCTACATCAGCCAGAAGCTGTCAACCAGCACAGAGCTTCGGCACGCCTTCGTCAAGCGGTACTGGCAGGTGTTTGAAGAGTACCTCCACATCCGAACCTATGGGCAGTTCACCTAAACTGTTCCCCAAGCCATACTGCTGTTTCTTTTTTCTTGCTTGTTTGTTTCTATGAAACTTAACAGCATTATCTATCAACTTGTTGATAATGATGATGTGAATTTAAAATGTGGAAATCTGCTGTGAACATATTGTAGGGAGAGGAGGGCTGGGAAGGAGGGAGGGGATGGGATGGGAGGTGGTTGATGTGACAGATGATGGATAACATTGTTTTGAACGTTGATGATAGTTGTTTTTTTTGGGGGGGGTTGGTTTTTTTTGTTTTTAATTTGTTTTGATTGAGATTCCCACATCATGCATAGCCCCATTTGCACTCATTCTGGTTATTTTTTGTGGGCCTTGTTACAGTCCGTCCCCTAAAGCTCCAAACTCATTTATCGCCAGCTTTGCACACAAAAACTTGAACAGAATAATTTGCTTTGTCAGAAATGCAAAAAGTGCTAAACAAGCCTGACACTCTAAAATGACTGCCCCAGCTTTGGTTGTCAGTGTTGGTTAGGTGCAGCTGTAATATTGAAATTTCAAGACAAAACTTGTCATTTCACACAGGGAAATCAGCATATTCTTAAAATATCTAATCTGATTGAATGCAGAGCAGTAAACTATAGTAAAACCAAGCTTGAGGCTGTGATATGCATTTCAAAAGACTGTTACATTACAGGGACTGTTGTTAGAAACTGAATCTTGTAACGTTATACAAAATGGTCAGTGGGAAAAATTTATATATATTATGTGTCTTCAGATTTTTATATAGAATTAATGTGTGTTTGTTTTGTTTATATTTTCATGCCAGTGGTAGTCCTGTCTGCATGTAGGTATGCATATGTTTGCACATACATGCGTGTGTGTGTTTGATAGAGAGAGGAAGAGGCAGAGACACGTGTGTGTGTGTGTGTGTGTGTGTGTGTGTGTGTGTGTGTGTGTGTGTGTGTGTGTGTGTGTATGACAGTTCTAAAGATAAAAAAAAAACAACAACAAAAACTCCCCACAATAACCAAACATTTATCATTAATTCAAAACTACCTGTCATGCAATGTGGATTTTATTTTCTTGCATACATGAAAAGAATATTACAAGTAATTCATCCATGTATTTTATGCGTTGTTGGTTTTGTATGATACTGTTCTCTCTAGCACTCTTTTTTCCCTCTCTCTCTCTCTCTCTCTCTCTCTCTCTCTCTCTCTCTCTCTCTCTCTCTCTCTCTCTCTCTCTCTCTCTCACCACACACACACACACACACACACACACACACACACACACACATGCACTTACATACAACTTATATATAGTATATTCTTGTTTGCAATCTAGCTGTCATACAAATATTGCGCACATACACACACATACTCACTTTTCCCATTCTCTTTTCTTTTTTAACAATATATTTTTCTTGATCTCATTCATATGCTCATATTCTGGTGCAGGATATAAAGCAGAACAAGAAAAGGGAAAAATCACAAGCTCTTTTGAAACCAATTCAGTTAAAAACATAACTGCAAACAGTAAAAATATTTAAATGCATTTCTTAACGCACATAACAGAAGAAAAGTAATGCATATACAAACTTTATAACATGAAAAAAAAGCAATAAAAATGAAACAAATTAGCACAAGAAAATTAACAAGCAAAATTACAAAAATAATACACACATACACACAAAAAGGACCCCCCCCCCCCCCCCCCCCCCCAACATTCAACAGATAGTTCTAACTGGTTTATCAATAGTGTTTGATGTAAACAGGAAAATTAACTAGATATGATACATCTGTTGAAAATAAAAATCCAAAACAAACAACAACAAACAAGAAATGCTAAGAGATTGTCAAATTGAACATCAGTTGACTAACCTTTTTTTCCCTTTACCACAAAACCCCAACTTGAAATCCTCTATATCAACATTACTCAACTCTTTTGCCACCATAGATGATTTTAGTCAACACTATGGTTCACCGCCATGGGTGACTTTTGTTGTCAGCAAGTGTTGTTAAAAAGGACAATTTTTCTAACAGTAACACGGTTTTTTACCTCAGTTGACGCATGCATGATAGCAGACATATTGTCCTTCACCCCAGACCCAGTTTTAAGTGGAAAAACCCTACCGTGTTATTCTGACACAGACTGAATGCAGAGAGGTAACTGTGCTACAAATATTTGGTGCTGAAGAGAATTCTTCAGTCACAAACTTAGCGGCGTAAAAGTTGAACAATTTTTGCAGAAGTCTGTTTTGATTGTTTTTCTGAATATAAAAAAATAGCTTTTCTAATTACGCAGAGCTTACCTATTTTCTGTCAAAATACCTGGACAACGACACCCCACCCCCCTTAAAAAAATCCCCCAAACCCACCCAAAATACAATAGCAAAAAAAAAAAAAAAAAAAAGAGAGAGAAAAACAAAACACCTCAGAGCAAAACAAACAAATGGCCCTGTCCCAATGATAAAAATCTCCACAAAGGTCAATGTTTTACCTTGAAAAAAAAAAGGGGGTCTTTTTTTTACCTCTCCTGAAAAGTTTTCACAATAGAATAAGGCAAAACTTCATAATAATGGTATATTTCCTATCTTAGTTTTGATTTCTCTTCTGTGTCTGTGCCTAGTGATTTTGTCACTGGACACATGTGGTAACAGGCTCCATTCCAGAATGGTCCTTACCTCAGGCTGGCTCTGTCACTGAGCTATTCTCTGAGCTAGAAGGCCAAGTAAATGATGTCTTAATCTTGTGTATTTGAAGTCAGAACAGGCACCACTGAACAAGAATGAGGCTATCCAGCAGTAGTGCAGGGCCTTCTCTGGTTGATAACCTTATGACAGTCTGACAATGATAAACCCTTTGTCAAAAATGCAACAGAATCAAGCCATATAGTGGAACCTGGATCCGATATGTCATGAAAAAACAGCAACACTGGGAAGACAACCCCCCAAAAAAGTATTCAACTGCTACGTCATCACAGATCAATGCTGATATCATCAGTGGAGGCCGGCCCATCACAGGACAGCACGTCTTTCAGCAACACCACATCAGCCACTTTCTGGGGAACCTTGACCACAGACAGGTACGCGGACAGCCGAGGCCCCATGTGCTTGCGAAGAGCGTTCCTGCTGCAGACCAGCAGACTGGGAGGCTGGTTGACAAAGTCCTTGATGAACTCGATAAAATCTGTGTTGGAGGTGGGGAAGAGTTCACTCTCAATCCACTCCAGATCCTCCCACAGGTCATACCCTGCCAGGAGTAACATGCGAGCAATGTCATGGCGACCCTCCTCCAGGGTGATGTACAGGCCTGACCCAAAGTGGCAGGGAGGGGCCTTGGGGAAGTCAAACTCCAGCAACAGTTTGATGGTGTCGCTGTCACCTCTCAGCAATGCCAGCCACAAGGGTGTGATGTCCTCTTCAGGTGACAACACATCTGAAACGGCTCTGCTGGTGTCGCTGTTTTCTGCTAAACACCGCACTCTGTTTTTATCCAACAGCTGCCGTAACAAGTCCACGTTTCCGTTGTAGGCAGCAATGTGCACGGGACTGATGCGGACATCGCAGACTGAACAAGCACCGATGTTGGATGACCTCCAGAAGGAACCCAACGATGTCTGCTGGCTGTCAGCCCCTGCTGACAACAGGATGTCTGCAATGGCATGTCTGCCCAGCATGGCGGCACAGAGGAGAGGGGACACGTACTGGCCGCAGCCTTTGGAGAAGATGAAACGGTCATGCTGATGGTCTCAGCCCTGTCCCCTCCCGCCTTCAGAGCCATGTCTGTGGATATGGAGGCTCCGAACTTGGGCATCCCTTCATCGTGGATGTCGGCTCCATGCTCGATCAGCAGCTGCACCAGGAGAGGCCAGTCCAGCGTGATGGCTGTGATGAGAGCGGAGCAGCCGTCAGAATCCATGTTGGAGTTGAAGTCCACACCCTGTTTTCCCAGGAGCTGGAAGATGTCTAAAACATCTGAAACAATTGGTCAGATGAAATGGATCAGGATTTTTTTTGTTTGTTAGGTTTGAAAACAAGTTTTTTTTTTGAAGAGGAAAATAAAGCATGTGACTAATTTCTTGTAAAAGTCATTACACAGCACACACAAACACTCACACACACACACACACACACACACACACACACACACACACACACACACACACATACACAGAGAAACCCCCCAGACAATTTCAATACAATGGACTGATTGATTCTTGACTATTAATCCTATGAAGTGTACAATTTTTAACATTTTCAAAGATAATGATCTTTAAGATTACTCAAAAGCAAACTGAAAGGCTCTTAACCTGCAAATAATTTCTCAGTTCAAATGAGCAGAACTGATAGCTCCTTTTTGCTAAAGCAGTTAAACATCCTGTTAAGTAAAACAGATCCTGCTTGAAGACACAAAAAACTTACCATCTGTCATTTCACTGCTCACAAAAGCATGGTATATCACATTTCTGCCATTTTTGTCACGTGCGTGAAGGTCCTCCCCAGAGCCAATCAGATGTTTTACTCTCCTGATGTTGATCTCTGACACTGCTGTCATCAGTGTTGTCATCCCCTCATGATCTAGTGGCCTTGACATACGACGAGTCATGGTGGTTGGTTGGTTGTTTCCAGAAGCTGCTGTGGTCAGTTTCCTTCCCTCAGGCAGGGATTCTGATCATCTGAAAAAACGGACACACCAGAGAAATATTATATTACTGAGTATTATTACTTTCAATAATTATATTGAACAATATTTTTCATACCATTCTTGTCACAAAATATCTTCTCTAAATGTAAATGGTAATATTTAGCCACCCATGAAAATACAAGCAAAAATTTGCTGTGGAAAAATCCACACAATTATTGCACAAGACCAACATCTATACATACTACATGCAGAGCCTTCTTCAGTGTTCTCCTGGGTTTCAATATTATGAGGGAAAATTTATATTTGTGACTGAAAACATGGCATACAATTAAGACATATGGTGCATGCTATTGTTCATTTATGTAGCTTGCAACCCAACCAATCCCCAAAGCCACACTTTGGTAGACAATGCTCACATACGCTTTTCAAAACTCCAAAGACCCTCTTGTGCTGTCTTGGGTAACAAGGGTGGAATAGGATATTAGACCTTGTTTAATTGTTGCTGTGTATTTGTTTGTCGGCTTAAAAAAAATGTTACATCCCTGAAGTAAAAATGCGGCTACCTAAATGGTAGGGAAAAAAAGGGTGCATACGCAACAATCTCACCATTGGTAAACTTCAGAGTTCCAGTTGAGAAATAAAAGAAATAAGAAAAAAAAAGAAAGAGAAAGGTTACATCTGAGCTTTGCTGAGACTTGGGCACTGGCACACAATCACTATAATTAGAGGAAGGTTTTGTTCCTGTCAGTGCAGTGTTCCCATAACTACACTTGGCTAAGGGATTGGTATAGTGCAGTATTAGCATGTTCATGCAAACCTCTGTAAGTGCAGTTATACATGAGCAAGTTTGTTTTTTCTTTCTAAACTGTTTGTACATGTTTGTTTATACATCTGATCTAAAATAGGCAATCTTTGAGTTCTTTTACAGTCAACAATTATATTTAAGCACACCGATTAACTTCTTACACCTATTTCTACCCCCCTCCCCCCCCCCACCTCCCTCTCCCCACACATGCTGCCTTCAACATGTACAAACACTTCATAATCTTCTTCTCCGTCATCGAATGCTCAGACAGCAACTATCGTCTGTGACGTGAGCAAAAATATGTTGTGCTGCCATTAAGTGCCTGACAAGTTACGCCCAGCATATCTGACTTTGGTGTCTTATAATTTCAAAATCATGAAAAAGTATCACTATCACTGTATCACTATCAGTGATCACCTCTACCTTCATCAGCATGTACGTACAACCATAACACCTTTAGCTCTAAGTGTGTTGTGTGTGTGTGTGTGTGGTGTGTGTGTATGAAATGTGCATGCATGCATGCATGCATGTGTGTGTGTGTGTGTGTGTGTGTGTGTGTGTGTGTGTGAATGTGCATGCATTTATGCATTCATGCATGCATGCGTGTGTGTGTGTGTGTGTGTGTGTGTGTGTGTGTGTGTGTGTGTGGTGTGTGTGTGTGTGTGTTGCTCTCTTTTGCATGCACACGTGTATGTACTGTAATGTAAATAAAAAGTGACTACATGGGTACACAAAAATTGTATTGACATTAAAAAATAACTCGTGAATATGTTTTGACTTGCAAATGTCCCAAATTGATGTAATTATTAATATGGTTAATGAAATACACATGATTTTTTTAAGTGTTGCTGTAATCAATAAATAATTATGAATCAAGTCTGAAAATCTGGATATACATTTACAATGATTGTGTAAAAGTGACAATCTGTGCACAGAAACAAAACCTGTGGTGGCCACACAAAAAAAATGTGTCTTTGCTAAATTCTTGCTTGCATAGGACTTGGACTTTTACATTTTTCAACACTAAACGGGTTACACAACAAACAAAAAACCCATCAGTTCTAACGGCAAATATTCCAACAGTCAGATTTTGCACACTCACTTTCTGAAAATTTAATAATATATTTTTTAATTGCGGTTCTAACGGCAAATATATCAACAGTCAGATTGTGTGCACTCACATTCGTGAAATATTTCAAAACTCCGCACTTTTAGATATAATATGCACTGTGTATAACTGTTGCAAATAGAATTGGTCCATGAAACAAGCACACTAAACAAACGCTCATCATTGACTGACCCGTACATTCAAGTTACGAAAGTAGACATACCGCCATCTTGATTTCTCAGTAAACAGTTGTCAAGGATAAGATAACTCTTAATTAAACTCTGGCTAAAGACGCCCAAACCACAATATTTTGTTTCAGCATAAGCATACAACGATGACAATAGGCTAATCAGAAAGAAAAGTCTATGAAAAGGGAGCTAAGAATTCACATACCTAGGTTTCGTCATCGACGGGGGTATAATATCAAAACAAAACAAAACAAAACAAAAACTAACCCCGAGGCAACCCCCCCCCCAAAAAAAAAAAACAAAAAAAAAACCCCCAAAAAACCCCACAAAACCCCCCACCAAAAAACCCATTCCCAACCAAAACAACAACAAAAAGACCCCCCCCCCCCCCAACCCCCACCACCTGTGGGCTGTTCTTAACACATCGTCTCCTTTATTCAAGATCTTTTCATTTTTATTGTTTAAAACATTGAATTAAAAAAAAGAAGAAGATTGAAACGTTAATTGCTGGTTATTTTGTGGTTGGTTTTGTGTTGATCTACTTTTTTTTTTGCACTATTATGTGTTAAAAAAAGAAAAAAAGGATGGACACTAATATCCAGTGGTTTAGACTGTTTGACATTAATCAAATGGGTCCATGAAGTCGTGGGCTCGAATCTCTGCGGCTTCTAGTAAACTAAGGGTGGGGAGTTTTACAATAGGCATATCCCAGGTCAACTTTAAGTGCAGACCTGCCGGTGCCTTAATTCCCTTCGTGTATTATACACATGTAGAAGATCTAATATGCACGTTAAAGATACTTTAATTGAAGTCTGTTGGATGGGTTATGGAAACACGAACATACCCAGTATATATCCCCGAAGTTGGGCGAGCATATTAATTTTCCTAAATTTTGGCTGAGAGTTGTGTTGGAATGTTGAAACAAATATTGACAGTTCATGCAACAAAGAGGGCACTGGGTTCCAACAAGCGAACTGTGAGGTTCTGTGTTTGATTCCCAGCTACTGAAAGCCATGATTAACACACGAGAAATGAAAAAGTTTTGTCAGCAACACATTAGTCAGAATTGAAAGTATGTAAGATATCTTTTAAAGATTTCAAGACGATCTGTTAAACAACCAAGGAAGCTTAAGGCTCAGATGAACAGACATATAGTAATTGTGCTCTGTTTGAGCTTGAGTAGGCTACAGTTTGAAAAGGAATGTTTGTGTTCGTAGGTAGTCTGACAAGACATGTCGCATGATATATGTCACAGATAATGTATGCATAAAGCAGTCACTCCCAGGATAGGAGACAGAACGATCTGACCCCCTCCCCCCACTTTCCCCCACTGTTCTTCTGTTGGGATGTTCCAAGTTTCCTTCCTTATAAAGACTTGAACTCAATAGAGTCCCAGTCTATTTCACATCTGACAAAAACTGTGATGCCCTCTTTTAGCCATATTTTAAAACAAATTATATGTCACTGTCAGTTTGATAATACAAAACATATTTTATATCAAAGTAATGTTTATTTAAAGTACTTTTAGGATTTACAAAATACATTTTCCATAGATCTCCTAGTTCTTTGTGTTTTGAAAAAAAACACCACTTTTGACACACATGCAGGTTTACCTCAACAAGGGGTTTTATTCATTCTTTTATATCGAGGATAATGGAATAAACACTCATGTGCTTTTTTACATCTAGCCCTCGTGTGTATGCAGTTTTGTAAATATTGTCATCTGTTCCCACCGGCACACAATGGTCTACTCTTGTGAAAAGCGGAAGAAGATTTAACGTGTGGACAAGATGTTTTGCGAGTGTTCGTATGCCGGGCCTCGGTTTATAGTCTCATCTGAAGGACTTTTGGGGAGAGTGGAGTCGGCACTGATATTAACTCCAGGGGGAAAATCCCCTCAATCAGGGGGAATCAACCTGGGTCATCAAATTGCAAGCCCAATGTTCTGACCACTAGGCTATCCTTCCCGTTTCATTTGACACACGGTAATGTTTCATGAGGCTCAGGAATCACTTTGAAGTAAAATTTGCCTATACCACCTCTTTCAGTATTTACCTCTTGTCTCCATTTTCATCCTGAAAAATTGTCAAATCACTGTGATGCAGGAAAAGTCCA
>CM060324.1:28468226-28478226 GCA_030674155.1 Stramonita haemastoma | reverse complement strand
AGCAAAGGAGGAGAAATCTGCGGCAGAAAACTGTGGCCCATTGTCTGACGATGTTTAGGATACCATGGCGGCTGAAGACTTTCTTTATCCTGGCAATGGTCACTGTCGCTGTGATGTTGTTAGGCGCCAACATGATCCTGACATCTCTTGAGTAGAAGTTCATGACCAAGAGGTACATTTTTCCGTTGAGATGGAAAACATCTGCGTCAAGTCACTGCTATGAGCGATCTGGAGATGGTGTCCCCTCAAGGTCTCCACTTTGGCTCTGCGGTCTTTGTAGCACTTAGTGCAGGTTTTGACCATGGTCTCCATGTCCTTGGTGATAGTAAGCCACCACACACTGTTGTAGGCATTGTCTTTGGTCTTTTGTACATCCTTGTGTCCATTGTGCAGACAGCACAGAATGTCTTCCATCAGGGAGGAAGGTATCACAAGGCGTTGTCCTTTCATTCGAAGACCGTCATGGACTGTACGGTTCCCAGACTCAGCCCAGGACTGTCTGGTGACTTTGTGGAGCTTGTTCTTGTCTGGCCAGCCATTGATGGCATAGTGCATGACTATCTGGAGGATATGGTCCTTCAGTTTGTCTCGAATCTGTGGCAGCCTGTGATCAGATGCTGGACATGTGACCAAAACTGCATTTGTATCATGAGGTCACCATCTGGTAAGTCTTTGACACCTTGGTGCGCCCAGGACAGTGCATCAGCGAACATCAGCACCAGGAACATGGCGGATGGTGAAGCTGAAGCGTAACAGATGTATCCAGAACGGCTGAACTAGAATGAGTTTAACTGGCCATCAACTCAGTTTTCTATCCTCTAGTTTCCATGCCAAGCATTGTTAATATTTCAGCCAGTCTTCTGTGCCCCTGGAGGGCCTCCGGTGCACCACAGTATTTGTCAGCGCCTCGTTAGTTACTCTGGGAGCCTTTTATGAAGAAGCGGTTTTCTGACAAGCTTGGCAAAATCTGACAGTCTGCAGCTGTAAAGCAGCTTAGATGTTTTGAATCGATGTTACAGTTTTCTGTCCTGATTTGGAACATCAGAGCTTTTGAGATCAACCTGAATCGTGGGGTGTTGAAAAGGCTTTGGCTTTGATTTTTAAAGCATCTGATGTCAGAAAAACTGCTCTCTTGCCTTTCCTCTGTTGTAGATGGATGAGCAGGTTCTTGTTTAACTGTATTTCTACTTCTTCTTCTTCTTCTTCAAGCGCCCAGACGGCAACTATTGTTGTCTGTCATATGGGCGAAAATGCGTTGCACTGTCGTTAAGCGCCTGGCAAGTCAGGCCCAGAGCATATGACTTTGATGGCGTGGGAGAGAAATGTGATCTTTTAAGTCTTTCTGGAAAAAGACAGGAGAATAGAACAAGAAAGCAGAAAACAGACAAGGAGGTGACAGGGAAAAAAGAAACAAGGCAGAAACAAAGAGAGGGATACAAAAGTGGGAATCCCTAGCACAGAATTTCCTGAAGGTGGGGAGGCTGTTTAGACTAACAGACCCTCAGGCATCTTGGGAGGGGGGAGGGAGGGGCATGTTATTTAAAGTGGAGAAAACTGTTTGGGGTCCCCCAGATTTCACCAGGAACACATTTACACAAACAGTGCTTGTCAGTGTTCCCCTCAACCATGACAACTATTGTTTGTGTTGTTATTGTTACTCCTGTTGCTGTTCTCGTTATTATTATTTTCTGTTTGCGTTACATTTTTTCCCCCGCTGTGATACTGACAAAAGTGCTACTACTGACTCCTAACACTAACGATCCATCCATCTTTATCATTACTACCGCTTAAATAAACAGAAACAATCACAAATCTCATCTTGTTTTTCCAACAAAAGGAAGCTGTGAAGACAAGGGAACATTCTTTTTTGCTTCAACCTTTTTTTTTTTTCTTTTCTTCTTTTCTCCTAAGCGTGACTCTCACGACAGTGGAAACGGTCACAAAAACGTCACACACGATTTGTCCATCATGCTCAGATATACGGGACAGGGGTCGGGCTGGGAGGGGGGGTGGGGGGGGGGGGGGGGGGGGGGGGGGGGGGGGGGGGGGGGGGGAGGGGGGGGGGGGGGGGGGTGGAGGGGGAGGGGAAGACAAGGGTTGGGTTGGATGGTGGGGGTGGGGGATGGAGGGGAGGGGAGGAGAGGGGTGGTAGAAACTTCAGGAAAGTGTCTTGAGGACAAGAAAGACCTTAGCTGACCGCACTTCGTCTTTTGTCGTGGACCAGTGAAGCGAGGAAGGCAGACAAGGTGAGGCAGCCTCCATTGCTGACGTGTTCTGTTCTTTTGCAGCCTCGAGACTTTTTCTGTCTGTGCTCTGGGAGAGTAGAACAGGGGACGTAAGGCTGAAAATTCTTCTTTTTTTTGTGGTTGTTATTTGTCTTCTTTGTTGTGCTCAGTACTTCTTCTTTGTACTTATTTGTTGTGTTATCGTTTTGTCGTTATAAAACCTTTATTTGTGCTTACAATTTTGTGATCTTTGTTGTTGTGTTTATCTGCTTTGCCCTTGTTGTTGTGTTTTGTGTTTTTTTTCTCATCTCCTTACCTTTTTTTCCGTGTTTTTTCTGCTTTATTGTTTCCTTGTTGTGTTGTTGTTCTATCTATTTTTGCTCTTGTTGTTGTTATTGTTGATAGTTTTTCAGTTTGTTGATCTAGTTAATTTTGTGGGTTGTTTATTTTTACTGTATTTTGTAGCTTCTCTAATTTTCTTTTCCATTTTTTTCCCCTCCTTTCTTTGGTATTATTTTGTCATTCTTCTCCTGTCTTCTGTTTATCGTCATATTTGTATTCCTTCCTTTTTTTTCCCCGTTCAATCATTTTTTCCTTTCTGTCTTCTTTCCTTGTCTTTCTCTTTTTTTTTCCCCTTCTGTTTATAAAAATGTTTGCAGTCCTTATTAACTGTTTCATTCTCTCCTCACATGTATACTTTTTATCCTCTCTTTCTGTTTTTTTTTTTTTTTTTTTTTTTTTTGGGGGGGGGGGGGGGGGGGGGGGCTTTGTTTTTGTTTCTTCTTCATCATCGGTATTCTTCTGGTTTTCTTCTTTTTCTCTTTCTTTTTCTCCTCCCCTCCTCCTCCTCCTCCTCCTCCTCCTCCTCCTCCTCCTCCTCCTCCTCCTCTCCTATTCCCATCTTTTCTTCTCTTCCGTTTCTTTATTCTCATTCTTTACATTTGTTCTCTTTTTCCGTTATCTTTTTTTGTTTATCTTTTTTCCCTCCGATCTGTTCTTTTATCCTTTCATCTGCTGCTGCTGCCCTTGTCCTTACTGCATTTTCTTCTTTGTTCTTTCCTTTCTAACTCTCCATTCTTCTTCAAATTCAAAGTTCTGTCAACGGTATCGAGATCGTCGTTTGGACCGTTATTATTTGTTTCAAGAGATAGATGTTGGAGTTTTTACCACGTAGAATACTTTTCAGCTGAAGAATAATGCTATATTACGTCCATAAGGAAAATCATACAGAGTTAATGTGACAAGGTTTTATCAATGCCACAAGGCAGTATTGGATTGTGAGGGAGTAGAATAAAAGACTCGTTTTTATCATATATAAAGCAAAAGACAAGGTCAAGTCTGCAATTAAAGAATTCCATTATGTTATCACAGTGAAACAAAAAAAAACCCCAAAATGGAAATGAGAGTCCCTAAATACGCCATCCCCAGGCACCATCTCTATTGTACTTTAATTTTAGATGGTTTACAATCATTCCCAATTTCTCTTCTCAGACCCAGTTGCGAGTTTATCATTTCATGGCAAATGGGCTGTGATCAATGACTTTTGTCAGATGATCAATGAGATTGGTGAGAGAAGTTGTATTCAACATAAATGTATAGGATCTAGAATAGACACTTTAGGAACACCAAGCTCTAAACGGGGTATTTTAGATGATTTTTAGTTATTCCAAGGAAAATGTGTTTTCTTTTTGAAAGGTAAAGACAGAAAGCTAAGTTTAAGAACGCTTTGTTATTTTCAAAATTAGATTTAAGACATAAAAGAAAACTATGGTAATTCACTGTATCAAACGCCGCTGAAATGTCTAAGAGGGAGAAAAAGGAAACATAGCCTCTGTCACGAGAGCTTAAGAAAAGATAGTTTAGCATGTGGAGGAGAGTGTCTGTGCTGTGTCCTGACTGATAGGTTGAGTGATGTAGCAACGCTTAAAAGTTTGTTGTGCAGTCAGAAAACTTATGAGCCCATAAAGCAGTACTTGTTCT
This sequence comes from Stramonita haemastoma, assembly GCA_030674155.1. Classification (NCBI taxonomy): domain Eukaryota; kingdom Metazoa; phylum Mollusca; class Gastropoda; order Neogastropoda; family Muricidae; genus Stramonita; species Stramonita haemastoma. The sequence continues at coordinate 28,474,021 of CM060324.1, read as the reverse complement.
TGGTATTTGGAAAGTATCCAACACCAACACTAAGGCATACATGGCATCATTTCTTGATTTAGTGGTAAACTAAAAAGCGTCATTGTTATAATCGGAAATCAGGTGAGGTTCATACTTCGTATGTCTTTTCAAGAAACAATGATGAATTTCTGAAAACAATGAGAAGTCAAGTAAAAACAAACACACACACACTTCAGCGCGGGCAAGAGTATAGATGTAGACAACAAATATGGACGGACACACACACACACACACACACACAACACACACACACACACACACACACACACACACACACACACACACACACACACACACACACACACACACTCCTGTAGCCACACGGAAGCACATGCACAGACATAGAATGCAAATACCAGAGAGAGACAGAGACAGAGACACAAAGAGAGACAGAGACAGAGAGACACAGAGACAGACAGAGACAGACAGACAGACAGAGACAGACAAACAGACAGACAGACAGAGAGCAAAAAACAAAAGGGAAACAATACAAAAGAGAAGTGTAGAAGATGGAAAGCGGCTGTGTGTATTATAAATGGGAATGTCACGAAGACAAACCTGTGATTCATGCCTTTGTCACGATCTCTTCTTTATCTCCCACAGGTGGGGGGGCAGAAACCTCAGAAAACAGAGAGAGAGAGGGAGAGAGAGAGAGAGAGAGAGAGAGAGAGAGAGAGAGAGAGAGAGAGAGAGAGAGAGAGAGAGAGAGAGAGAGAGAGAGATTGTTAATTATTAGAATCTGAAATTATAGGGGAAAATATCTGAGGCTTATGTACATACGTTATCAGTTAGCCGTGTCTGCCCCCCCCCCCCCCTCTCTCTCTCTCTCTCTCTGACGCATATTGTCACCTCAGATAAACTCACTTTATCATGCATGTTGAAGCTCGTCAATACAGTGTAAGAGACATAGCAGATAACTTTCGTAGAAGTTGGAGTTAAAGAACATAGAAAATCCCACTCATTCGCTACAATTTTGCCTGCATGCATGCATGCCTGTCTGCATATCTGCCTACCTGTCTGCCTGCCTGCCTGCCTGCCTGCCTGCCTGTCTGTCTGTCTGTCTGTCTGTTAGTCTTTTGTATTTCTCTTCACAAGATTTCAGACATACAATTTATTGTGTTTGAAACAAAGTCAGGTGACAAAATAATTAATGAATTGTGTGCATTATAAATAGGACTTCCTGACACAGTTGGCAACACATTTGTTAAGAATGCCGAATTTATGAAACATTAATCATCGTGTATAATTACAGGGGCTTACATCTCTCTCTCTTCTCTCTCTCTCTCTCTCTCTCTCTCTCTCTCTCTCTCTCTCTCTCTCTCTCTCTCTCTCTCTCTCTCTTCTCTCTCTCTCTCCTGCAGATTCATGAACATTGTAAACGTCAACTTTTTTCGGCACACATCTTAATCCTCCACCTCTCGCCTAGCAGCTAACTATGTTAGGGAAAGGAGTAAATAATTCATCCCTTTATTTCCAGCGATTTAGCCATTCATTTGAAACGTCCACTTGTCTCCTCTCAACAGGAAGTGTGACCGCATTGGCTTCTTTTGTAGCGCAGCATACAAGTTAATTCCATTGTTCCTTTGACAGTAACAAGCCCTGAAAACTGAACGGAAAGTTTCTGCCTACCCCCTGGCGTAGAAAAGGACCCACGGACAAAACAGGAATAGGCAAAAGCTGCTGTAACTTGTTTTTATAAGATGAAGAAGGAAAACAGCGCCCCACCCCCCCACCCCCCAACAAAACAACAAAAAATAACCTCACCAGGATGTGATTCTGCCATATAAATATTTTCCATTTTATGTGACAACTTAGAACAGTAAACATAGAAGTGTGTAGAAGAAGAAAAATGAAAAATGCCCCCCCCCCCCCCCCCCCCCCCCCCCCGCTAAAACCAACCAACCAAAAAGAAAAAAAACCGTGTGGTTCTGCCATAGAAATATATCCCAGGTCTTGTGATTCCCTAAAATGGAACACAGAGAAGTGATGAAAATTGTATCATCCTACCGAGTTCATGGGCTCGTAGAAAGTTATAGGAACTCGTGGTCTGGGCAGCGCATCCAGTGTATGCATTTTGAGTCAAGCATATCTTCAGCAGAGTCAGCAGGGCTTTTGTACATGATTGCTATGCGGTTTAGGATACCTTATTCGTAAAGGATTTATACAAAACCTCGTTTTCTTTGATTAGCGGGTATATTGCAGTGTATCATAGAACAGGCTACATGCATTGGCATTTTGGTGTGGGGGAATCAAAGCAAAGGAAGTAATACATAGAAAACAACAACAACCACCCGACTCTACTCCATGGGTCGGTGGTTTAGAGTCAATGCACGCGCAATGCCTCTGTAAGTAAGAAAATGTGGAGGGCAAGCTGTTACCCATGAAGCAGACTCCAGAGTCGAACCCAGAACCTCACGGTTTAATTGTTGGCAGACGAACGTTTTAACCATCCTACCATCTTCCTTTTCATAGTATGTTTCGGTAATGAAATGATGAATAAAATGAGGTGTAAGGGAGAAAGCTGCCTTCGTGACGTGGGCCCTCATGTATCAGCCGACAGAATGCAGCCCTTCCTCATACATAACAAAGCTCGTCCTATATAATTCTCTTCGTTACGTGAAAGGAAAATCTCTTTGTCTGTTTATGCGCATATCTTTCATAAAAACTTAGCAAGTATAATAAATTTGACCGTTTTTCATCTCGTCTATCACTACCAACTCTCACGCTCCTTCCTCGTTCGTTAATAAAAATGTAGCTAAAGTTAGCAAGAACCATGAATAGTTACATTTTGAAAATTCAGACAATGTAGGCATTCGTGTCAAATGACTGCTTTCTTTTGGAGTGAAGCATAGTGTACAAATCAACACAGTTGTCCTAAGAAGGAGGATAGCAAGATGGTTAGAATGTTCACCTGCCAACAAGTAAACCGTGAGGTTCTGAGTTCAATTCCCAATCTCACCCTTCCCTCCTAGTTTGACGAACAAATCGAACTGAATGTCAAAGTCCTTTGGATGAGACTATAAACCGAAGCCCCGTGTGTAAAGGCATGTAGAACACCTTGCACACACGTCAAAAACCTATTCCAACTTTCTGAGAGTGAGTCATTGGTTGCCTGCGAGAACAGATGACAAAAAGAAACGTGTTTAGACACCATCCCGAACGTCAGAATTACAGCTATCTAAATGGTTTGCCCTTTCTTCCCAGTCTTGTTCCTTTTCTTTCTGTCACACCCTTCCTGTCTTTTTTTCTGCCTTCTTGGTCCATTCTCCTACTTATTATTTTTTTACAAAGAATATCTATCTATCTATCTATCTTCTATCTATCTATCTATCTATCTATCTATCTATCTATCTATCTATCTATCTATCTATCTATCTATCTATCTATCTATCTATCACACATACATACATACATACATACATACATACATACATACATACATACATACATACATACATACATACATACATACATACATACATACATATAACACGTCACAAACGCAGTTTACTAACACACTTACGCAGCCAGTGACGGAGGGGGAGGGGGAGAGAGAGAGGAGGGGAATCCTTTCCTTATCTTCCCACTCATACCCGACCCCCTAGGTCAGAACTTGTGCTTGCTTGTGACTATGACGACATCTGTGACGAAGACGCTGACGATGACGGTGCTGATTGTCTCATTTCCTGGAGACTGTCGTTCTTTCCGTCACCAGTAAATCGTCTGTCCGCTCTTCCAGTTGGTCCTGAGTCGTCTGCTAACTTGTCACTTGACAGTGAGGAAGATGGAAGGGTTGATCGTAGTGTTCTCTTTGGGATCTGCCTGCCCTTTGACTGCTATCTCTCTCATTGTCATTGTCCCTGTCTCTGTCTCTGTCTGTCTGTCTTTCTGTCTGTCTCTGTCTCTCACTGTCTTGGTCTTTGTCTCCGTCTGTGTCTGTCTCTGTTTCTCTCTCTCTTCTATCAATAGACGAAAGAAAAGCCTTTTGTAATTATTGTGCTGTTTGTACTTAAGTTACCATTAGAAGACGTGGCTGCTTAATATGCCGTTCTCTTGATTATCTGATATTCATTGACTTGATATTTTGTTACTTCTTGTTATGTTTATTGGGATAATGTCTTGGTGTGATGAAGCCAGGAAAGCTGGCCTACACGGAAATTGGGACAATCTCTTTTTTCCATTTCGTTTTCACCGCTTGCCTTGCTCTCTGTATGTTTTGTGGCCAAAGGCCAATGTACATTAAACCCATTTAAACATCCTCTCTCTCTCTCTCTCTCTCTCTCCTCTCTCTCTCTCTCTCTCTCTCCTCTCCTCTCTCTCTCTCTCCTCCCTCCTCTCCTCTCTCCTCTCTCTCTCTCTCTCTCTCTCTCCTCTCTCCTCTCCCCCCCTCTCTCTCTCTCTCTCTCTCCTCTCCTCTCCCTCTCTCTCTCTCTCTCTCACTCTCTCTCTCTCTCTCTCTCTCTCTCTCTCCTCTCTACACTCTCTCTCTCAATTGGTATGGAAACGTTTACTTACACATGTCTGAAGTTTGTTGAGGCTTGAATTGTCAGAATCTTTCACATGAACCTTTTTCTTTAACATGGTGATATTTTACCTGATATATTGCTTACAGGAAAGTTGTGTACCCTGCTATTAAATGGCATGAATAGCAAAGACGATCAAATTGATTGTTTCTTGGGTTTTTTTCTCTCTCTCATTCACACACACAACACACACACACACACACACACACACACACACACACACCACGCACACATACACACACACACACTATCAACACACCACTCACACACAACACGCACCACCACACACATACCTCACGCAACACAAGACACGATCACACATCACCACACTACACTCACCAACACACATAAACACATCACCACACACACACACACACACACACACACACACACACACACACACACACACACACACACACACACACACACACACACACACACACACACACACTCTCTCCTCTCTCCTCTCTCTCTCTCTCTCTCCTCTCTCTCTCTCTCTCTCTCTCTCTCCTCCTCTCCTCTCTCTCTCTCTCTCTCCTCTCTCTCTCTCTCCTCTCTCTCTCTCTCTTTCTATCCCCCCCCTCCCCATCAGCTCCTGACCGTTAGAAATGTCAAAGTCAACCTATTCTCCGACTTGCAAAAGCCCAAAGGGATAGCTGATCTATCTATCTATCTATCTATCTATCTATCTATCTATCTATCTATCTATCTATCTATCTATCTATCTATCTATCTATCTATCTATCTATCTATCTATCTATCTTCTGTCTGTCTGTCTGTCTGTCTGTCTGTCTATCTATCTACGTAATAGATACACGCATACATATGCTATAGTTTACCCAGCTGTAAATGGGTACCTGCCCTCTTCAGGGTCAGGGAAGGTAAAACATCGAGGGAGAGGAGATGGACGCTGCCCTCAATATGGTGGCCCCTACAGAAGCTGAGGTCTCTGACACACCGCTCCCCTACAACCACTTAGGTTATGGGACACACACACACACACACACACACACACACACACACACACACACACACACACACACACACACACACACACACATATACATACTATATATATATATATAATATATATATATATATATATATATATATATATATATATATTCAAGTCACCAGTGACAGAGAAAAACATATATATAGAAGGAGCCGCCATAAACTACCTACAGGGACCAGGCACAAAGATGAAGTGACAAATCATTTACAGGTCTACCGTTTCGGCTGAAACACGAC
>CM060324.1:28460726-28465726 GCA_030674155.1 Stramonita haemastoma | reverse complement strand
TGTGTGTGTGTGTGTGTGTGTGTGTGTGTGTGTGTGTGTGTGTGTGTGTGTTGTGTGTGTGTGTGTGTGTGGTGTGTTGTGATGTGTGTGTGTGTGTGTGTGTGTGTGTGTGTTGTGTGTGTGTGTTTGTTTATTTGTTTATTTTCTGTCACTCTTACTGACCCCTTAAACTCTCCGGGGTCGAAAGGTTGCTGCAGTGACAAAGTGTGGAGTCTCCATTGAAAGGGGTCACACACACGGACCTGGGTCATGGCAGCGTTTGTCTGTCTGTTGGTAATATTGTATGTCCTCTTGGTAATATTGTATATCCTCTTGGTAATGTTGTATGTCCTCTTGGTAATATTGTATGTCCTCTTGGTAATGTTGTATGTCCTCTTGGTAATGTATGTCCTCTTGGTAATATTGTATGTCCTCTTGGTAATGTTGTATGTCCTCTTGGTAATGTTGTCTGTCCTCTTGGTAATATTGTATATCCTCTTGGTAATGTTGTTTGTCCTCTCGGTAATGTTGTTTATCCTCTCGGTAATGTTGTTTATCCTCTTGGTAATGTTGTTTGTCCTCTTGGTAATATTGTTTGTCCTCTTGGTAATGTTGTATGTCCTCTTGGTAATGTATGTCCTCTTGGTATTTGTATGTCCTCTTGGTAATGTTGTATGTCCTCTTGGTAATGTTGTCTGTCCTCTTGGTAATATTGTATATCCTCTTGGTAATGTTGTTGTCCTCTTGGTAATGTTGTTTTCCTCTCGGTAATGTTGTTTATCCTCTTGGTAATGTTGTTTGTCCTCTTGGTAATATTGTTTGTCTCTTGGTAATATTGTTTGTCTCTTGGTAATATTGTTTGTCTTCTTGGTAATATTGTATATCCTCTTGGTGATGATTGTTTGTCCTCTTGGTAATATTGTTTGTCTCTTGGTAATGTTGTTGTCCTCTTGGTAATGTTGTTATGTCCTCTTGGTGATGTTGTTTGTCCTCTTGGTAATTTGTTATTCCTCTTGGGATGTTGTTTGTCCTCTTGGTGATGTTGTTTGTCCTCTTGGTGATGTTGTTTATCTTCTTGGTAATGTTGTTTATCTTCTTGGTAATGTTGTTTATCTTCTTGGTAATGTTGTTTATCTTCTTGGTAATGTTGTTTGTCTTCTTGGCAGTGTTGTTTGTCCTCTTGGTAGTGTTGTCTGTCCATCTCTCTTAGCATTGCAGTATGTCTGTCCATCTCTCTGGCAGTAATGTGAGCATGTTGTCTGTCATCTCTCTTGGCATAATGTAAATCATCTCTCTTGGCAGTGTTGTCTGTCATCTCTCTTGGCATAATGTGAATTCATCTCTCTTGGCAGTGTTGTCTGTCCATCTCTCTTGGCATGCAGTGTTGTCTGTCTATCTCGTCCATCTCTCTAGCAGTGTTGTCTGTGATCTCTCTTGGCAGTGTTGTCTGTTGTCTCTCTTGCAGTGTTGTCGTTGATCTCTCTTGCAGTGTTGTCTGTTGATCTCTCTTGGCAGTGTTGTCTGTTGATCTCTCTTGGCAGTGTTGTCTGTTGATCTCTCTTGGCAGTGTTGTCTGTTGATCTCTCTTGGCAGTGTTGTCTGTTGATCTATCTTGGCAGTGTTGTCTGTTGATCTCTCTTGGCAGTGTTGTCTGTTGATCTCTCTTGACAGTGTTGTCTGTTGATCTCTCTTGGCAGTGTTGTCTGTCCATCTCTGTCCATCTCTCTTGGCAGTGTTATCTGTCGATCTCTCTTGGCATGGCAGTAGTGTTTGTCCATATCTTTTCCTTTTATTCTTGTTGTCTTTGTCTCCATATTAGATCTTTAGGAGGGGGTGTGTGTAGTTTATTTGCTTATATTATTTTTATACCCCTGCACGTTTTGTTCTTTTTCCACAGACATTGGTATATGTTCTTAGACTTCAGAGTTCAAGAATTTCTTTTAAGAACAGCACTGCCAAATCCACAAAGTCGGAATGCGGCTACCTTAATGGTGGGCAAAAAAGTTGCATACGCAAAATCTCGCTATTGATAAACCTCGGAGGAACTTAGGAACGAAATAAGCCCTGCTCCCTTGCGGGTATATGAAATTTGAGAATATCAGAACAAGCATATGTGAGTATGTGGAAGCATTCCCTGAAATATTAGCCCATCCTAGCATACCTATTCCGCAATATGATTCTAACAATACCGTCATAGTTACATGTTGGGTGAAAAACTTATCCACGGCTGCTTTCGTAATAATTATGTGTTGAACGTGAGATGCTACCAACTCTTGCAAGGATCTCATTTCCCAGGTCTAGTCCTTTCTCTGCAGATCTGGTGTGAGTGCTTGTGGAGGGTATGGATACTGAAAAGATTGACAGTTTCACTGTGTGTAGAAGCTTCAAGTTCTGCGGAAGACCAACGTTTTTGGAGAGCAGAGATCCTGAATGAGGTCGAACCGTGTATGAAATTAGTCTCCAACTTGGCTCTATTCAGCTGGCCAGAGCTTTCTGATAGTGATGACTAGCGTTAGGTCTATATGTTTGGCCTAAGTGTTTGTTCACTATCTCAGAACACTTTGTTCCACTGCCTGTCAAATGCTTTCTTGACAGTTAAAAAGTAAACATACGGTAAAGGTGCTTTACTGGTGTTATTCTCTTTTTCTCAAGTAGAGCTCCAAGGTTAAAACTTTGGCGTTTTTTAATGTGTATTTTCAAAACCAAATTAAAGGTTGTTACATGAAACAAGCAGTTTGTTCCTTGTGGTACTAAAATATGTCAGACAAAGTGCTACCTTTCTGCGCATCATACACACGCTAATTTGCCCTTAGTTCACATTCCAAAGCTGTGTGGTCTTGTAAACTTGAACAAGAATCAACATTCTGGAAATTTGCTGACAATGTTCTTATAAATAAAGCTTATCAAGATTTTTTTCTCGGCTAGAGCTCTGAGTTCACCAATGATGAGATTTTGCGTATGCGACCGTTTTCGCCCACCTATGAAGGTAGCAGTATCCCGACTTCGGGGATAATTAATATCGACGATATGAATGACTGATCTTCAAGACATGGCTGAAAAACAATCAGCCTGAATTGAACCCTGTTGATTAGTTGAAATCACTAAAGAAAAACAAAGGAAACTTTGTATCTGTTTAGTAGATGGCAATCACGTCAAGACGACCATGGAAACCTAAAAAGAGATCTGTAGTGTGGACTTCAGCTCGCTCCCTGTTTGTAGAAAAAGTAAGAAGGCCATAAATTGTCTGCCCCCAATTTTTTATTTATCATTATTTATTCTTTTATATCCAAATAATGAATAAAACTCATGTCCTTTTTTAACATCCTGGTCCCCGTGTGTATGCAGTTTTGCAAATTTTGTCATCTGTTCCTACCGGCACACAATGGCCTACTCTTACGAAAAGCGGAACAGGATTTAACGTGTGTGCAAGATGTTTTGCATGCGTTCGCACACGGGGCCTCGGTTTATAGTCTCATCGGAAGGACTTTTGGGGAGAGTGGCGTCAGCACTGTTTAGAAAAAAAGTCAGAATAAGGACCTATAATGAGGTTCCTTGACTGGTTTCTTCTTCTTTCCTTCTTTCTTTGTCTTCGTGTTGTCCCCTCTTCCTGGTGATTATAGTCCCTTGGTAGGAGACCAGGATAAACACATAACTCAAACAATGCTTCCTCAGTGCCGGGATATAAATGCCATCAGACGTTTGTTGGCCATCAAAACCACGTTTAATGATGGCCTGCAGGACACTTCACTTCTTTGTCCATTCTTGTCAGAAGCAAATATCCTATCCTTTGCAATCTGTCACCTCACTAACGTTAAGGAGCTATTTAATCAAGTCAGGTCATGTCAAGTTAAGTCAAGTCAAACTTTTGTTTTCAATGATGCGTTAGTGTGTTCTTTATTTTTCTTTTCATTATTAAACATATATTTTTCTAATAGTTACCAGTATAATTTCTCTGGGCCAGAAACTGCCTTGATTGTTTTGACTCCGTGGTCAACATAATACACAATAAAACTGTATCACATTCAAATTTTGGGTTGCCGTTTCATGCTTTTTAATATCATGTACAAGTCCCTTTTTATTTCATGCTTTCCTTAGCTGCTCTTCTTCTTACTTTTCAGGGCAGCTTGTTAATTTGTAGTATGTGTTTGATCTCTTCAAAATTCACAGGGAGTACTCTATGTATCCCCAAACTCTTTTGATCCACTGAAAATAAAGGTACAAACACACAAAGTTGCACACAAACACACGCACGCACACACGCGCACGCACGCGCGCACACACACACACAGTGATCAGTTAACAAAATGAATGTCACAAACTATGGGGCCCATTTTGTCATGGGGGAGACACTTTTTTTTTTAGCGCTACACCTCCCATCAGAGGTAGGGTACACGACCTGAGGTAGGTAGGTAGGTAGGTAGGTAGGCACGGGTGATCACAAGTCGGTCCCCTGTCCCAGTCCCCATCCGTCTTCCGGGGAAAGGAGCAGGTCACCCAATCTCTTGTCTCCGGCTGGGGGCACAGGGGGAAGTGCTTCTTCACTGCTGCTTCTGTTTTATAACCATGTCCCGTGCTTTATGTCCTCGCTACACAACCATACTTGCCTGACTATATTTCTCGCTTTTTGTTCTCTCTTTTTTCCTTCTGTCTTTTCTGTGTTTGTGTCCGATTTTTCGCAGAGTGGTGTATAGTATACTGTCCCGTGATCCTTCTTTATAAATCCGCAGTATCCCGGAAGTTGGAGTGCAGCTACCTTAATGGTGGCCCAAAACGGAGCATACGCGAAAATGTCACCATTGGTGAACCTCGGACCTCTGGCCTAGGAACACACACACAAAAAATCCACATCTGGAGTGAGTCATCAACATTTCCCTTGAGGTGTCATTTTTGGACAGCCATTTAAGTTGAAACAGATTTTTTTGTTCCCCTTTTCCTTCTGTTTTCTTTTGAATGTCAAGAAAATCCCATGGCGAATTTACATATCAAGTATCATATCTACCCCTCCATTTTTTTTAACCAAA
>CM060324.1:28435726-28440726 GCA_030674155.1 Stramonita haemastoma | reverse complement strand
CTGCCCTGCACCACGGGCAACGTGCACGTGGCCCAGTACCTCGTGGAGAGCCCCAGCTTCCTGGGCCAGGACACCCAGAAGGTCCGCATCTCCTGGTTCGCCAAGGACATCCAGGCCGACATCTACAACAACAAGCCTTTCTACGGCCACTTCTTGGATGGGGGGTCTACTGTTGGCAGAAATGTGAGTTGTGTTTGTTGTTGTTGTTGTTGTTTGTGGTTGGAGGTGTTGGTTTGGGAGGTGGTGAAGATGATGGTAGGGATGATGATGATGATGGCAGTATCTTATTTATTTATTCTTTTATTCTTTTATATCGAGGATTATGAGATAAGCACTCATGTGCTTTTTTACATCCAGTCCTCGTGTGTATGCAGTGTTGTCAATCTTGTCATCTGTTCCCACAAGCACACAATGGCCTACTCTTACGAAAAGCGGAACAGGATTTAACGTGTGCGCAAGATGTTCTGCGTGCGTTCGCACACGGGGCCTCGGTTTATAGTCTCATCCGAAGATATCAGGAGTGATGGTGGACATGATTGAACATCAGGTGCAGTGACAATACTCATGGGTATCAAGTCACTACCATGTAAATCGCAAAATCAAAACTTATGATTAAAAACATCACCATGGACAGCGATGGCAACAATATTTATCACGAACATGTCTAAACATAAGCATAAGTAGGCATCCATCAGTCTTGGAGGACTATGGAGTTGCGCTCCATGCTCTAGAGCGCAAAGCCTGGGTAGGTAAGTATGTTGGGAAAGCCGTTACCCATGCAGCAAAACCTCATGGTTTACTTGTTGGCAGGCGAACGTCTTGACAATCCTGCCACCTTCCTTACACAAGCAATAGCAATAATTATCATTATCAAAGGAATTATCATTATCATCGCTTTTATCATCATCATCGTTATTTAGTCTATTGTTTTACTGACTGTTGTCCAGTCATTATTTTCATGAGAATGTAAACTTTTACCGTTGTGAGGAAACAACGTGTATAAGAATACTCGAGGATGTTCATGTGTCTTTTTCTCCAGTAAAGTCAAGAAGGTTTGTACCACTTATGGAATTCTGAATCCATTCACCACACCACCACCTCTAAGTGTTGATCCTTCCAAGGTTGTTGGTTTTTTTTTTGTACACCACACTTTTGAAAAAATGAACATTTGTTTTTATCTAGTCTGTTTGCTTCCCATGAGCCATAGCTACACATGTAGTTTCCTCATGGTCTATTTTCCCCTTTATCACTTTTCCCTCCTATAAGCTGACGCAACACACTTCGCTCCAAGTTCACTACAACAAAGACTAAACCAGTGTCACAGCTTAAAAAGTAAACTCTGATGACTTTTTTGTTTTTGTTTTTGTTTTGTTGTTTGTTTGTTGTTGTTGTTGTTTTTAAAACTCTGATGACTTTGCTTTTTCTCCTGCAGACGGAGCTGCTACGATCAGCGAAGGAAGGGAAAGAAATCCGTGCCCTGATGACAGACCGAGGGTATGGCTTCCCCTTGCAAGTCATCATGTGGTCACGTGACGGGCGGGTGTCGGGCCAGAGCAACATGCACCTGTCTCAGAAGTACAGCGGCAACAACATCGTCTTCAACACGCAGACCCCCTACAACTGGTTCTCCTCCTGGAGCACCAACGGCCGCAGGGACAGCTCCCGATGGGCGGTGGGCGGCAGGACCAATCGAGGCCGCGGCTCGGACTACGTGTCGCTCAACTGGTTCGTGGACCCCTGCTGGCAGCACGTGTACACCAACGACGAGTACGGCCAGGCGGCGGACGGCTCCCTGCAGATGCTGACGGCGGCTGTACAGTCGGGACACCGCGTGCGCGTGGTGATGTCCAACTTCGCCATGGAGGCCAACTTCGTGCGCATCAAGAACGGCCACATGACGGCCTACCTCATCGACATGCTCTCCAGCAAGGGCGGCAGCGGCTTCGACGAGTTCGACTTCAAGACGGACACCCACTACCAGTTCAAGCTGGTGCACACCACCGGCACCGTGCGCAGTTACGGGTACCTGGTGAGGAACGCCTCCATCCCCGTGGTGCCCATCATGTCCAAGGAGACCATCAAGTGGTACGTGGACAGCCGCAAGTGGCACAAGATCCTGGAGACCAAGAGCAACGGCGTGCCCACCTGGGGCATGAAGGGCAACCTCAAGAGCGCCATCCGCAAGGCAGCCCGCCTCCGCATCGGCATCTCCTTCGACGTGCGGGGCGGCGAGATGTTTGTCAACGCCGACAACGCCAGAGTCTCCACCACCGGCACGGAAGAGGACGCCAACGCTCAGGCCATCCGCATCCTGGGGGACCAGCCCTACAACAGCAATGAGTACGAACTGTCCTCCGTGGCTTTCTGGGTGTACCTGTGCATGCCCACCTCCTCCTCCATCAACCTGTCGGGCTGGAAGCTGGGAGAGCATCGCCGCTACTTCCAGAGCAGCAAGACGGCGCTCACCAGGTGGTTCGCGGAGCTCTAGTAGGGACAGACAGACAGACAGGCAGACTCCATTCAGCTTTCCTCCCCTCCCCCCACGCTTTGGTTGGTTTATGGGACGTACACACACACACGCACGCGAGCACATTTTTGGGTCATTTCCTTCCTTTTCTTCTTTCTTTGTGCATAAAGTTTCGCCCCTTTCAGTGTATGCAAATCAACGTTGGTTCTTTTTTTTTGTTGTTGTTGTCTTTAAACGGAAATATCTAAATGAGAATCTCGTTCTACGCGATTTGCTTGTAAAAAATAAAAATACACGTGTACCCGGTAAAGCAGCTGTTGACTTAACCAATCAATACAACATCAATCAATACCTCTCTCTCCCTCTCTCCAACCATATGTCAACAAAACAAAACAAAGCAAAGCAAGCAAAACAAAGAAAGTTTGAGTGCCATTGTCATGACAGCACATTGTAACAAAGATAACGTTGGTGGCTCTCTTGGCATCCACCATCTTTCTTCTTCTTCTCTTCTTCTTCTTCTTCTTCTTCTTCTTCTTCTTCTTCTTTCTGTGGAATTCAGCTAGTCTCAGAACATTCAGGACTAGTTAGAATGATCCAGGTAAACACAGGGCATAAACTTCCTCCGATCTATAATGAGATAATTATCGGGGTAAAGACCATGAATATTTTGGGAGATGGAGAACCAGGAACTCAAAACTGCTTGTATGGTCATTTGGTACATTGGGTGTATCGGGGACTGTTCATCACAGCTATGGATGGATGGGGGCTGGCTGTTGTTCTCTAAAGTAAGCTCTGGAATGCACTATTTATTGGTCTGTTATGTAGGGTGGGGTGGGGGTGGGGGGTGTTGCTATCGTAGGGTGCTACACTACTACTACTACTCCTCCTCTCCTCATTGCTTCTACTGATGGTTGGCTTTCATTTTATGTGCTGATGTTATAACGCTGCAGGGTTGAATATTAAATCGTATGAGAAACGTTCTTGCTTTGTTGTTTTTCTTTCTTTTGTTTTTTGGTGTTGTGTTTTGTCTGATTGTTGTTTAGTTGGCTAAACTTAATGCTTGTTTGTGTGCAAGTGTTCATATAAGCGTACAAATAATCATGCATGCGTGGAGAGAGAGAGAGAGAGAGAGAGAGAGAGAGAGAGAGAGAGAGAGAGAGAGAGAGAGAGAGAGAGAGAGGAGAGAAGAGAAGGCAAGGCAAGGCAAGGCAAGGCAAGGCAAGGCAAGGCAAGGCAAGGCAAATTCTTTTATTCGAGGATAATGAATAAGCAGTCTTGTGCTTTTTTTACATCCAGTCCCCGCCCTTATCAGGGATACATCAAGATAAAAAAAACACCCTCTAACTAAATAACAACAACAGTAATGATCTAAATACCAAGAGCAAGAAACCATACCAAGTAGCAAACAACAGACAAGAAATAAGAAAACAATACATTAATAAGATAATTTTTTTAAAGGCACGCATTCAGAAATTGAAATAAGAAGTAAGAATCAAATGAAGATTTTGATTTGAAAAAAGCGCAATAAAGAGCAAACATGAGAATATAATGAGATAAACGACTGAAAACATCAATCCACCACCATCTATAACAAAATAAGTCATTCAAATCATAACATTTTGATAAAAGTGGAGAAGAGAGAGAGAGAGAGAGAGAGAGAGAGAGAGAGAGAGAGAGAGAGAGAGAGAGAGAGAGAGAGAGAGAGAGAGAGAGAGAGAGAGATCTTTATTTTCCAAGGGTTACAGATAAGCATTCGCATAAATTATTTTCCTCCGGCCCTTGCCCTGATTAGGGACTATCAGCAAATCAAGAAGGAACGCCTTCGCAAAAAGCACAACTACAAAACAACAATCTGACAATCAGTAAGACAAAGGAACAAGCAGTAAGTAAACGAACAGGTCACTGCAGGTACACTTTCTCTCCTTCTGTTAAAAAAGAAAGAAAGAAAAGAAACGCACACATTTCCTGAGAAAAATAAAACTAAGTTGTCAACAGCCTGAAGACCGCTGCATGCTTAACGCTCATTTATATAGCCTGCTGTCTCTGGAAGAGATTTACATGCAGGGTGTGCGGGATATGTACTTACAAAGCCTCTTTCACTCCATTTCATTTGTATCGGATGAGGGTAGCAATAGTCTATTATGCCGAACAGAGAACATCTACAATCAACATTTTTTTTTCAAAAGCAAGTAAGAAAAACATATGAAAAATACAATTTACCTTTCGTTTATCTTATTTTGCCTACATGTCCATCGGTCCATGCTGCGCTAATGCGCGACACCTAGAATTCCTTCCCCTGACCATGAAAAACACTGTTGCCTTCTTTAAAACTACTAAAATTCATAAAGGATTGTCGCCCCATGCTTTGCATTGCTTCCCTTAGCAAGAACGCTGTTGTCTTCTTTGTTCTTACTAAAATTCATAAAGGACCGCCGTTTCAGGGGAGTTAATTAAAGAAACCCACAAAATAATTTACACCACGAAGAATTCTTTCGTGTTTACTGTTGAATATATGGCATCATTTACATCCCTA
>CM060324.1:28428924-28430626 GCA_030674155.1 Stramonita haemastoma | reverse complement strand
ACCCAAAATTTGGATTCAATATCATAAACATCGAAATTGTGGAGTCTTTTACAATTTAGAAAAGATGCAAAATATGTAAGTAAACCAGTGGTTTTGGGTTTATCAGGATCTAGACGAAGGATTTGGTACCCTGGTATGTTAATGTCTGCATCGTAAATTTTGAAGAAAGGCGAGACTCGGCACAGCAAAATAAATGAAAGGGATTATCATTATTATATAGAATGGTTGCAATATCATCTATTTTATTAGTAGCATTGTTTATATTGAGATAGCCAACACGGAGACCATGCTTCATCGGCCAGGTGTCCAAAGTTAAAGACATGTCATATATTGAGTGAAAAATTAGTCTGGAACGCCTAATCTTTTAAATGTGAGGAATCCAAAAATGGGAATTACAAAATGGAAATTCAAAGGAGAAAGATATACAAATACAATAATCAGCATATGACAAAATAATATTAACAATTTTTCGCACACATACACACACACCACGTAATAATGAAGAGAAAAAAACCCAAGAATGGCTACTCACAAAAACAATTTCAAAAATGACTCACACAGTTTTTTCAACATAGAATACTATAGAATTTTTTGAGCAAGCAAAAATGAACAATCTGAAGAAAAAAAAAAAAAAAATCAATGTACCAAGAACATCAAACTGATGCACATCTAATAAACCCTTCACTTAATACTTAATGCAATTTAGGACAGAAAAAAGTACTATTATAATAGTATATATATATATATATATATTTTTTTTTTTAAATTACAATCTTTCCTAGAAATGTCCGTCTGCCTCTGAAACATTCAACGTAGTCCCCAGTCTGTGAAAACTTATGCTGCTGACATAGCTCATAAACACAAAGTCCTTTGGATGAGGCCACAAACCGAGGGCCCCGCGCGCGAAAGCACGCAGAACACCCCGCGCACACGCCAAATCCCGCTCCGCCCTCCGCAAGAGCAGGCCACGTGTGCCGGTGTGAACACACCACAAGATTGACAAAAGTGCACACACACAGGGACCGGATGTAAAATAGCACACGAGTGCCCACTCCACCATCCCCGACATAAATGAAGAAAGATAAGAAAAAAGAAAGATACCACAATTCAAGAAAACATGTTCAAAAACAAGCAAGTAATAAGTACTGATACATGTTTTACTTCCCCCCCTCCCCCCCCCCCCTCCGCAAATAATCACCTATTCCTTCTAATGGGCTTCAGAATATATAGTCAGTGGATGATGTTGATGAGGCACCATCTGTGGCGGCAAATTCATCATCCTCGTAGTCCACTGGCCTGGGGCACCAGGTGTGTGTGTGTGTGTGTGTGTGTGTGTGTGTGTGTGTGTGTGTGTGTGTGTGTGTGTGTGTATGTGTGTGTGTGTGTGTGTGTATGTGGTGTGTGTATGTGTGTGTGTGTATGTGTGTGTGTGTGTGTGTGTGTGTGTGTGTGTGTGTGTGTGTGTGTGTGTGTGTGGTGTGTAAGTGTGTGTGTGTAGGTAGGTAGGTAGGTAGGTAGGGATAGGTAGAGGGGGCCGGGTGTGCAAACATGCATCTGCTGAAGTGTGACTGTAAAAGGTGATTCTTTGCACATGTATAATTCATAATCAAATCTGCTCGTGTACACACACACACACACACACACACACACACACACACACACACACACACACACACACACAAACAAACAACAAACAAACAAA
>CM060324.1:28411424-28423924 GCA_030674155.1 Stramonita haemastoma | reverse complement strand
TAATTCCTTATACACATCATGCACACCAATAAACCTAAAGGTAAGTTTTGACTTAATAATTTTAGAACTACAAAATTTCTTTAAAAGGAGTAAATTATTTTCTTCACAGTGGTTAACATTCACAAGTTTTTCAGTTATAGTACAAAAATGATTATTGATATTTTCTGCTGACAGGCCTGTATCTGATGAAGTATTTGTTATGGATGGTTTACCAGCTAATTGGTTTATTGCTTTCCAGATAGACTTTGAATCTTTTTTTGATGAAATTAGTTCACTGAAATATTTCTTTTTTGCAATTCGTTTCATATATGTTATTTTATTTCGTTGTTCCTTAAACTTTTCATCTTTTCCTGTTAATTTTAGTAGTTTATCACGGATAATTATTGCTTCATTAATTTCATCAGTGAGCCATGGTGGTTTGTCTCTAGCTTTAACACGTTTTACTCTGAGAGGGGCGTGACTATCAAATATTGATGTAAAGATGCTATACCAAGTAGCGAGAGCTTTGTCTGGGTCAGTAAACTGATATACACATGAAAAATCTGCTTTGCATAGGTCAGACAAAAATCCTTCTTTATCAAAGTTTCTATAACTGCGAAAAGAAATACACTTGTGTTTACATCTAGGGATTTTGGCACCTTTTTTGGACCAGGTAAAACATACAGGATAGTGATCACTGATACCATAGACTGGTACAGATAATTCTACTATGTTAGACAGATTGGTGGTATATATATGATCAATTAATGTTTGAGAGCGCAGTGTTTTTCTTGTAGCAGTAGTTATCAATTGAGACAGATTATATACCTCAAACGTTTTTTTTCCAGTTTCTATGTTGTTTGAGTAAATCGATATTGAAATCACCAAGTAGAATGATTTCTGCTGAATAGTTAGAAACATCGTCCATCATCTGCTCAAATTGATCATACCAATTGATTCGTTCATTTGGGTTCCTATACAAAAATCCCATCAGTATTGGTTTAGTTCCTTTCAAGCGTATTTCTAACCATATGCATTCAATACCGTGTTTATCAAATAATGTTATATGTTTATAATTAACTGACTGATGGATATAAGTTATTATTCCTGTTTCTAACTTAGTTTTGGCATCTCGTCTAACAAAATTGTAGTCTGGAACTGATACTATATCGTCTGCTACATTAGATGATAATCGTGACTCTGCAAAACCGAATACATGAAAAGAATTGTTTGAATTTGACAAAATAGTTGGTAAATCTGAAACTTTGTTTAGCAGGTGGCAAACATTGAGAAAGCCTACTTTGAGTCCAAACTTAGTTAACCAGCCATTGGTGTTTGATTGATTTGCCATGATATAAGCAATTAAAGTAATAACAAGAAAGTAGAAACACTGTATACTTATCTTTATCTTTCTTATACTATTTTAGCCGATTAATATTACAAAACAAAAAAGAAAGAATACGATTTATAACAAATGTAATATGTCACCACAAACACACACATCTATCAATATACACAAAATTGAAGATCAAAGTTTTAGAAAAAATACAATATTCAGAAAAAAGAAACAAAATAAATGCAAGCACGAATTTAAAGCCAAATAATCAAGAGGCAGCTGCCAAGCCAATCACCAGCTATAGTCAACAATCCAATATCAAATTTTACATCCACTTGTTCTGTCGAAAGAGAGAGAGAGTACTCTTTCCCAACCTTTTAATTCGATAACAAAATTCATTAAAGTCCCTAGTCCAAGTATAAGCTTGGCAATCACCATTCACTTGTTGACAGCTGTATTAGGCCTATGCTCATTTATTACAAGTAACATGAAAACGAATAGGAAAAAAGCATTTTAAAAATAGACAAATAAACCAACCATTCAGGTCATAATACAAAATTGCAATGTTGATCCTGTCAACAATATGCTTCTTAGCTGAGGTCTTGTCATTCATCCTGTGTGTTCATTCATCTAATAGAAGGGGGATTATCTGAATGTGCAAAATATTTATGAGACATAGGACACGCATATAGATACATATCTCTGCAAAAAAGTATGCATCTGGGAACAAGGTCAAGTGTGAATGGGCCTTTACAGAAAGCATATAGTTAAATTTAAAAAGAAGAAGAGCAACAACTTACACTTTAGCACAAAGGCAAAATGTTAGGAAAAGCAAATGTTACCACTACCCAAGGATACAGAGGCTTGCACAATTGACAGGTGTGTCCGAATTTAGAAACATGACACTGTCTCTCATCACATGGGAGATAATCTGGTTACCTCCCAGTCACATGCTAGCAAGTTTATCATCACATTGCACAATACAAATATATGTTTATACTGATTGTGCAAAATATTTATACGATATAGGACACGCATATAAATATATATATATCTGTGCAAAAATTTCTACATCTGGGGAACAAGCTCAAGCATAAATGGGGCCTTCACAGAGAGAATATAATTAAATTAAAACAAAAACAAACAAAAACAACCCTACACTTAAATGCAAAATGTCTATGAAAAGCAAATTGTTACCACTACCCAAGGATACAGAGGCCTGCACAATTGACAGGTGTGTCCGAACCTAGAAACACTATGTTGCAACGGGTCTCTGATCACATGGGAGGTAATTTAATTACCTCCCAGTCACATGGTAGCAAATTTACAATCAAATTGCAAAAAACAAATATATGTTTTAATGCTTGCACATTCTAATCATATTGCAAAATACAAATAATATGTTTATAATGCACATACACTCACTCTGCTCATGCTTACTATCATCACACAGTTTATATTCAAATTATATCATCATTTGTGAGGCCAGGTTCATGAGTTGCTGAGCATACTGGCCAGCAGGACTGGGTGAAAACCATTTATGTGTATTCACATAAGAGTTAGGGTCAAAGCCAGCCGCACCAGGGTGAACTGAAAACTGTGGTTGTTTGGGGGCAAGTTCTCTTCCTGAAAAAACATATGGGGGAATGGGATAAGGAGGTGGGAACCGGGGTAGGGAGTAGGTGGAGTGAAATATTGTGGGTAGGATGGAAGAGGGGGTGGTTGAGGGGGAGGTGCTGTGAGAGGGTAGGGAGGGTGCAGGTGTCTGTCAGTCTGTGACCTGTGGCTTTCAACACCTGCAGCCACACCCCCTCCACAGTCCTCCAAACCCTCCCATGGTCTGGATGCTGTTGATGCTTAAGAGAGAGAGAGAGAGAGAGAGAGAGAGAGAGAGAGAGACAGACAGACAGACAGACAACAGAAGGAAAAAATAGAACAGACAGGGAGACAGTAGAACAGGCAGAGAGATGGGCAGGAAGACAGAGAGACAAAAGACAACCCTGGAGCGAGAGGGGTGTAGAGAGGGGAGGGTGGGGGGAGGGAAAGAGAAGGAGGCAAGAATAAAGAGGGGACAAAAGTACTGGGTGGTGGTTGTTAAGAGTTGACATAATACTTACACATGATTGAAATTACATGATACTAGTTATTAATGGTGTTGCAAATTGAATCAATTTCATCAAAATAGTGATATGTTGTCCATAAGATGTACGTGATAGACTTTTTTAAAAACAGAAACACTGCAAGCTTTGTGAAGGTTGAGGGTTGATATCTCATTCCATAGTGTACCACCAGAATATGTGAGAGTGGATTTAAATAGGTCAATTCTTGGAAGTGGCACCATTATCTTATTGGCATGACGATTGACATTGATTGTGAATCTGTTTTGAAGCAAGGGGGGAGCTAAACCGGACATGATTTTATACATAAACACTGCCTTATTATGCTTAAGCTTGGATCTCAATGGAAGAATGTCAAGTGTTTTATAGTCAGAAATGGTTAATGATGAAGATTTTAAAAGAACAAGTTTTAGAGCTCGTCTATGCACACTGAACAATGGCTTGAGAACATTTGCGCTAGCTGAATCCCAAATCGTTGAAGCATAACTCATATGGGATATAATATATGCATTGAAAAACATTTTCCTAGCGTTTAGGTCTAAGAAATGCTTTATTTTAGATAACTGGTGTACACATTTTGATACTTTTTTGCATAATGCAGAGATGTGGTACATCCAAGAAAGGTTATTGTCAATTGTAATTCCAAGAATTTTATGATGGTCTACTTCATCAATTTTGTTGTTATTAATATAGATAGCCGTAGAATTGTTTGAAAGATTTTGTCGCTTTTGTCGAGTTGTTATAATTAAGTACTTAGCTTTTTTGGGATGAAGACTCATATGATTTAACTCTGACCATCGAAGCAGGCAGTGAATACTTTCTTGCAGAGCAGATGTAACTTCATTCAATTGAGAATGATTGGTATGGATAGTTGTATCATCTGTAAATAACTCGCATTGTGTGTTTAGAGATAAGGGTAGGTCATTTATATATATAGAAAAAAGAATAGGTCCTAGAACAGATCCCTGGGGGACGCCATAGTTATTGGATAGTACTGCCGATGTCTTACCTTTATCAGAAACGACTTGTTTTCTTTCAGAAAGAAATGATAACATGAGTTTGACAGTACTATCTGACTGACCATAGATTTTAAGTTTTTTTAGTAACAGAGTGTGGTCAATCACATCCAACGCCTTAGCAAAGTCTACTATAATAACTCCGGTGATTTTGTTATTATTGATATTAGTAAGCCATTGATCAACTAAGCTTGTCAAAGCAGTTTGACAGGAATGGTTAGCTCTGAAACCAGATTGATTAGGATGTAACAAATTATATCGGTTTAAGTGATGAAGAATATGTTTATTGATGTGATTCTCTAAAGGTTTTGATAATATGGATAGAATAGAGATTGGTCTATAATTGTAGGGATCTGAACGGTCACCAGATTTAAAGATATGTATAATTTTGGCAGTTTTAAAAGCTTTAGGAATGGTGTTAGCAGAAATGCATAAATTATAAATGTATGTAAGAGATTATGCGATAACGGGGCAGCTATTTTTAGAAATTTTACCATCAATGCCATCAAGACCTTTCGTATTTGTTTGTTTCAAATGAGTAAGGGAATTGCAAACATCATTAATACCATAAGAGGGATATCCAATTTGATAAATGTTTTTAGATCTACAGTAATTTTTAATGTTTCTAGCTTGTTTAGATGTGATCTGTCTATTGGTACTGTAGAAGAGGAAATATTGCAGAAATGGACATTAATATCGTCAACGGATATATCTTTGAGCGATGAACTTTGAGATGTTACATTTTTATTTGTCAAATAGTTAATTGCTTTCCAAACAGATTTATTGTCTGACTTAGAGTATACTAGCTGTTGGAAGTACTTTTTTTTACTTAAGCGTTTCATATTGTTTACTATATTTCGCTGTTCTTTATATTCTTCCCTGGTTCCTGTAACTGATAGTTGATTTCTTAATTTTATGGCATTTTCTAACTCCTCAGTTATCCATGGTACTTTTGGATTGCTCTTGACACGCTTACTTTTAATGGGTGCATGCGCATTGTAGATATTGAGAAAACTGTGGTACCATACCTCAAACGCTTCATCAGGGCTCGTAAACTGATAGACCAAAGATAAAGAAGAATTAAGTAAATCTAATAAAAATGCATTTTTGTCAAAAGAAGATAAGCATCTATATTTAATAATCTTATGACTGTTCTTAGGAATCTTTATACCTTTTTTTGACCATGTTAAGCACACTGGAAGGTGGTCACTGCATCCAAAGGCAGGGCGACATACTTCTATTATATGATTTGGTGAAGTGAGTAAATGTGGTCTATCAGAGTTTTGGATGTGTCAGTGATTCTTGTAGGTTTATCAATTAACTGTGTCAGATGAAAAGAGTCATAAGTTTGTATCCAACTTGTGGTTAGTTTTTAACAAATCTATATTGAAGTCACCTGATAGGATAATTTCCTCTGAGAGTAGTGAAGCTTCCTCCATCATTAAAGTGAATTTGTCATGCCAGTCTATAAGTTCTTTTGGATTTCTATAAATAAAACCGACAAGGATTGGTTTCGTTTTTTTCAAGGATATCTGAATCCAAACTGATTCTAAATAATAATTTTCAAGTGATTCAACTCGTTTGTAGCGGATGTTTTCGTGTAAATAAATAAGAAAGCCCGTTTCCTTTGGTTGGAGAGGATCTTTGTGGATTATCTGATTACCAGAAATAACAAGTTCATTATTAGAAATGTGTTTAGATAGTGGGATTCCGCAAAACCAAATATATGAAAATTTGTGTGTGGATTTGATAGAATATGATAAACATCGGACATTTTGTTAATAATATGATTGATATTTTAAAATCCTATTCTGAGACCATCTGCTGACGGCCAACTGTCACGAGTCCCTGGCATATCAATAACTATATTAAATAATTCCACTATACACCATACACAAATCACAGTTATATTTCAATATAAACAAAAACTCTTGCCAAAACTAAATTGGAGCAAGGGCTTAGTCGAGGAGTTAGGGATGGGGAAATAACACAATAAAGGTGAACAAGAATGTAAACAAATGCAAAAAGATAAAGCTAAATTGAAACTTCAAATGTTAATAATGTAACGGAGTTGAAAAAGGTAATACTAATAGTAATAAGCCAATTCAACAAGATAATGAAAACTATCAAAAGCGTCAGACCAGACACACCGGTCATACAAAGGCAAGTTGCTAATGCGCAATATCCCGTCGCGAATAGACAAAAAAGCAAAATGTCACAACGCAACACGTCTTTATCAACAGTAAGTAATAATTCACCCCGGCCAATACGTGACCATCATGTGAGAGCTACATAGCGACATCAAAGCACACACACACGCACACACACACACACACGCCGCACCACTCACATCCACACCACATCCCTCACACACACACACACACACACACACACACACACACACACACACACGCCGCAGCCCACACGCACTCACATTCCACATTACCAGCGCACACCCGTCAAACACACATCCACACACAAGACATAACACACACACACACATACACACACACAGTACAAGGGCCCACACACCATAACACACACATCCCACACAAGACACATCCACACACACACATACAACACACACACACACACACCACACACACACACACACACATGCACCACACACACACACACACACACACACACACCCCCACACACACACACACACACACACACGCACGGACGCACACTCACTCACACACATACACACACACCACGCGCGAGCGCATTGACACACGCAGGTATCAGCCCTAAATAAATATAAACATGCACACAGGCATGGCCATGGGCATGCACTCATGCACACTTCCAGTGACAAACACAGGCACAGCATATATCGAGCTGCATACTCATGTGCATGCACTCACAATAACATCGGGGTACAATGTACATTTAAAAGCCATTTAAACTAATGATAATGTGTACAAAAGAAATGGGGGAAAATTTATGCTTGTACATTCACTCACTCACTCACTCAGTCCCATGTCCCAAAGGACGTAGGGGGGACATGAGAGAAGACGCAACGGAGATCTTTTTCCATGCTTCACGATCCTGTGTGGCTAGTAGGAGGCGTTGCAGGGGTTGGGCAGTCCAGTCTTTGATGTTGTCAACCCATGATTTCTTTTGGGGCCTCTTCTTCTCTTGCCCTCGACTGTTCCTTGCAAGATGGTTTTTGCTAGGGTGTTGTGTCTTGTGGTGTGACCAAACCACATCAGCTTTCTCCTCTTTATGGTGGAGAGCAAAGGCTCTTGGGGGCCCACACGCTTTTTGATTTCTTCTTTCACATAGTTATTGGTCTTGTGTTCTTTGTGTGATATTTTGAGGAGTCTTCTGTGGCACTTGTTCTCGAATGCTTGGATTCTTCTCTCTAACTCTACTGTCAGAGTCCATGATTCACAGCCATATAGGAGGATAGATATCACGAGGGATTTGTAGAGGTGGTATTTGGTGCAGAAGCACATCATCAATAGGTTATTTCTTTTTCATCATCTATTTACATCTTTACAACAGGGCTGATGTGTAAACACTGCAGCATGTGCAACCCGTCAGCTTGTTGGCGATGGGTAGAGGGGGGTGACTGTAACTGAGAGAGTGGGGACGTCTGTGGTGTGCGTGCATGCGCGCGCGCGCGAGTGTGTGTGTCTGTGTGTGTGTGTCTTTCATCATCATTTTTTATTTCTTTTTCATCATCTCTTTCTCTTTCTTCTCTTTCTTTCTTTTCTTTTCATCATCTCTTTCTCTCACAGAGAGAGAGAGAGAGAGAGAGAGAGAGAGAGAGAGAGAGAGAGAGAGAGAGAGAGAGAGAGAGAGAGAGAGAGAAGGTCATTATAGAGAGCAGAGAGACAACATCAGAACAATGACAAACACAATGGTCACAATCCAAGCCTGGGTGGAACCCATTAAAAATACATTTCAATCACACAGTGAAGGGTTACGTACGGGTGAACATCGGCAAATAGACGGAGCTAGTCATGGATTCTTTCTCGTGCACACTGTGAATGTGTACCTACCCTCCTTTAGGGTCAGGGAAGGTAAAGCAGCGAGGGAAAATAGATGGGCACCGCCCTCAATACACTGGTCCCTAGAGAAGCTGAGGTCTCTGACACCTCTGCCCCCAACGACCACATAGGCTATGGGAACTCCCTTAGATTTTTATTTTCTTAAAAAAAAATCTATCTATCTATCTATCTATCTATCTATCTATCTATCTATCTATCTATCTATCTATCTATCTATCTATCTATCTATATATCACAATGACTCTTGGTGTATCGTCTCACCCAGAAGACCAGACCACCAATCACGGTCTAACCGACAGGTGAGAAGTTTGGGTTCAAGCAGGGATTGAACCAGCGACTCCTGAATTTTGGGTCAGGTGCATTGCCTGGGGACAGGGTAGCTCAGTGGTCAGAGCATTCGCTTTCCCCAAGTCAAGTTAAGCAGCATCGAGCGTGGTTACCCGTTGGATGGGTGACCATGTGTACGCCTTGGCTTCAGCACAGTACCCCGGTCGATCCAGCTGTAAATGGGTACATGCCTTCTTTAGGGTCAGGGAAGGTAACACAGCGAGGGAGAGGAGATGGGCGCCGCCCTCAATATGCTGGCCCCTGGAGAAGCTGAGGTCTCTGATGCCTCGCTCCCCTACGACCACATAGGTTATGGGACACCTTTACCTTTTTACCTGCATTGCCTGGACAGTACTGCAACTGGGTGAACTGGGGGACTGCACTGAAACCAAGGTGCATGAATTGTCTTTCGCCTGCGATGAAACCATGCTCAAGGCTTTTGTAGGGGGAGAGCAAGCGCTCTGTCTGAACACTGAGCTATTCTGACCATGTGCTGCTGCTGCTGAATCACTCTGTTCCTGACAAAAACAAACCCTGTTAATTAATCATAATGGCTCAACAAGAACGTCCACTTACAATATCACCAGTCCCGTCTGGTCCCGATTATTCAAAGCCCACCTCTCCCTTTATCTGTGTGTTATCTAGGCCAATGTGGGAGATGTTCCCTCCGTCACCAGTATCATGACTACAAGTATGATGACACATAGAGGAAGGCTGTGCAATTGGTAATGTGCTTACCTACATACCAGCGGAGATGAAGAAAAAGTCTCGCTGCACGAACTGTAATGTATACCTATCACCCAGGCTGCAATGATTGTAATGATAATAGTAATGATGTTGGAGCGTTTACACATCAGCCCTGTTGTAAAGTTGCAGCGTTTACACGTCAGCCATGTTTTACAAGTTGTGGTGTTTACACGTCAGTCATGTTGTAAAGCAGTAGCATCAGTCATAATGCAAAATTGAAGCATTTACACATCAGCCAAGTTGTAAAAGTTGTAGCGGTTACATATCAGCCATGTTGTAAAAGTTATAGCGTTTACACATCAGCCATACTGTAAAAGTTATAGCGTTTACACATCATGCATGCTGTAAAAGGTGTAGCGTTTACACATCATCCATGCTGTAAAAGGTGTAGCGGTTACACATCATGCATGTTGTAAAAGTTGTAGCGTTTACACATCATGCATGCTGTAAAAGGTGTAGCGTTTACACATCATCCATGCTGTAAAAGGTGTAGCGGTTACACATTATGCATGTTGTAATAGTTATAGCGTTTACACATCAGCCATACTGTAAAAGGTGTAGCATTTACACATCATGCATGCTGTAAAAGGTGTAGCGGTTACACATCATCCATGCTGTAAAAGGTGTAGCGTTTACATATTCAGCCATGCTGTAAAAGCTGCCATCTTTACACATCAGACATGCTGTGAAAGCTGAAGTGTTTACACACCAGCCCTGCTGTGAAAGCTACACTCTTTGCACATCAGCCATGTTGTAAAAGCTACACTCTTTACACATCAGCCATGTTGTAAAAGCTACACTCTTTACACATCAGCCATGTTGTAAAAGCTACACTCTTTACACATCAGCGCTGTTGTAAAAGCTACACTCTTTACACATCAGCCCTGCTGTAAAAGCTACACTCTTTACACATCAGCCATGTTGTAAAAGCTACACTCTTTACACATCAGCGCTGTTGTAAAAGCTACACTCTTTACACATCAGCCCTGCTGTAAAAGCTGCACTCTTTACACATCAGCCCTGCTGTAAAAGCTACACTCTTTACACATCAGCGATGTTGTAAAAGCTACACTCTTTACACATCAGCCCTGCTGTAAAAGCTACACTCTTTACACATCAGCGATGTTGTAAAAGCTACACTCTTTACACATCAGCCATGTTGTAAAAGCTACACTCTTTACACATCAGCCCTGCTGTAAAAGCTACACTCTTTACACATCAGCCCTGCTGTAAAAGCTACACTCTTTACACATCAGCCATGTTGTAAAAGCTGCACTCTTTACACATCAGCCCTGCTGTAAAAGCTACACTCTTTACACATCAGCCATGTTGTAAAAGTCCCAGTCAGGGTCAGGGGTGGCAGAGTCAGGCTGACCCATGCCCCCAAAGGACAGGAGCTGACAGGCCCGGGTCCATCCGCCAGAGGTCAAGGTCCGGGGGCCAAGGTTAACAGCGTTACAGGCGACGTCAGTGGCGCAGACCATTGCGCAGTCCACATCTTTTGGTGACGTCACTTCCCGTAACAGGTGGCCCGTGGCTCTCTTTCCCGGAGAGCCAGTGAACAATTTGTAGGTTGAGTCTGTGACCATGACAGAGAGAAAGAAAAGTCATGACTGTAGCTTGAGTCTGTGACCATGACAGAGAGAAAGAAAAGTCATGACTGTAGCTTGAGTCTGTGGACCATGACAGAGAGAAAGAAAAGTCATGACTGTAGCTTGAGTCTGTGACCATGACAGAGAGAAAGAAAAGTCATGACTGTAGCTTGAGTCTGTGACCATGACAGAGAAAAAGTCATCAGCGTCAGTTTACACACTAACATGTAGACCAGTATGTGTGTGGCACACACACACACACACACACACACACACACACACACACACACACACACACACACACACACACACACACACACACACACACACACACACACATACCCCTACACACACAAGCACACACACCCAAATTTAGGTGATACTATAAACCGATTTGATTTGATTTATTGATTTGATTTATTCTTTTATATCGAGGATAATGGGATAAGCACTCTTGTGCTTTTTTACATCCAGTCCCCGTGTGTATGCAGTTTTGTAAATGTCATCTGTTCCCACCGGCACACGATGGCCTACTCTTACGAAAAGCGGAACAGGATTTAACGTGTGCGCAAGATGTTCTGCGTGCGTTCGCACACGGGGCCTCGGTTTAAAGTCTCATCCGAAGGACTTGTGGGGAGAGTGGAGTCCAGTGTGCAAACGCACGCAGAACATATTCTATCTATCTATCTATCTATCTATCTATCTATCTATCTATCTATCTATCTATCTATCTATCTATCTATCTATCTATCTATCTATCTATCTGTCCCTTAGTCTGGCGACTGTGGGGGCGCCCCTGAAGACTTGACAACCAGTTCCCTCCATTCCTCTCTCTGTTCTGCCTTTCTAAAAACTTGAGTTCTAGGCCTGTCCATGCGCTGATGCTGTCCTACCATCTCTCTCTTGGTCTGCCTCTTTTTCTTCCTCCTTGGAAAGTGCCTTGCAGTATTGTTTTTGCTTGTCCTTTTGATCTTGTGACATGTATGTACCATTTAAGTTTTACGCTTCCTTATGATTGATAAGGGGACGGGATAACTCAGTGGTCAGAACACTCGCTTTCCCCCAGCCAAGGTTAAGCAGCACCGAGTGTGGTTACAGACTGGATGGGTAAACGTTTGTGCGTCTTGGCTTCAGTACAGTCCACCAGTTCGCCCAGCTGTAAATGAGTACCTGCCCTCTTTAGGGTCAGGGAAGGTAAAGCAGCGAGGAAGAGATGGGCGCCACACTCTATATGCTGGCCTATAGAGAAGCCGAGGTCTCTGATGCCTCGCTCCACTACGACCATATAGGTGATGGGACACCTTAACCTTTACCTTACGATTGATAGAAGGTTTTTGTAGGGACCAACGGTTTGCTGGATTCTG
>CM060324.1:28368924-28401424 GCA_030674155.1 Stramonita haemastoma | reverse complement strand
ATGAGGGTGGCTTCCCAATACTCCATGCTAAAAATACAGCATTGACGGAGGGAGTCACTGAAGAGGGGCATGGCTACAGGCAATAACACCTTCCTTACAAAACCATTTGAACATAGGTGAAAGGTAGTAAGAAAAATATCTTGCCATTTGCAGCGAAATTCGGAGCACATCTTTAGAGTGGCCCACACCATAAACTCAATCACTGATCCGAATCCTCTCCCCGCGAGGAATCCTTCATTATCGCCAGAAGTGCCACTTTACTATTTTAAACAGCCAGACCAGCACAGTGCTAAAATGTTTTAAAATATATTACAGCCACTTATATTACCATCTTTATCATAAGAAACTACATTCGACAAAAACAGAAGTGTCATTGAAAAGATCCTCAACATTTGAACTTTTTGTAGAAATCACGCTTCATCAGAGGGAATTGTATCCCATTCCATAGACTTCAAAAAGGCATTTGGCCAAGTTTGGTGTGAGGCGCCATTGACCAGGGTTCTCGTGTATCTCCCACACTTGTCCAAGATATTCCTGGAACGAATCTTAACTCAAGCCTTTAAACTTAAAAAAAACCCATGTCTATAAGTTATCATTTGAGGAAAAAGCCATCACAAACCTTTGCTTTGCAGTTCCATTGATGGCCTGAAAGATGGTGTGAAGAAGAATTTGCTAAGTTTGTCAAAAAGCTGGATGTTAAAACAAAAAAGTGGTATAGAAATCAATGCTGACAAGATGAAGCAGATGGCAGGCAGCAATTCTACCACCAATACCAAGATAAGTGTTCGTGGAGAGAAGCGGTGAACTATTCAACAAGTCATTTGCCTGGGATCCAGCAGCAGCAGTGAACCAACAATTTCTTCAGGGGGAGGGAAAAAAATACCCCCCCCCCCCCCCAACCAACAAAATTTGAAAAAGTCAAGAAAACAAGCAACCAAACCAAACCATAAAAAGGAAACAAAAATCCCCCAATCAAACAACCCCCCAAATAAGGAAATGTCACTAGGTGGATTGAACCCTGTACTGAAGGACACACATCTCCATGGTTTACAGGAAAATGGTTTTCTGTGCATTGGTACTTCGGTGCCCAAGATGTTCTGCGTGCGTTTGCACACAGGACATCGGTTTATAGTGTCAAATGAAGGACTTTTCGGGGGAGTGGAGTCAGCACTGATTTAAATAACTCCAGGGGGAAAAAATCCCCTTGAACCAGATTTGAACCCAGGTCAGCAGATCGTGAGCACAATGCGCATTGCTCTGAACACCAAGCTATCCCGTTCCCCGGGACATCAAGGCTTTAGTCCCCTTTTACTGGTGTGATGCATTCTCCAACTGCTGACTTGTGACTGCCACACATGGACCCTCATCAAGAGCCAAGCAGAACCACTGCAAATCACACAAGGGACAAGGAAGAAAAAAGACCGAATATCAAAAAGAAAGATATAACACCATGCCAAGAGATCCGAAAGAAAAAAAATCTGTCAAACAGAAATGGAAGAATGCCGTTTAAATTTCAAGACGAGATGACAACAGCATGACAGCCAGGACATGGCTGTGGAACTCTTGGCAGACCAGAAACCAGATGGTTTGATGCTATCAAGAGTTACACCCGCGTGACATGGCACCCAGAGACCAGAGACAGGAGGCAGTGGTGTGCTACATCTAATCAGGCAGTGGGGGGACAATGGTTAGCCGGAAACTGGAAGCCAGCTGTCTTCTTTGTTTCATTCCATATCCTCCTTCTTAGAAACGCTTTTTGTCATCTGTGGTGGAGGACGATTTGTTAATGCACTGACTGTATCAAACACGTGAAAAAGAAAGCTTGTCAGATGTACTTTGATTGCAAATGCACTCACTACTCACCACTGTTTAAATTTCATGTCATATTCTGCACACAAGACAGAGAGAGACTCAAACTCACTTCCCACAGGGGCTAAGGCAGACAGCAGCATCAGCTGCAGAGCCCACATCACAGGGGTCACCATGGTCACGGGTCACTGCTGTATGGTGGTGGTGGTGGTGGTGGTGATGGTCGTAGTACGGGCGATGCAGGGCTGACCTGTTAATTAACAGAATTGATGATAATTGTTCCCAGACCACATGCCTAGGCCGTCATGCTTCATTCCCCATAATTATCTATTTCTGATGCCTCAAATCGCACTGATTCGATTTTATTTCTCACTGCTCCTGCTTCTCTGGAGATGAAATATTGTTTAGGGGGGAAAAAAGCACAACTCTTAAGCTGTAACTGCTAAAGAGAGAGAGAGAGAGAGAGAGAGAGAGAGAGAGAGAGAGAGAGAGAGGGGGGGGGGAGGAGAGAGAGAGCGAGAGAGAGAGAGAGGAGAAGGGGGGGGGGGGGGTAGCTGCAAAAGAGAGAGAGAGAGGGGCATAAAACTTGAAGTCAGCCATTATTATTCTATCTATTAACAGGCAGGCGTACAGGTAACTGAGAAATGTACAGAGACAAAATTTAAAAACAAAAATCTGCTGTAACGTTTATTTCTTAGTATACTTAACAATTTGAAGGGATTTTCTTTTTTACCGTGTGCTGCATCATAAATCAAACCAATCAACACTGCATCCAGCCCCATCCCTCTTGCAAGTCCTTCCGTGTGCGAACGCACGCAGAACATCTTATGTATATGTTAAATCCTGTTCTGCTTTTCGTAAGAGTAGGCCATCGTGTGCCGGTGGGAACAGATGACAAGAGCTACAAAACTGCACACACACGGGGACTGGATGTAAAAAAAACCCAGCCACGTGAGTGGTTATTCTATTATCCTCGATAAAAAAGAATGATAAATAAATAAATGAATAGATAAATACATAAAAAAATAATAAAATAAAATAATGCTCTATGAGGGTGGATCAACGAGTTCTTGTCCTCACCCAGGAAGCTTTACCTGACGAGGAGGGTTCTGTGTCAGGTTTAATCTTTGACTTCAGACCTTTAGACCACTGATGCTGAAGATGGCTATGTTGTTTTTTTCTAGGTGGAAGTCTTGCCATGGGCGTTAGCAGGCTTCCACATCACAGATCAAGACACTACCCGTGCTGAAAATGGTGCCATGCTTTAGATCAGCAGCTGGCTTCTTTAAGGTCGAAGAGAAACAGAAAGAAGAATAGGAGAAAAATAATAGGAAGATAAATAGGAAGATGAATATGAAGAAGAATAGGAAGATGAGAAAGAAGAACAGGAAGAAGAATAGGAAGATGAAAAGGAAGAAGAACAGGAAGAAGAACAGGAAGAAGAATAGGAAGATGAAAAGGAAGAAGAACAGGAAGATAGAAAGGAAGAAGAATAGGAAGATGAAAAGGAAGAAGAACAGGAAGATGGAAAGGAAGAAGAACAGGAAGAAGAATAGGAAGATGAAAAGGAAGAAGAACAGGAAGAAGAGTAGGAAGATGAAAAGGAAGAAGAACAGGAAGAAGAATAGAAAGAAGAATAGGAAGATGAAAAGGAAGAAGAACAGGAAGAAGAATAGGAAGATGAAAAGGAAGAAGAACAGGAAGAAGAATAGGAAGATAAAATCTTCGGTGAGTGTCTGAATCTTGTCTTCATAAACGATCTGCGATGTCTTCTCTTTGTCTGCAAATATTTTAAAACCGTATGCATGCATGTACATAAAATGAGGACTAATGGGAGGAAAGAAGTAGTAAAGAAGGAAGGGTAGGTGTGTCATTGACATACATCATTGGCATACATGCACCATGTACTCTTGGCAAACAAGCACCGGCCCCACTTTTCAAATAACAATATTATGTATTTTTTTTGTATTTTGTACCACTAAATGTCATGACTTAATGTCATTAATGTTATGTGTTGACTCAAAAGTGTAACTTTTTTTCATTATCTGCTAGAGCTCTGAGGTCCACCAACGGAGAGATTTTGCGTATGTGACCATTCGGTATATCTCAAGTTAGTTTACAGAACCTTGTTTAATTTTTTTTTTAATCAACTGAATGTTCAACTGTTCAAATGTAACATGGAGTTGCTCCCATTCACTATTTCGCGAGTACATTTTATTTTCAATGTCCTGCTTTGGATTCTTTATTTGATAGCTGTGGCATTGACACTAGAATGGCAAACTCTGTAAAAACGGGGTTTACAGACACATGAAGATGCTGGCACAGCAAAAGTCATTTCTCTACCTAGCATTGTCAGGGAGAGCATCTTGCGCACACGTTAAAACCCGTTCCACTTTTCGAAAGAGTAGGCCATGGCGTGCCTGTGGGAACGGATGATAAAACTGACAAAAACTGCATACACACGAGGACTGGATGTAAAAAAAAGTTATGACGAGTGCTTATTCCATTATCCTTAAAATAAAAGAATAGATAGATAGATAGATAGATAGATAGATAGTAGATAGATAGATAGATAGATAGATAGATAGTTAGTTAGTTAGATAGATAGATAGATAGATAGATAGATAGATAGATAGATAGATAGATAGATAGATAGATAGATAGATAGATAGATAGATAGATAGATAGATAGATAGATAATAATAATAAATAAATAATTCCCGAAATAAAAAATTGAAATAACTAATCAAAATAAATTGGTTCATCGTTGTAGAAATTAATCCGTCAGTCACTAGGTATTCCACATAACTGACCTTTAAAAGTTGTTCAGTCTAATATCACTAGGAATGAATAGACTTCAAATGAGCCAAATCCATTCCAATCCAATTTCTTTCTTCATACTTACGAACAGTCTCTCTACACACACACAGACTCAATTCCTCTTGTATTAGACTTACAATCTTCCTCTTGACCATGGTCCACTGGATAATAACTACACTGTCTCCTCTTTATTTTAGAATACAACTTCCTTTGTAGACCAGTGTCTTCTGCAATGTACAAACACGTCCCAAAAAGCAGACGATCGTCATCACGTTTGTTGGCAACTGTTGTCCAGTGTGGAAAGCACAGAGAAAGAGGAGAAGACAGTACGGGCAAACCCAGACACAGCACAAGAACACAGACACACAGACACAACACACACAGACCACACCACACACACACACACAACACACACACACACACACACACACTTACTGCAATTCCAAACGCTAGGAGTGATGCAGGACAGTCTGTCTGCCTGCTGACACAGGAGCACGTTCGTTTCCCCAACAAAAGAGGGACTATCGACAGGGATTGGCACCACAGGTACCGCCACACACCCTCCTCCCCTCCCCTCCCCTCCCCTGCTTTACCACGTGCACCAGTGAGGCTATTGTGTGTCACAAAGGCACAGGGATGTTTTTCACAGGGGCCTTTGCCACGTGTATTCATTTTTCATTCATTGTAGATCTTGTCAGCAACAGACATTCATGGTGCCTGAACGGTCACGGCAACGCCACTGTTTGTTTTTTGAGGTTTTTTTTTTTTTTACAATGAAAGAAAAATGAGGTTCTTCACAACACACAATTACCCCCCCCCCCCCCCAACCTCTACACAGAAAAAAGCCCAACCCACCAAACAAACAAACAGAAAACCCGCTGACATGACAGAAATCAATACAAATGAGAAACTTTCAGAAATAAAAATACTATTTAATATATAGTGTCAAAGAATGGTTACGCCGTTAGGAAGAGTGGCAGTGCTTAAATCACTGATATTATCAAAACTGGTGTATCTGTGGATTCTGCTGCCAAACCTCCCAGACATAAGAATAAACCAGTTACAACAAATGTGCTATCGGTTTGTTGGGATAATAAAACAGACAAAATCCAAAGAAAATACTCAGTGCAAAACACTCTAAATGGTGGCCTTGGGATTCCACACATAAAAACATATCTTGAGTCCCTAAAAATATCATGGATAAGAAAATTGTACTTCCAGAAAGGCAAATGGGGGAAAATAATACGTTACTTTTGTCCTGATATTGACTCACTAGGTAGTTATGGTCCAAAACACTTTGTAGGAAAGAGAGTAAACACCTTTTGGAAAGATGTGTTTTGCTCATACGAACTTTTTTGTAAACAAATCGACCTAAAAGAAAGTCAAGAACTAGCAGCTGAACCAATATTTTACAACGAAAAATTTAAAGTTGGCAATAGATCATTCTACTACAAGAAATGGATGCAAGGTGACGTCATGTCATGTCATGTCTGCCTGTGGTCCCTTCTGGGGCATAGGCCGCCAACTAGCTGTCTCCAGGCATCTCGGCTCTGGGCTAGGCGTTCCAGTTGTCCCCACGTCTTGCCCATCTTTTTCGCATCTGCATCCAGGTCCCGGCGCCAGGTATTTCTAGGCCGCCCTCTCTTTCTTTTCCCTTGTGGATTCCAGGTGAGAGCTTGTCTTGTGATGCTGGATACAGGTTTCCGTAGAGTGTGTCCTATCCATCGCCAACGTCTAGGTAGGATTTCTTTCTCAACAGGCTGTTGTCTGGTTCTTTGCCATAATTCTTCATTACTGATCTTGTCTGGCCAGCGTATCTTGAGGATCTTCCTGAGGCAGGTGTTGATGAAGACCTGGATTTTCTTCATGGTGGTGACGGTGTTTCTCCAGGTCTCTGCTCCATACATTAGTATTGGCTTGATGATGGTGTTGAAGAGCCTGGTCTTGGTGGCGATGCTGATGTCGCTTGATCCCCAGACGTTTCTGAGCTGCTTGAAGGCTGCCCTTGCTTTACCGATGCGGGTTCTGACGTCTGTGTCTGTTCCTCCCTGTGTGTCCACGATGCTGCCGAGGTATGTAAAGCTTTCCACCTCTTCCAGCGCTTCTCCTTTGACTGTGATGGGTGTTGCATTGGCTGCATTTGTCTTGAGTACCTTGCTCTTTCCTCTGTTGATGTTGAGGCCCAGTTTAGCTGAGTTCTCCACAACGATGTTGGTCTTTTCCTGCATCTGTTGCTGGGTGTGGGAGAGAAGGGCCAGGTCATCCGCAAAGTCAAGGTCGTCTAGCTGTTTCCAAGGTGTCCATTGGATGCCATTACGTTTCTGGTCCGCTGAGGTTTTCATGACCCAGTCGATGGCCAGCAGGAACAGGAAAGGAGATAGTAAGCATCCTTGCCTTACTCTGGTATCTACTTCAAAGGCGTCGGTGAGCTGTCTGCCATGAACTATTCTGCAGGTCATTCCTTCATATGATTTCCTGATGATGTTGGTGATTTTCTCTGGCACTCCATAGTGTCTCAGTAGCCTCCAGAGGGTCTGTCTGTCAACACTGTCAAAAGCCTTCTCATAGTCTATGAAGTTGATGTATAGTGGCGAATTCCATTCCAGGGACTGTTCCAGGATGATGCGCAGTGTTGCAATCTGATCCGTGCATGATCTTTCCTTTCGGAAGCCAGTTTGTTGGTCGCGGAGATGCGGGTCTACTGCGTCCTTCATCCGATTCAGCAGGATGCGGTTAAACACCTTTCCTGGGATGGACAACAGCGTTATCCCTCTGTAGTTGGAGCAGGAACTGAGGTCGCCTTTCTTGTGGAGTTTGATGAGGTAACCCTCTTTCCATTCTGTTGGTATTTCTTCTTCCTCCCAGATCTTGCCGAAGAACGGGTAGAGGAGCTCCACACTGGTCTCGACGTCGGCTTTCAGGGCTTCTGCTGGGATGCTGTCAGGTCCTGCAGACTTACCATTCCTCAATTGCTTGATGGCACTGCGGATCTCTTCCTTTGTGGGAGCACTACACTTGATCGGCAGGTCGCTTGCGGCTGTCGGTATCTCTGGTGGGTTTGTAGGTGCTGGTCTGTTGAGTAACTCCTGGAAGTGCTCAATCCACCTGTTCTTCTGTCCTTCGTCATCAGCTATTACTCTTCCGTTCTTGTCTTTTACTGGTCTCTCTGGCTTGGCAAACTTCCCTGATAACTTCTTGATGATGAAGTACAGGTCCTTGGTGCTGTTCTGGTGAGCTGCATCTTCTGCTTCTTTTGCCAATGTCTCCAAGTAGTTTTGCTTATCTGCTTTAATGCTTCGCTTTACAACCCTATTTGCTTCTGTGTATTCCTCTAGGGCTTTTGATTTTGCTGATCGTGTCCTGCTGCTGTTGACAGCTAATTTCTTTTCTCTTCTTTCTTCTATTTTCTCTAGGGTAGCTGCTGAAATCCATTCCTTGTGTGTGAATGATTTGGGGCCCAGTACTTCCTGACATGTTGAGGTCACTGTCTCTCTCACTCTCTGCCACCTCTCTTCTATCGTCTCCTCTTCAAGCAGCTCTCCTAGGACTTGGAACTTGTTGGATAGAGTGACCTTGAACTCTTCTTGCTTCCTGTTGTCCTTCAGCGCCGTGGTGTTGTAACGCTGGCGTTGACTGGATCCCCCCGTCCAATTTCTCTTCAGCTTCTGCTTCAATCGGGCAACAAGTAGATGGTGATCTGAAGCGACGTCTGCTCCTCGCTTGACGCGTACATCCTGTAGGGAGCGGCGAAACTTCTTCACGATGCAGATGTGGTCGATCTGGTTCTCCGTTGACAGGTCTGGCGACACCCAAGTTGCCTTGTGTATCCTTCTGTGCGGGAAAACACTTCCTCCGATGACCAGGTTGCTTGTGGCACACAGGTCTGCGAACCTCTCCCCGTTGTCGTTCATCTCGCCTAGCCCATGCCGCCCCATGATCCCTCGTATCCCTGGTTGTCCCTACCTATCTTGGCATTGAAGTCGCCCATTACGATGATGATGTTTCTCTTCGGTCTGTCTTGTATGATGGTCTGCAATCTGTTATAAAAGTCGTCCTTCTCCTCCTCCTCGCTGTCGTTCGTTGGGGCGTAGCACTGGATAATGTCCATGTTGATCTTCTTCTTCTTTGTACGGAAAGAGGCTGTCATGATCCTTGGTCCGTGTGCCTCCCACCCGATGAGCGCTCCCTGCGCTGGCTTGGAAAGCATCAGGGCGACTCCCTGGGTGTGTGCAGCATCTTCCTGCTCGTGCCCCGAGAACAGC
Source organism: Stramonita haemastoma (assembly GCA_030674155.1). Lineage (NCBI taxonomy): Eukaryota > Metazoa > Mollusca > Gastropoda > Neogastropoda > Muricidae > Stramonita > Stramonita haemastoma. Next base: position 28,392,533 of record CM060324.1, on the reverse strand, counting down.
AGCAGCTCCCCGGAAGTCAGTCGCTTCTGCCCGGAACCAGTCCATCTGACTTCGCCGATTCCTAGGATGGTGAGGTTGAATTTCCTCATCTCTGCGGCTACTTGCGCTGTCTTCCCCGTCTCGTACATGGTCCTGACGTTCCATGTACCGATGGATGTGGTGGTCCTGGTGGAGATGATGGTCTTCGGTCTGACGGCTTCCAGATGATTCTGGCTTTCACCGCCCGACTTCATACTCCTTCCTGCTGGAGGTCCATCCCTCCCCAGGTCCGCGATGTCTGATAAATTGCTATTTGGCGTTTCTGTAGCTAGAGTTTTTTTCACAGGGTGGGGTAGCTAACCCTACGCCAAACCCTCCTCCTTTTTCAGCCGGGCTTGGGACCGTCCTAGGCAGAGTTGCAAGGTGACGTGTTCTTAGTAAAACACTTATTAAACGAAAATGGTGACTTTTTAAGTCAAGAAGAGTTGTCTCAAAAATTAGGATTTACGATAAACTTTTTAGAATATATGAGTTGTATAAGATCGATCAAAAAATACGCAACGAAAAGTAATATAACAATAGATACTAACATTAGCAAAGAAAGAACAAAAGCATTAAATAAAATAGCATCGGTAAATAAGGGATCAAAGTCTTACTACAATGTTATGATAGAAAAAAATGAAGTTTCTGACATCAAAGCGTTCGTAAAATGGAACAATTTTTTAAACAATAAAATTGTATGGGGAGATGTTTTGAAAAAAATTACCAGAATTAAAGAAATAAAGCTAAAATGGTTCCAGATCAAAATATGTCATAGAATCCTGGTGACAAATGGCATTTAAAAAAAATGCAGGTTGTTAACAGTGACATGTGTAATTTTTGCAATACTGAAAAAGATACAATATACCACTATCTTTGGGACTGTCAATATTCTCAGGATTTCTGGAGAGAATTTACACATTTATTGGAAAGTAAATGCCAACATTGTACACAATTAACACTTAACCAGGAACTAGTTCTATTTGGAGAAGATCAGAAAACAAAAACTGATGAGATTCTAGATTTGTTATTGATACTAGGAAAATACTTTCTCTATAAATGTCGACTTAACAAAATAAAACCTGCCATCAATAGTTTCATGCAGGAACTGAAATACAGATACAAGTTAGAAAAATATATGCATTGTCTAGAAATGAGACCAACTGCATTCGAAGTAAAATGGTTTCCATACGCAAACCTTGTTGAAAATGGAAACACTGCTACTCATTGAAAAAAAAAAAAAAGGATAATCTAGAAGTGTGACTCGGGGAGGAAAGGGGATGTTACATATAACATGCATTTGCTTTCCCACATAAAATATTAAAGTAGCTGTACACATTCACTCTATACTTGGTTTAATACATCTTTTTTGAGGCCTTGCTTCATCTGTAACAAAACTCTTTTTATATACTTTTTTCTGTTAAACTTGATTTTTGTCGTTATTGCTATTCTGTTACCTCTGTTCTAGTATTAATGAAAATACTCAAGATAAATGTAACTCTACACCGTTTTTTTCCAAAACAAAAAAAATCCCTTGCAAGATAATTGAAATATTGATATGTGTAACACAATCATAATGTCAGAAGGCTACACACTGTATTGGCATTGAACATTTTGTTGTTGTTTTCGCTTTAACATCTTCCACTTTAAATGATATTGGACGATAAATGAACGTTCTGTATTGATGAAGATGTATGTGCTTTATGAGTGAATATAACCTGCAATGCAAGGTAAAAAAACAACAACAACAACAACAAAACAGAAAACCCAGAATGGAAATTTGACTGAACATGGAGAAAAAAAATTAAGATATTATTGTAAATAGGGTTGTATGAAAGAATAACCTTGAAGTGTACTTTTGCCTTAGTCTTGGATGTTTTGAAGGGCTTAAGGCCTAAAGCACACGGTTGGAGTTTATTCTTTCAAATTATCTGTTTGCAACGCCCTGAGTCTTGTTTTTTCTCCCTTAGGTGAAAGAGGGCTCCATTCTGATCGATCCTGGAGTCGTTGATATAAATCCTGGCGGAGTTTGATGGTGGAGATTTTCATGATTTTTCAAATCAGTTTATATGTAAACACACAAAGTACAGCCCAACCCCCTTTCGTGCATGCACAAACCGAAGATACATTACGAAATATGTATGCCATGTCAACTTTTAGGCTTTGTGAATATGCAGATTTTCCTGTTCCTCAACTAGAGCTCCAATGTTCACGAATGGGGAGATTTTGCATATGTGACCGTTTTGGGGTTTTCTGCCCACAATGTAGACAGCCGCATTCCAACTTCGGGGATGTATGCTGGGTATGTTCGTGTTTCCGCAACTCACTGAAAGCTGATGTGAATTGCAGGATCATTAACGTGCATATTTGATCTTCTGTATGTGTATATATACATGAAGGGAACTAAAGCATTGGCAGATCTGCACTTAAAGTTGACCTGGGAGATCGTAGAAGTCCCCATCCTTAATTCACCAGACACCGCCGAGATTCAAACCCAGGACTTCATGGATCCATGGGATTGAATTCGAACGGTCTTAACCACTTGTCTATAACGTCCGTCCAAAGTATACGTTTATACCCAGCATGCAACCAAGACTTGACCAACCCTTACATTCAGTAGCTCGTCAAGCATCTACATTACACGTTTTTTTGTGGCAAACACTGTGTGGTATTTAGAATGTTCACAAGGTAGTGTCTTTTCCTTCAGAAAACTGGAAACAAAAATCAATGGAAATCCTTTCAGTGATGAAGCAGTTATTTTGCTGCCGTCAGTGGCGCTTCTGAAGGTTAGATCACATTTCAGCCAGAGAAATCTACCGTGACCGACAGTGTTATACTCTACAAAGACCCTGTCATTTCCTAACCCCTCCCCCCTGCTCCTCCCCCCCTCTTCCCACTCCCTTTTAGATCAATAATCTAGTGATAACAAGGCAAGGGGAGGCAAGGCATGGCAAAGCATGGCATGGCAATGCATGGCAAGGCATGGCAAGGTATGGCAAGGCAAGGCAAGGCAAGGCATGGCATGGCATGGCATGGCATGGCATGGCATGGAAAGGCATGGAAAGCAGGGCAAGGCAAGGCATGGCATGGCAAGGCATGGCAAGGCAGGCAAGGAAGGGCAAGGCATGGCATGGCAAGGCAAGGCAAGGCATTATGAGATCCTAGTCTTTTTTTAAATCTATCTTCTTTCTTCCCTCACTTTGGGGGACCACTGGCCTCGTGGTTAGGACATCCAGCAGATCTGATACTGATTGAGGGCGTGGGTTCGAGTCTATACTAAACATTCGTTTTAAAGAGATTCTTCCCCTGCAATTCATCACTAGTTCCAGCTCTTCATCTTCACCTTCACCTATCCTGTAGTTTAGTAGACCGTTGGGGCACCACTGAAGATTTTGCAACCAGCTTCCTCCACTCCTCGCGGTTCTCAGCTTTCCGTAATATGTCGTTCCACTCCAGGCCAGCCAGTCCACTCTCTGATGTTGTCTTCCTATCGTTTTCTCTGTCTGCCTCTTCGTCTCCCCCCTTGTATTATTCCCTGTAGGGCAGTCTTGACCAGTCCAGATGTTCGTGTGATGTGCTGGTACCGCTTCAGTTTGCAGCTTTTCACAGAAGACAAGACTTCAGTTCCAACTTCGATCTAACACAAATCCTATGGATGTGACACTAAACTGTGATACAAACCTACTGATGCTATCTCGTGTGTACGTTAAAAAAAATCGTTTTTTTGTCGAAGAGTAGGCAAGGTATTGATAATGGCAGGGCCCGGGCAACAGAGCATATCCATCAGGCGTGGAGGGTGGGATAGTCCAGCGGTTAAAGCGCTAGACTCGTGATCAGTCGCCGCCGGACGTTCGAGCCACTACTCAGACATGCCCGATTGATGGGATTTTCGCCCAGGAGATAACAAATGTACCTACTCCTACACCTACGCACTCAGAACATCTTGCACACACGTTGAATCCTGTTCCGCTTTTCGTAAGAGTAGGCCATTGTGTGCCGGTGGGAAGAGATGACAAGATTTACAAAACTGCATACACACGGGGACTGGATGTAAAAAAAAAAAAAAAAAGGCACATGAGCGCTTATTCCACTATCTTCGATAAAAAAAGAATAAAATTTAAATAAAGAATAAATAATTTTTAAAAACTCCATTCCCACTGAGTGTCCTTGGGATGAGATAATAAACCAATGTCCTGTGTACAAACACACGCGGATCTTACGCATTCCTTAAAATTCGTTCCGCCTTTTCTAAGAGAAGGTGATAGCTTGGGGTAGGAATAGGTGATCATTTTATTTGTCAAAACGCTTTCATACCTGGTGTCGTATTTATTTATCTGTAGACATCCTCCCCAGAGTTTGGAGTGTGGCCACCTTGAATGGCGGGCCAATGATCGAAGACACACAATCTCACCACTGGTGAACCTTGGAGCTCTAGCATAGGAACAGAAACAAAAATACCCAGCACCAATCTATAACCTATAGTATATAGGGGGCAATAATTATCCCCACATAACACTAGTATCCAGCACGCAATCTATTGCCTAAAGCGTATAGGGGACAATATCCCCACACAACACTAATATCCAGCACCAATCTATTGCCTGAAGCATATAAGGGACAATATCCCCACATAACACTAATATCCAGCATGTAATCTATTGCCTAAAGCCTGCAGGTGACAATGCCCACATAACACTAATATCCAGCATGTAATCTATTGCCTAAAGCCTGCAGGTGACAATGCCCACATAACGCTAAATATCAAGCATGTAATCTATTGTCTAAAGCGAATAACGATCCCCACATAGCACTAAATATCAAGCATGTATATATCTATTGTCTAAAGCATATAGGGGACAATCTCCACATGACACTTCAAAGCATTGCACTTTAAAGTAGCTGTTAGCTCTCAGCTTACATCAACAACAAATGTTTTTGACCTGGGCCCAAATTCTGGCCAGTACATCCCTGTTAGGCCTGCTGATGGAGAGAGAGAGAGAGAGAGAGAGAGGAGAGAGAGAGGAGAGAGAGAGAGAGAGAGAGAGAGAGAGAGAGAGAGAGCCCTTCTGAAGCTGATGCATAATACATCATTGGACAATAAACTCAGTCAATAGACCACAGGAGCAACGTCCATAGTTTTCTTCTCTTTTTTTGGCACATTGTTTTTCTCTTCACAGCAATGATTGATGAAGTAGAAAGAGGTGTTTGACCCACTGGCAGTTTCCAGCGTACACAGCCTTTTGTTTTTCTACCCGAACAAAGGAGACAGTGGCTGTGAAGGTTCTAGACAAAGGAGGGCAAAAAGCAGGGCTTGACGAGCTTAACAATAGTTTTATGTCCTGATAGATATGGGCACAGGATTTTCATGAATGAATGAATAATTTTGTTTCTTTTTTTACGTTTTTACACAAAGGTGATTCAGAGGGGTAGAAATGATAAGAATAAAGATAAAACAGCCATAGCTTCCAACTTTAATTTCAAACAACAAAAGTCTACCAATTGGTCATCATTGTTATGATGTGGACAAGACAAGCACTGTTGCTATTCAAAATGTCCATGCTGTAATAAAATCCCTCAATTTGTTCTCAAGCATCCGTGAGTAATACAAGACACTCCAAAAACAAATTCCGACAGAAATTACGTTGCTGCATGTACTTAGCTTTTGCAGGTATTTTGTTTTCCATGCTAAGTTCCCATTACTTGAAGGAATAACATTTCCTGAATGTTTGAAAGAAATAGATTGTTTCCCCAATAATGAACACATTTCTGATGAAGAACAAATATTTTTATCATGATCACATTTTGTTATAATGAACAGGTTCCATGAGGTGATGATCTTAAATTGAATGAAACAGGGTCAGAAGGGTTCAGTGCCCCTTGTTTTGCAACTCTGTCACACACTTCATTCCAGTGCAGCCCATAATGAGAGGGGACCCAGCAAAGCCCCCACAGTATTCTTGGATGGGATGCAATGACTCATGGAATTAATTTCAAAGACAATCTCATTTCTAATTTTGCTATAATATTGTTTCAGAGTGCACAAAACATATTTAGAATCAACAAACAACAACCAAATGTACACACAATATCCAATAATAATAATAATAATAATAATAATAAAATAATAATAATAATAAATAATAATAATAATAATAATAATAATAATACATGGAATTTATATAGCGCTATATCTTGTAAAAACAAATCAAAGCGCTCGCACTCGACCCTCACAACAAACAATCAATGACAATAAATAATTCTGGCAAAAACTTCTTGAAATACTCTTAACCCTTTAGTATAGCACAAAGGTTTATCGTGAATATGAAAAAAACACTGTTACCAAGATGAAAGGTGTTTTGGATATTTACTGATGGATTAACAAACGTTACTCCAGCATCGGCCACTTTCGATACGGAAGCATCTGTGGAAACTTTCAAATGGTTGGAATATCTAGCAGAAAGTTGAGTTTAAAAATTTTTTGAGAACACCAGGTGAACATGTGGCGATGATCATGCCACTTTTAGTGAAGCTCAGTCATTGCTGTATTACATCAATTTTAATGCAGCATGGCAAAACTATATCATGGCAAATTTAGTGCAGTATATCAATACTGTGTTATGGCAGTTTTAATGCAATATATCGTTACTGCATTATAGCAGTTTTAATACAATATATCAATACTGAATTATGGCAGTTTTAATACAATATATCAATACTGCATTATGGCAGTTTTGATGCGATATATCAACACTGCATTATGGCAGTTTTAATACAATACATTAATACTGTATTATGGCAGTTTATGCGCAGCACGGCAATACTGTAGAATGCCATTTTAATGCAGTATATCAATACTGTATTATGGCAGTTTATGTGCAGCATGGCAAAACTGTACTATGGCAGTTTTAATACAATATATCAATACTGCAGTATGGCAGTTTTTATGGGATATATCAACACTGCATTATGGCAGTTTTAATACAATACATTAATACTGTATTATGGCAGTTTATGTGCAGCACGGCAATACTGTAGTATGGCAGTTTTAATGCCGTATGGCAATACTGTATTATGGCAATTTTAATGCAGTATATCAATACTATAATCATTATGTCAGTTTTAGTGTGGCATGTCAATACTGCATCATGCCGGTCTTACAAAGTATACCAGCGCTAGTCCATTCCTGCCTCCTCGTAGTGATATTTGTTGTCTCAATTCAGTATTCTCTTTATCATTTTCGTAAGAATGGCTTTTCGTTTCTCGTAGAGATCATGAATCTGTTATCAAACACATTCATTATGTACTTTACTCGTCAGTCCCACCCCCCTCTCTCTCTGTCTCTCCATCTCCATCTCTCTCTCTCTCTCTCTCTCTCTCTCTCTCTCTCTCTCTCTCTCTCTCTCTCTCTCTCTCTCTCTCTCTCTCTCTCTCTCTCTCTCTCTCTCCTCCCTCCCTCCCTCCCTCCCTCTCTCTCAATGAAACAAACACTGCATTGTAAGAACGGTTTACTTATTTAGTTTTTCTATTCATCTATCGTATGTAGAAAAACAACTGAAGTAGAACTAAGGCATAGCTGCCAACAGAGAAAATAAAGCATGTGCTTTAGTTTATACACGTTGAACATGTTCATTCATTTTACCAAATAATCTATCTATCTATCTACTATCTATCTATCTATCTATCTATCTATCTATCTATCTATCTATCTATCTATCTATCTATCTATCTATCTATCTATCTATCTACATATCTATCTATCTACTATCTATCTATCTATCTATCATCTACTATCTGTCTGTCTGTCTGTCTTATCTATCTATCTATCTATCATCTATCTTCTATCTTCTATCGATCTATCTATCTATCGATCTATCTATCTCTGTCTGTCTGTCTGTCTGTCTACTATCTATCTATCTATCTATCGATCTATCTATCGTATATGTTGTTGTTCTGTATGATGTTATTATTGTATGATTATTATGTTATGTATGTATGTATGTATGTATGTATGTATGTATGTATGTATGTATGTATTATGTATGTATGTAGTATGTATGATAATATATATATATATATATATCGTGTGTGTGTGTGTGTGTGTGTGTGTGTGTGTGTGTGTGTTGTGTGTGTGTGTGTGTGTGTGTGTGTGGATGATGATGATGATGTGATGATCATGATATGATGTTCAGTATTGTTGTCGTCATCATCATCATCATCATCATCATCATGATCATCATCATTGGGGGCGGGATAGCTCAGTAGTCAGAGCACTCGCTTTCCCCAAGCTAAGGTGAAGCAACATCGAGTGTGGTTAAAGATTGGATGGGTGACTGCACGCCTTGGCTTCAGTACAGTCCCCCCAGTTCACCCAGTTATAAATGGGTACCTTCCCTCTTTAGGGTCAGGGAAGGTAAAGCAGCGAGGGAGAGGAGATGGGCGCCGCCCTTATTATGCTGGCCCCTGGAGAAGCTGAGGTCTCTGATGTCTCGCTCCCCTACGACAACATTGGTGGTTATGGAACACCTTTACCTTTCTTGCTTTTTGAAAGATACTGTTGCAACTGAAAGTCATTTGTTTATCTTCTGTTAGTTTACCCTTATAGAATTTAAGTATTCTTGTCACTTTGTTTCAACTCAATTTGCTTCTCTTTGTCCCCCCCCTCCCCCGAACTACCCATGCAATTTAGTTAATATTTCATTGTCAGTTTTCAAAAATTGAGTTTCTTTTCATCAATATATATATATATATATATATATATTATATATATAATTTTGTTTTAAAATGCTCTTACACTGTATTGTCACTTTTAGCGTGTCCTGTTAATACTGTCCAGATGATCGTGTGTCCACATCATGTGGACTGGCCAAGACAGTCTTACAGGGCACAGTAAGGGGAGGGAGACGAAGAAACAGACAGAGGAAACGATGGGAAGACAACATCAGAGAGTTGACAGGACTTCGGTGGAACGATCTACTACGGAGGGCGGAGGACCGTGGGAAGTGGAGGGACCTGGTTGCAAAATCTTCAGTTTTGCCTCCAGGGTCCACGGGACTACGGGGCAGGTGAAGGTGAAGGTTAATACTGTATTATCTGTGAACAGATTATATACAAATCAAGTCAACTCAAAATGAAATCAAATCAAAGTAGTAGTTCAAGTAGTGTATTCTGCCTCTGTTCATCTCTTCTGTTTCTAAGTCCTCCGTGTGTAAGTTGACTTATGCCGCGGCTGAGTCAAGAGACGGAACTTCTCTGCTGACTTTTGGCACGAGTTTCTTCCCTTGACGGCAGCACACACAAAGCTACACACCGGTGTTAATGTTGACTACTTTTCCTTCTATTTTCATATATCACTCTTGCATTCGCACTGCACCTACTAAAGCATTCACAGAAATAAAAACCACTTTTTCAGAAAGACTAGCCCCTGACTCAAAACCAATGTGATTTTTTACAAATTTGGTAGGTTTGAACATTTTTTTCCCGGTATATACACATACAGAACATCAAATATGCACGTTAAAGATCCCGTCACTCTTGTCGCATTTGGCGGGTTACGGAAACAGGAACATACCCAGCATACACCCTGAAGTCTTCAGACTCTTGACAATGTTGAAGGCAGTAGTAGAGGAAAAGAAGAAGAAAAGAAGAAGAAAAGAAGAAGAAGAAGAGAAGAAGAAGAAGAAGAAGAAGAGAAGAAGAAGAAGAAGAAGAAGAAGAAGAAGAAAGAAGAAGAAGAAGAAGAAGAAGAAGAAGATTTGTCTGAGTGTCTCTGTTTGCATAACCCACATATCTCAATCTGTGCTTATCAATTTCAGCCAACTTATACCTTTAGACTGAGAGTTTATCAAGAATGTTTCATTTGTTCCTCTGTCTGACCATTCAAACTTTTAGAAGTCGCCCTACAACCACATTTCGGCTGAGTTTATTCTGCCTCTTACCAGTTTTCTTGGTGTCCAGGCCTTTGACCCATACCGTAAAACAGGCCAGTTTAATGTTATGGCGATTCTTATTTTAAGATATTTAGGCCCTGCACATCCTGCGTAGATGTATTCTGTGCCATATTCTGGTATATTGCTCTAAAATATGTAAACAACGAATAAAAAAAAAACCCACAAAGCACAAATTTTTAAAGACCCCGTTTATCGTCACAACCACTTCGACGAGAACTTCACCCAAACGACAAACAAAAACTAAACACAACGTTGGATTCATGAAACGAATAGTCGTGAAATGTCAAAACCACTTCAACAAGAAATTCCACCCAACAATCAAATCAAAAACAAACTCAAACAAATGCCAAAACAAACAGAACACGAAATTGGATGTTTTTCTTTTTTTTTAATTGTCCATTGTCACACCTACTTAAAACGGATTTTTTCCCTCAAAAAAACCCTAAACCAAACAAAATATAGAAATAAAAAAGCAAAACACGATTTTTTTTTAAGCCAAACTTGTCATTCATTGTCACATCAAGTTCAACGGGGTGGTGCGCAGAAGGTTCCAGTGTCCTGTTTCGGTGTACTCTGTGCCATATTTTGGCATATTGATGTAGTCCCTGAGCAGATGCACTCTGTGCCATTTTTTGGCATATCGATGTAGTACCCTGAGTAGATACACTCTGTACCGTATTTGGGCATAATTATCGATGTAGTGTCCTTTCTAGAAGCACTCTGCGCCGTATTTGGGCATATCGATGTAGTGTCCTTTGTAGATGCACCCTGTACCATATTTTGGCATGTTGCTGATGCATCCTATGTAGATGTACTACTATGCCATATTCCAAAATATTGCTACAGTGTCCCATGCTGGTGTACTGTGTGCCATGTTCGGGTGTACTGCTCCAGTGTCCTGGGTAGATTTACCCTGTGTATTTCTGTCTTCGTTCCTCGGCTAGCGCTCCAGGATTCCCCATTGATGAGACTTTGCACATGTCACCCTTCGCCCATCACTGATATAGCCGCATTCCCACTTCCAAGATGATGTATAAACACGACACTAGACTTGCATGCTTTTTTAAAAAAAATTCTCGTCACCCGTTCTTACCAGCACTAAAGGCATACTCTTCCGAAAAGCATTATTACATCATCCTCATCACCATTGATCATAATGCAATATAAAAAAAGGCTGCCTCGTCATCTGTTATGTCCCGTCCTGTTGTTCCCACGCCGCTCATTTCAATCTCCCTGCCACAGCCATACCCTGATTCGTTGTGTCTGACTTTCACGTATCTGCGAGATGTTCTTCGTGAGTTTTCCCTCAAGACCTCGATTTTTAGTCTCATTCGGAGAACTTTTTGAAGAAGTGGAGTCGGTACTGATATATTAACTCCCCAAAGAAAAGACCAAAAAAATATCCTCGAACAGGTGTCTCGGTGAAGGCTGGACCCCACGCTCTCAGATCGAGAGCACAAGGCTCTAACCACTAGGCTACCCTGCGCCACCCTGGGGTTGGGATTTCACGGTGCCATCTGAGGTCGTTGTCGTTGCGTCTTCTGGAGCAGAGAATGTAGTAGGAGTTGGTGTGTCACTCAGGAGCCTGTCGCCGTTGGAGAGGGGGAGGAGGAAGTCGGGGTGATGGTGGTGGTGGTGGTGGTGGTGGTGGTGGTGGTGGTGGTGGTGGTGGTGGTGGTTCTGTGTCGGCTTGTCTGAAGGGTGGAACGCCTGTAAAGACAGATGCACGCACACACGCACGCACACATGTACGCACTTACGCACACACACACGCACGTGCGCTTGCGCGCACACACACACACACACAGCGCGCGTGCACGCACACACACACACATACATATACGCACACACACACACACACACACACACACACACCACAACACACACACACACACACACACACACCACGACACACACACACACACACACACACACACACACACACACACACACACACACACACACACACACACACACACACACACACACACACACACACACACACACACACACACACACAACACAACACACACGGGTCTATTAGAGGTCTGATTTAGAGTTACATTTTTTTTCTTTCCTGGTCTAGTGCTCCGAAGTTCACCAATGGTGAGATTTTTGCGTGTTCGACCGTTTGCCCCATTGGGCATTGGTAGCTGCATTCCGACTTCAAGGATGAGAGGTGTATCAGAGTATTGTGGAAGAGTGTCCTTTCAGAATGTTCTGTTATTATTTGTGTATGTTGTTTTTGTTTAGTCAAAAAAATATACGTATAGAGTTACATGATACAATAGAAGAAAATCGTTAAATGATAATTTCACTATTAGTTCAAAGTGACTGAAGTGTGGTGTGTGTGTGTGTGTGTGTGTGTGTGTGTGTGTGTGTGTGTGTGTGTGTGTGTGTGTGTTTGTTGTATGTGTGTGTGTGTGGTGTGTGTGTGTGTGTGTGTGTGTGTGTGTGTGTGTGTGTGTGTGTGTGTGTGTGTGTGTGTGTGTGTGTGTGTGTGTGTGTGTGTGGCGCGCGCGCGCCTTTTTTTAAATGGAAGAATGTAAACAGGCTTTTCTTTCACTGTGAAAGTTGACATGTGCGAACTTTATATTTTTACATAGGCAGTGGTCGATTTTTTTGTGGACAAGGGGAAGGAGGGGGGTGGGGAGGAGTTGGGGTTGAAGAATGTACAGACTAAAAAGGGGTGTCACAATACATCAAACCGATTTTTAGGAGAATTAAATCTAACTCCGAATGACGGTACCAGAGAATATCTCGGTACTAAGGGTGAAGGGAAGGAACTGTGAATAATTCCAACAAGCAATATCATTGCTCTCCCTTATTCCATAACCCAACGATTATCATAACATACATTGCCTGTTTCGATAAAATTACGGAAATTTATAGGCCAAGGGTGTTCAATACTTATTTAAAATTAACTGTGATTCAGATTCAAAGAGGGTTTTATTTTTTAGCTTTAGCCCTAGGGCAGGGTGGGGGTAGGGGTAGGGGTGGGGGGATGGGGGTGGGGGTGTGGGGGCTGTACGCTACAAACGCAAGCAAAATCAAGGCAGAAATCAATGCAGTTATACATGCTCTTTTCAGGCTCACACAACTTGAAAACAGCAGCAAAACCATTATGCGAAAACGTATTGATGTATCAATATGGTCAGTTTTACAGTATCAGAATGAAGACGACAGGGACAACAACTTCTGTTATCACTGCATGGAATAGTGACACATTGCTACTGTAACAGAAGTTGTTGTTTTTTTCAAGTCTTACAAAGTTTGATTTCTGTAGTTAACTGCTCATCTAAAGGCAGAGTTCAATAGCATTTAGATGAGATCTGTCTAACTGTTTAAAATATGTCATTCTTTCTCTCAAATCATTTGAATCATTTTTTAGACGATTGTACTCGTGTGTCATATCCACTTTTTTGTAATTTTGTTGACCTAGGAAAAAAATAACAAGGCTGATTGCTTTAATGGTTTCCAAAGCAACTCCCAAAATTACATCTTAATTTGAACTATCAATAATGTCCCTATGGTCTGTGGGTACCATTCTACATGATGGGGTGTGGGTAAGTTAGCCCCTGGCGTAAAAAAACAAACCATCAAACAAAAACAAGCTAAGAATTAAACAAGTAAACGAAAAAAAAAAAATTTAAGCAAAGTCACTGCAGTTTCGATTGCGTTTGAAGGGGTATACAACACTATGCAATGTAATACAATACAACACAATATGATACAACACAACACAATATGACACAATACAGTACAGTGGAATACAAGACAATATGACACAATACAGTATAGAACAATACAACACAATCTGATACGATACAGCACAATGCAATACAGTACATCACAATACAATATGATGCAATACAGTACAGTATAATACAATACGATAAGATACAGTACAATACAATAGTAGGCCTCCGTCAGTCGGTGTCGACTATGGAATTCGTGCCAAAAGACAGGTCGTTTGTTCAGCGACAACGCCGGCTGTGGCTGGTCAGTCCAATGCGGGAGTGGCAGTCTCTGTTGCATCTGATGCAGATGTGGCTTGTTGAGGTGGCTGGAGCACATGCCTTCCGCTTGGCTCTCTTTTCGTTTGCTGCAGTGTGGATCTTTTCTTCACCACACTTCAGCTGTTTGTGGAGAACACAGCGCCATTTGCTGCGGTCAGCCGCTACCTCCTCCCAGTTCTCTAGGTTGATGTCCAGGGCTTCCATGTCATGCTTGCAGACGTCTTTGTAGCGCAGTTGGGGGCGGCCAATGCTTCCCTTGCCGGAGGCAAGTTCACCATAGAGGAAATCTTTAGGAATGCGTCCATCCTCCATCCTTCGCACGTGACCGAGCCATCTGAGTCTGCGTTGTCTGAGAAGTGTGTACATGGTGGGAAGACCTGCAACCTCGAGGACCTGAGCGTTGGTAACTTTGTCACTCCAGTGGATGCCGAGGATGCGACGGAGAGAGCGCAGGTGGAAGCTGTTCAGTTTGCGCTCCTGTTTGGAGTATGTTGTCCATGTTTCACTGCCATATAGGAGAGTGCTGACGATGCAGGCGTTGTACACTGCCATCTTGGTGGAAATTGTCAGCTTTGGGTTCTCCCAGACACGAGTAGTGACGCGTCCTAAGGTCGTAGCAGCCTTGCCGATGCGCTTGTTGATCTCGGCATCAAGGGATAGGTTGTCACTTATGGTGGATCCCAGGTATGTGAACTGGTGTACGACATCGAGCTGGTAGTCATCGATGTAGATGGCTGGTGTAGTTTCCACGTCCTGGCTCAGCACATTGGTCTTTTTCAGGCTGATTGTCAGTCCGAAGTCTTTGCAGGCCTGGGAAAACCTATCCATGAGGCATTGGAGTTCTTGCTCAGTGTGAGAAGTGACAGCAAGCAGCAGCAGCAAAAAGCATGTCCCTAATTGTTTTCTCCATCACTTTTGTTTTTTGCTTTCAACCGAGCCAGGTTGAATTGATGACCGCTGGATCTGGTGTGTAGGTATACACCCTCTGTTGCAGTTCCAAAAGCGTGCTTTAGGAGCAGGGCAAAGAAGATGCCAAAGAGGGTGGGAGCAAGGACACAGCCTTGCTTGACTCCACTCTTGATGTCAAATGGGTTGGACATGCTGCCCTCATACTGGATTGTTGCCTTCATGTCATCATGAAAGGATCTGATGAGACTGTGGAGTTTTGGGGGGCAACCAATTTTTGGAAGGATGTTGAATAACCCTTCCCTGCTGACTAGGTCAAAGGCCTTGGTCAGGTCTATGAAGGCTATGTAGAGGGGTTTGTGTTGTTCTCTGCATTTCTCCTGAAGCTGGCGTAGGGAGAATATCATGTCCACGGTGGCTTTAACGGACTGCCTGGTTGGAATGCATGCATGCTCACATAATGTAATGTGTGCGTGCGCGGCTGATGTGTGTACATGTACTAAATTTCAAAGTCAACATCGCGCTATAAACAAAAGTCTGTACTGACCGAAATTCAAACTGTACACGTAGTAAAAAGGAAAGTGTGCTGACCAACAAAAAATACCTAGCATTAATAATAGGACTATGCACTGACAACAAAACTTTGCACAGACTACAAAAGAATGCATTGACAAACGTTCCGCCTGGCTGCCGTTTCGCTAGCCCTTACGGCCTTCTGACCGGCTCAACCCAATACGTTTCACCACCGGGTAGGTACCGCTTGAGCTGATTATCCTTAAGTGATCCCACCTACCACCATACCAACCCTAGCCCCACCTTCCCCCACCTACAATCTAGAAAGTGATCGTCGCAACTTAAGAAAAAAAATGGTTTGGCACACCTCTGCTACTACCACCAGCTCGATCAGCCTTGCGCCATAGCAACAGTAGGCTTGTGCCGCGTGCAACGACGCAGTGACGTCCCTTGTTCAGACGAGAAAGCAGACGATTCCTGGAGGTCGGTGGCTGCAGACGACAGCCCCTAAAAAACTGGAAGAAAAACCCCACAGACTGAAGGAATCTTCTCACCATGATGCACCGAGCCCACACATCCTATGACTTTTATGGAGAGTAAGTCTTTATTTCTTTAATTGCCTTCATAATGTTTTCAGACCATGTTGTTTTTTAAAACTGTTCCAGCAAAATCATTGAAAAACTGTGAAATGTGTTTTATTGATATGTTTTTTCCTCATTGAAATCTGAAAGAAGGTTTATCAGTTTGCTGATTGTATGACTTGATTAGTTTTTAAGAGTGTGGGAATTTCCCTGACTGAATTTCATTGATTCACATTCATTCAAAGTTAAGTAGAGGGCACGAAACAGACGGATTTAGAGGTCATGGTAGATTATTGGATGTTAGTGTACCGTCAATGACTCAACTATACACAGCAGCAACCACTGACCACATTTTTTTTTTATCTCAGTAGACTACTCTGTTTTATTTGCAGTGGGTAGTAATGTTTAGGCATTTATGGTGTATTAAAGTCACAAAGTTTAGTTTTTAAAAAAACTTGTTTCCAAGTTTAGCGGAATAAAACATATGATTTTTCATAATAGTCACACCCATTTGTGTTGGGCAAATTATTCAAAAACAATCTTCGAATTTTACCTTATGATTTAGATTTCTATTTTTCGATGACCAAACAGATAAAAGGCTTTTATATTAAAGCTTTTGGCATTAAAAAAATCAATATGAGATATAAGCTTACTGAAAAACTATAACGTACTTTGTCATTCAAGGTTGTGACCTAATTCAACATTAAGACCACACTACAGTGATACACTTTAAGATTCAGGACTGTGATTCTGTCAACAAAGATTTCTGAAGAGAAGGAAAACCTAAAGGTGTTATTTAAATGGACAAAACCTCATTAACTTATGCTTGTTGTACTCAAACATGATGTATCGCTGCTATGTTGTTTGATCTGATAACATTCTGTTTCAACCAATGGACTAAAGGCACGTTTTGAATCATGTTAGTTTACAGTACAAATAAAAATGGCATATTTGTATTTCTATCATGGACTTTTCCATGCATTCATGAAAAAATATCATCACTCCTGAAATCAGCTATGAAAGCTGAAAGTACCAGAGAACTGATATGATTATGCATACTCACATTAGCATGTGTGTGTACGCGCGCGCGCGCCACACACACACACACACACACACCACACACACAACACACACACACACACACACACACACACACACACACACACACACACACCACACACACACACACACACACACACAAACAACACACTAACATGAAAAAACATTTTGCTTTGAAAAAACAACGATTTTGGAAGGTTTATGCTTTAAAAACAGTTTTTGTTACCCTTATTGAAATAACTGTTTTGCTTGTATGAGTTTTTAATTTCTTTCTCTTTTTTTGCAAAATCTTTCACGCCCTGTTACCTGTCCTCCTTTTGTATGTTAGTCAACTCCCATCCATCCTTATTCTTCTTATCATGCTATCTCTCTCTCTCTCTCTCTCTTCTCTCTCTCTCTCTCTCTCTCTCTCTCTCTCTCTCTCTCTCTCCCCTCTCTCTCTCTCTCTCTCTCCTCTCTCTCTCTCTCTCTCTCTCTCTCTCTCTCTCTCTCTCTCTCTCTCTCTCTCTCTCTCTCTCCTCTCTCTCTCTCTCTCTCTCTCTCTCTCTCTCTCTCTCTCTCTCTCTCTCTCTCTCTCTCTCTCTCTCTCTCTCTCTCTCTCTCTCTCTTCCTCCTGTTCCTGTCTCTCTGTGCATACATTATTGCTTATGTATGTATATTTACTTATTCGTGCATTATTTATCATTCATTTATTAGTTGTTGTTGGTTTATTGGTTTGTTTGTTGTCCTTTTTTTTTTTTTTACTTCGAGGATAATGGTTTAAGCATTTATGTGCCTTTTTACATTCGGCCCTCGTGTGCGTGGGCTTTTGTAAATTATGTCATCTTTTCCACCAGCACACATCACCTACGCTTTCAAAAGGTGGAACCTGTGTCCAAGATGTTATGCGTGCGTTCACACTCGGGGCCTCGGTTTATAGGCTCATCCGAAAGACTTTCGGGTGAGTGGAGTTGGCATTGATGTTAACTCCGGGGGAAAAATCCCCTTGGATGGACGTCTCGGTGGTGGTTCAAACCTGGGCTCAAAGCCGGATCGTCAGATCGCAAGCGCAACGCTCTAACCGTCAGGCTATCCCGTCCTCTCATGTATGAGTATGCAAGCCCTTGCAGAGATAAATGGAAGTAATGAGAATTGGGTGATACAGTTGTAAGCACACACCAGCACCTGCATGCATCTCTGTGTATTCGTGCATAGGTGTGTTTGTGCATTCGAGCGCATATTATAATAATTATACACGTCGACGTTCAATTTTCGTGTTTACCTGTATCACTGAGCAGTCATGCGAACTCGCTTCTTCTTGATATGTGTGCACATCGAAAACTGACCTTTGAAGATTAGTATTGTATGGAGACCAAGCCAAAATACGCGTCTGTGTCATTTCGATTAATCGTGCATGACCGTCCCAGCCAGGGATTAAAGCGGAAGCATAGGGACTGAAGTAATTTCTCCGGGGAAAGTGCTGCTGTGCGTACAAGCTAAAAGCAGGAGCAGTCAAACAGTTGGCGTGACAGGTCAAAAGCCAGGAGAGATCAAGTTCGTAACCTGTCCTTGGGTACCCCTGCCCCCCTCTTCCCCCCCCCCCTCTCTCGTCTCTGTCTCCCTCCCTCCCTCCCTCCTCCTCTCTCTGTCTCCCTCCCTCCCTCCCCCCCCCCCCCCTCTCTCTCTCTCTCTCTCTCTCTCGACAAGTACCAGGCTGACACCCAAGAGCATAAAACACTTACCCCCCTCGGCCTAGTCTCAAGCATTTAGAAAGCCTGGGAACCCTAGACTTGTAAGCGCAGTTATCAATCAGACTGGTTTGTCAGCTAGCAGAAGCAGTACCTCGTGTCCTGATAAAGGTTCCTCTTCACTGTCCTGTGTACCCTACTTGCTATCTAAATAAACCTCTCAGCTGTGGTTCTTGTAGAGAAATCGTCGATCGTGAATGACAGCTAGGTTTTCTAAAGCCTTTTCTCAAGATTTTTGGCTTTAATCCCCAAAATGTATGAGTCTGTAGTTGAGTGCCTTGCCTGTCAGCATCGTGTTTGCTTTTGATTAGACACACACATGTGTGTGTATGTGTCTGTGTGCGTGCGCGCACGTGAGTGTGTGTGTGTGTATGTGTGTGTGTGTGTCTGTGTGTATCTGTGTGTGTCTGTGTGTGTGCATGCCATAGCTGGGATGTTTTTCTTCTTTTGACTCCCTGTCTGTCTGTACTATGTCTGGTAGCAAGTTTCAAAGCCTGTCTGTGAGTCGTTGATATCATTTGTTAGTCTGTTTATCCTCTTGCCAGAGTGTGTGCAAGATGTTTACAAAAAAACCCTGTGATTTGAGAAAGGGACAAAAGTGTTTGTGGCTTAATGTAAGTCAGCACAGGAGCAAAGGTTTTAGAACTGTCAATTAAAAGGAAAGAAACAGAACATCTTACACCCAGTAACTGATGTCGTCCTGTAAATTATGTAAACTGATTATGTCACATCACAACATGCAGAATTTGAGCTGTCAACAAAAAACAGAACTTCTTACGTCCAGTAAATGCTGTCGTCCAGTATAATAATGTACATTGATTCTATCACAATGTCCAAACTCAACAACGTCACGTGGAAGACTTTCCCATTGTCTTTAAACAGACCGACCGATTTTCTTTAGACACTCTAACCCACGATAAAACTACCCTGATCAATGAAATAATTTATATAGCTATACATTCCATACTTAAATTTGGCGATGACTTGTCCCTACCGCAGTCGGAGTGCAGGTTAGGTTAAGAGCTTGTCATGGCTGAAGACAATCTTAAGGTAGCACTGTACGACATGACTGTATTGTAATGTAGGCCTTAGCACTTACCTTACACCAGTAACTGTCAAAGCTTTTGGCCTTGTCTAGAACTTATAGGAAATGTGAGCAAACATAGGCCGACGTAAAGGGATAGAATCCAACCGCCAGAAAGTCTGTTGGCCTGTGCCACTAGGGATCCGGATTGGCTATGGTCACTAATAATGATGATGTGTGATGATGATAGATAATAATAATAATAATAAATAATAATAATAATAATAATAATAATAATAATAATAATAATAATAATAATGCATGGAATTTATATAGCGCTTTATCTTGCAAAAAAACAACAACAACAAATCAAAGCGCTTGCATTCGACCTACTACTACTACTGCCATTCCTACTGCTGCTGCTGCGCAACTGTTGTTGCCTGATGCTGGTGCAGCTGCTCCTACTCAATATCAGATAGCATATCAGACCTATAGGTAATAACTTGCATATTGTTGTGTGTGTGTGTGTGTGTGTGTGTGTGTGTGTGTGTGTGTGTGTGTGTGTGTGTGTGTGTGTGTGTGTGTGTGTGTGTGTGTGTGCAATATGTGAGGAAGACACCATCGTGCCATCTAATATAACAATTACGTTGACTGGGAAAAACAGTTCGCGGAAGTCAGTCGTTTTCCATTGGTTGAAATTAGCTCTCAGGTCTTAGTTTGCATATCCCTCTCTCTCTCTGTCTCTCTCTGTCTCTGTCTCTGTCCTCTCTTCTCTCTCTCTCTCTCTCTCCTCTTCTCTCTCTCTCTCTCTCTCTCTCTCTCTCTCTCTTGTTCCTCTAATTAACTTTAAAAAAATTACTTCATCGCTTTAACCGCGATTTAACGTTGTATTTTACTTTTGTGTGGCTTCTTCCAAAATATCATTACTGCGTCGTGAATCTTCATGCTACACCAGTAATTTTGATAGTTTGTGCGATTGTTCATCCTGGTTCAATACAATGCTTGAATTTCGTTCTTTCTTTCAGCACATTCACTAAAAATGTTTCTCATCATTTTGTTTTCATGTTTTTGTGTGGAGTATTTTTTTCGTGTATCTCCTGACAGATGTTCCCTTTTTTCACTTACGGCATAAATACACAGTAAGACAGACCGACAGACAGACAGACCGACAGACAGACAGACCGACCGACCGACCGACCGACAGACAGACAGACAAACAAACAGAGAAAAACACGCACTATGTCTGCTCAAACATCCCCCAAAGGTAGATGCGCACTCAAGCACCCAGGGCACAAGGCAGGGTGGGTTACCTATGCATTCAGGACAGGACCTGTAAATTCCTCGCTACACCCCCCTGAAGTGGATAAGATAGATCGTCTGTCACTTTCACCTGTCCTTGAGTCGCTCAACGGCCTCTTGTTCAGTACACATACGCGCCTGCACGCGCACGCACACAATTCATACACACACACACACCACAGCACCACACACACACACACATACACACACGCGCGCGTGCATATGCGTGCATAGATAGACAGATACATAGACACACACACACACACACCAAAGAGCGCACTTGTGCACATACAGACACAGGTACTTGCACGCTCGCACACACGAATGCACACACAAGACAGACAGACAGACAGACAGACAGACAGACAGACAGACACACAACACACACACACACACACACACACACACACACACACACACACACACCACGCACGCACGCACACACACAACACGCACGCACACGTTCACACAACTCTCTTTCTGTCTCTTCTGTATTGAAATTCTGTAACCGTTTTACTTCAATACGAGCTCGCCCAAATATCTCTTCATTGACTCTACTACTACCTATCACTATTGCCTCCTAGTAACAGGAAACCAATAAAATAACTCACTCCCGAAGCCAAAATGCGGCTACCTTCATGATGGGCCAAGACGGTCGCAGACACACAAAATCTCACCATTGGTGAACCTCAGAGCTCTAGCCCAGGAACAGAGAACAAAATGATACAACTAAATGATTCCCTGTCAATTATTTATCAACCTTTTTCTCAAGTTCAGACTAAATTCAGATATTTAAAAAAATCAAGAAAAAGAACCTTTGAAAAGTTATGACTGGTTTATTGTATTTTTGATGGTTCTGGTTTTCTTTTTAGTTCAAAAGTACACAAATTTTTGCAAAATGATAACCCGGACTTTCCCATGCACACCTAGTCTCATAACATTTTTAACCCTCCATTTTAAAACGATTTCTCGGGTAGCTTGTACGTACCCCCAAAAGAGGTGGGAAAGGCTGAATAGAAGTATCATCGATTGGGATTTTAGTTGGCAGTTAACGATCAGTGGAGTTCTTTGCTTGCTAATCCTCGGGAAGGCATGCTTTCTTCTGTCCATAAAGAAACTATATCCCCCCTGCTATTCTCTCGAGCTGTCGTGCTGGTGGGAGGTCACGGCCTGTCACTCGTTTTCAGCACAGTTTCTGGGCTGTTCCTTTTGTATGGAGCCGTTGTGTGAGACGTGAGACGTGGGGTCTTGCAAGTTTTGTGTGAGTGTGTGGGTGTGTTTTTTTTCTATACTGTTAAGCATGTGTGTGTTGTGTGTGTGTGTGTGTGTTGTGTGTGTGTGTGTGTGTGTGTGTGTGTGTGTGTGTGTGTGTGTGTGTGTGTGCACTCTTTTGATGATGATAAAAGATAAAATACTACAGAGGCAAAACATTTTATTCCATAAAGCTCTGGCCATTAGATTTGTATTGTATTGTACACCACTTTAGCCATGGCAGATTTCTCTGCGTCAAATTCCAGCTGCTTCTCACAAGAGCAGCGCAACACATCAAAAACAACCGAGTCTTCAAGTGCATTGGATTCCCTATAAGAGTAGCCTTTTTCCTCCAGAAGTTTACCAGGGGCATCTCTCTTGTCGCCTGGGGCTCCCTTGCGAGTGCTGAGTGCATGTTGCACACAGGACCTCGGTTTATCGTTTTATCTGAAAGCCTAGTGACTATTTTAGCTGGCCTACTCTTCCACCAATGGTGGATGGGTTTTAAAGTGTGCGCAAGCTCGCAGACGGGACTTTGTTTTATATTCTCATTCATCCTCAAAGTCGGAATGCGGCTACCTTAATGGTGGGTAAAAACGGTTGCGTACACAAAATTTCGCCATTGGTGAACCTCTGAGATCTATCTATCCGAGGAACGAGGAAAAAATTCATTATCCGAATAAACTGCAGAAGAAATGGGTTCAAAACTAGTATGTCGTGCCGGAAGGTGTGTGTGTGTGTGTGTGTGTGTGTGTGTGTGTGTGTGTGTGTGTGTGTGTGTGTGTGTATCTGTCTGTCTGTCTGTCTGTCTGTCTGTCTATCTGTCTGTTTGTCTGTACAAATCAGAAGAGAGACAGGCAGATAGACAGAGACAGACAGACAGAGACAAAGAGAAGTAAAGGGGGGTTGGAATAAAAGGAGCGCGGGATTGAAATGTTCATTGTCTGTCTATTTGTCTCTGTCTTCTGTCTGTCTGTCTGTCTGTCTGTCTGTCTGTCTGTCTGTCTGTCTGTCTCTGCCCCCCCCCCCCCTCTCTCTCTCTCTCTCTCTCGCTCTCTCCTCGCTCTCTCCTCTCTCTCTCTCTCTCTCTCTCTCTCTCTCTCTCTCTCTCCCTCTCTCTCTCTCTCTCTCTCTCTCTCTCTCTCTCTCTCTCTCTCTCTCTCTCTCTCTCTCTCTCTCTCTCTCTCTCTCTCTCTCTCTCTCTTCAAGCTCTAACAAACACAGTTTGGAACTGAAAGAGCCTTGGGGAAGAGGGAGGGGTCACA
>CM060324.1:28361424-28366424 GCA_030674155.1 Stramonita haemastoma | reverse complement strand
CGACCCCGTCAACAAACACTACTACTACCGCATGTGGAGAACAAACCCGCCACGACCACAGAAACCCATGTAAGCTTCCTTTCTTCTTCCTTGATCAGGACTTGGATGGGCAACTCATAGGTGGCTAATCCCTCTCCCCCCCAAAAAAAAAAAAAAAAAAAAATAATAATAATAATAAGTGTGCATATCCAGAGATCGTGGGTTCCAATCCGAGTCTGAACTCATCACATGATATATATGTAAAAGGGAAGCAGAGAGACATCCAGAGTCATGAACTGGATGTGGGCCAGCCTCCCTACTAGAGTGTCAGGAAGATACAAGGCCCGAAACACTTGTTTGAAGGGGGCTTCTCCTCTGAGGACCCTCTGCTGTCATGCTCTACGCGAGTTTTTTTTTTTACCACTGTTTAAAAGGGTGATGACAAAATTGTTACATAAGTTAAGTTTAGTTAGGGTTTTTTATGTACAGAGATCATAACAACACTACCATGGGTTCATGAAATCGCTGGTTCAAATCCTGGTGGCTTCTGGAGAATTAAGGGTGGGTTGTGTGTTGTTATTGTTTTTTTACGATCTCCCAGGTCAACGTCAAGTGCAGACCTGCCAGTGCCTTGATTCCTTTCGTGTATAGGCACATGCATAAGATCAAATATGCACGTTAAAGATTCCATAACTTGTATCAGCGTTCGATGGATTGCTGAAACACGAACATACCCAGCATGCATCCCCCAAGTCGGAATGCGGCTACCTTCGTGGTGGCCCAAAACGAACTGCATCCTCCTCCTCCCCCTCCACCTCCTCCTCCTCCACCTCCTCTCCTCCACCTCCTCCTCCTCCTCCTCCTCCTCCTCCTCCTCCACCTCCTCACTCCTCCTCCTCCCCCTCCTCCACTCCTCCTCCCTCCTCCCTCCTCCTCCTCCTCTCCTCCACCTCCTCTCGTCGTCGTCGCGTCGTCGTCGTCGTCGTCTCCTCTCCTCCTCCTCTCATCACAACCACCACCACTTACACCACACACACACACACACACGCATGCACGCACGCACGCACACACACAACACACCACGCACACACACACGCGCGTGATGTTATGATGTTATGTATGTATCACAGCTACAGAGAGGGACGGCTGGGCAGCCCTGGAGACACATCAAGGCCTGCATCAACAACGCTGGAAACCACTTGGTCTTTGTCGACGGTAGGTGGTGGTGGTTGTTGTTGTTGTTGTTGTTGTTGTTGTTGTTGTTGTTGTTGTTGTTATTATTGTTGTTGTTGTTGTTGTCTTCTTCTTCTTCTCTTCTTCTTTTTCTTCTTCTTCTTCTTCTTCTTCTTCTTCTTCTTCTTCGCATTCTTCCATTCTTCGCATTCTTCGCATTCTTCATTCTTCTTCGCATTCTTCTTCTTCTTCGCATTCTTCTTCTTCGCATTCTTTCTTCTTCTTCGCATTCTTCGCATTCTTCTTCTCGCATTCTTCTTCGCATTCTTCTTCGCTTCTTCTTCGCATTCTTCTTCTTCTTCTCTTCGCATTCTCTCTTCTTCTCTCGCACTTCTTCTTCTCTTCTTCTTCTTCTTCTTCTTCTTCTCTTCTTTCTTCTTCTTCTTCGCATTCTTCTCTTCTTCTTCTTCTTGCTTCTTCTTCTTCTTTCTTCTGCTTCTTCTTCTTCTTCTTCTTCTTCTTCTTCTTCTTCTTCTTCTTCTTCTTCTTCTTCTTCTTCTTCTTCTCTTCTTCTTCTTTCTTCTTCTTCCTTCTTCTTCTTCTTCTTCCTTCTTCTTCATTCTTCTTCTTCTTCTTCGCATTCTTCTTCTTCTTCGCATTCTTCTTCTTCTTCTTCGCATTCTTCTTGCATTCTTCTTCGCTTCTTCTTCTTCGCATTCTTCTTCTTCTTCTTCTTCTTCTGTTCTTCTTCTTCGCATTCTTCTTCTTCTTCTTTCGCATTCTTCTTCTTCATTCTTCTTCTTCTCGCATTCTTCTTTTCTTTCGCATTCTTCTTCTTCGCATTCTTCTTCTTCGCATTCTTCTTCTTCGCATTCTTGTTCTTCTTCTTCGCATTCTTCTTCTTCGCATTCTTCTTCTTCTTCTTCTTCTTCTTCTTCTTCTTCTTCTTCTTCGCATTCTTCTTCTCTTCTTCCTTCTTCTTTCTTTTCTTTTCTTCTTCTCTTCTTCTTCTTCTTCTTCTTCTTCTCTTCTTCTTCTTCTTCTTCTTCTTCTTCTTCTTCTTCTTCTTCTTCTTCTTCTTCTTCTTCTTCTTCTTCTTCTTCTTCTTATTATTATTATTATTTTCGCATTCTTCTTCTTCGCATTCTTCGCATTCTTCGCATTCTTCTTCTTGCTGTCGCTCAGGTCTGGAAAATCTCCTTCTCCCCTCTCCCCCTCCCTGCCTGAGTGTGCCCCGCGGGCTGGGGGATCTTTTTAGCGGAGTTTTCCTCCCTGTCTGGTAACTCTGGCTAGGGATTCTGTCTACAGTCTTTGTGTCTGTCTGTCTCTTTCTCTGTCTCTAACTCTCTATCTTTGTATGCATCTCTCTGTGTCTCTCTGTCTCACTTTCTGTCTGTGTTTGTCTCTGTCTGTGTTTGACTGTCTGTGTCTGTCTTGTTGGGGGAGGTGGAGGTTGGGGGGGGGGAGGGGCGTAATAGCTAAGTGGTCAGAACACTTGCTGTCACCAAGTTAAGGTTAAGCCGTGTTGAGCGTGCTTGCTTCGTGGATGGGTAACCATAAAACTGTACATAGTAACACACTTTTAATACGAGTTTTAAAATATGACGAGGTGACAGCCCCGATATGGCCTATGTGGTCGGCGGGGCTCTAAGCAGCATCATTGCATTGGATTGGAACCAACCGTTCGAGCACCTTAGCTTCAGAAGGGTCCTCCAGCTCACGCAGCTGTATAAGACTACCTGCCCCCTTTAACTAAGGACAGGACCGATAAATCAGCCAGGAAAGAAGATGGGTACCACCCTCAATATACTGGCCCCCCAAGAGAAACTGAGGTCTCAAGACACCTCGCTTCCCAACTACTGCATAGGTTATCTTCTTCACCTTCACCTTCACCTATCCCGTAGTCCCGTGGACCGTGGGGGCACAACTGAAGATTCTGCAAACCAGCCTCCTCCACTCCCCGCGGTCCTCCGCCCACCGTAACAGGTCGTTCCGCCCAAGGCCTGTCCACTCTCTGATGTTGTCTTCCCATCGTTTCTTCTGTCTGCCTCTTCATCTTCCTTCCCTTACTGTTCCCTTGCATAAGTTATATAGAAACCCCCTTTACCTCTTTTTTGTTTGTTTGTTTGCATAATCTGTACAGGTACTATCAAGTCGGAGGAGAACTATTTCTACCCTCCTGAGACCATGTTTGAACCCCCCAACTTTGCCATGTACACGTCCCCCCGTCTACCCGCTTGCCCCAGACGCCAAGCCACCTCCGTGCCCGCAACCCGTCGGGGAAATCCCAAGGACAGTGCCTTCAACGAGAGGGCCAAACAAGGCTTCAAGTACTGGCCCCATGAGCAGAAACCTATCGACTGTGAGTAGTAGACACAGAGAGAGAGGGAGGGGAGGGGAGGGGGAGGCAGGAAGGAGGGATGGGGAGAGGGGAGAGAGGAGAGTAGGGTGGGGGGGGGGAGAGAGAGAGAGAGAGAGAGAGAAGACAGACAGACAGACAGACAGAGCAGACAGACAGACAGACAGACAGACAGACAAATAGACAGACAGACATACAATCATACAGACAGACGCAGACAGACAGATAGACAGCGAAGAACAATAATGCTCATGTGGTATGAGGACACATTTGCAGCTTAATATATGCGTTTATTGTTGTAAGTCCGTTTTTCATTAAAGTGAAAATAGTACAAAAATAAAGATAAAAATACTGAATAATTTCTCAAGTGTTTAAAAGTCAGATAGTTGATATTAAAAATTCTCGGTTTTACTCTCCTCCTCTCCTCTCCCTCTCTCTCTCCTCTCCTCTCTCTCTCTCTCTCTCTCTCTCTCCTCTCTCTCTCTCCTCCTCTCTCTCTCTCCTCTCTCTCTCTCTCTCCCTCTCTCTCTCTCTCTCTCTCTCTCTCTCTCTCTCTCTCTCTCTCTCTCTCTCTCTCTCTCTCTCTCTCTCCTCTCTCTCTCACTCTCTCTTCCTCTCTCTCTCTCTCTCCTCCTCTCTCTCTCCTCTCTCCTCTCTCTCTCTCTCTCCTCTCTCTCCTCTCTCTCTCTCTCTCTCTCTCTCTTCTTTCTCTCATCATTCTCTCTCTCTCTCTCTCTCTCTCTCTCTCTCTCGTCTCTCGTCTCTCGTCTCTCCTCTCTCTCTCTCCTCTCTCTCTCTCTCTCTCTCTCTCTCTACTGTCTTCTTCTCTTTCATCTCGTCTCTCTCCATCTTCCTCTCTCCTCTCATCTCATATTATATAATAATATAGGTTGTGTGTGTTGTGTGTGTTGGTGTGTGGTTGTGTTGTGTTGGTGGTCTCTTCTCTCTATCATTTACTTGCTATCCTTCTCATTCCTTCAAAGAAGATCTTATCTAAGATTGAGTCTGAACTATCCCTGGTACAACTGTATTTTAAATGATATGTGGGTGGAGTGAACTGCTGTACTATTTAAGGTTGTGTTTCGATGAATAAACTACACGTGAAACTTAGCACAGGCAGTCAAGCAAATGCTAATGGTTTCCAATGGAAAAGTCGGATGCATCAAATCAAAGGCCTTTGAGAACTCTAGCATAGCTAGTATTAAATTTATATTACCACGCTCTTGCGGTGTTTGACGTCAGGCCCCTGATGTCAGTACAATAAGCAATCTGTTTTCCCATCTGTCACTTTTCTCTTCTTACTTACATAATATCCTCTAATGAATAATGATATTCTTCACGATATTTAATGAAGAATTTATATTTTCAGATTATACACGCTACTGAAGGTGCCTGGTATGCCTTAAAATTTACATAGAGAGTTATATGTATTCATATATATGGATTGTAGACGGCATTTAGTGTCAAACTTTGAACTAGAACGCTTTCT
>CM060324.1:28351424-28356424 GCA_030674155.1 Stramonita haemastoma | reverse complement strand
CTACCGCCAGAAAGCCAAGATGCTCACCATGGGGATCTCCTGTTCCAACTGAAGGGGGAGGGGAGACCTGTCCACCCCTCTCTCTCACTGACCATGGGCCAGGGGGTGGCTGGAGCGACTGCATACTGCGTGGAAAGAAGCCTTTGGAGAGAGGGAGAAAGGGAGAGAGAGAGGCGCAGTCCTTACTGTCTCTCTTGTGCACGGCCTTGTCAAACCGCATCAGTATTATGTGGAGCATGTTTTCAGAGGCAGTGTCGGTCGCTGGTCTTCTGCATGTTGTTGATATTTTGTTGTTGTTGTTGTTGCTTTTTATATGTTCGAAGAAAATTAAGGGAAAGGAGAGGTTTTTGTGGAGTTGTTATTTCAAAGATATATCTGTCAGAATAAGTAATTTTCTTTGGTGCCAAAAAAAAAAACTGATCAATTTTGAATCCTTGGAACTGAAATTTTGAATATTGCAAGAAAAAATTATTGATTATACACAAAAGGAAGGGTGTTTTGTGCGTGGAAATGAAGAATAGAAGAGCACACATGAATTTTCACGTTCGTTTAAAATAATAATAAAAATATTGGTAAACATTTGCTATATAATTTGGCTTATGTATATATTTCTGTAAATTAAATTGGTTCTTTGCTATTTATTGTATGCAACTGCAAACCGAAATAAAACATTTTTTAAACCAACTTGGTATCAATTTGTGACAAATGATATGACCAGGGTTGAATGGTGAGGACTCATGTTTACGTGTGTTGTTTTGGGTGTGTGTGTGAGTATTGTATGGCAACACGCTGAATTGTCTTGCAGTGCAGTGCAGAGTTTATATCCCAGCGTATTGTGTTGGCTTGGTTGGATTAGATTTGCATTGTATTGGGATGTTTTTGCATAGCATTATTTTTTGTAAATTATGTAGCGGCAATAATGGTCGTACATCAGCTACAATAGTAATAATCACAATGAAATGAGAAATATCAAGAAGTATTACAGTAAAAGAGAGAACAACAATAAATGATGCTATGTGCCTACACTAAAACCTCGGGCTGCTTTACACTCAGGACTTACGGGGAAAGGTTCGGTCCCTTAAAGGGACACCACGGGTGGCTGTACACCCACGATGTAGGGCAGCAGGTTGCACCGACCCCAAACCCATGGGTTGTCGAACATCCCGGACGCATGGAGCCTCAAAGTTTAGGCAACGTAGGGCAAAGGTTTAACTCACTGACCTCACTCATCTATCCCCAAGTCCCCGGACCGTGGGGGCACCAATGAATGATTTCACAACCACCTTCCTCCACTCCCTTGGTCCTCTGCTTTCCTTAACAAATCTTTCAACCCCAGGGCAGTCCACTCTCTGATGTTGCCTTCCCATCGTTTTCTCTGTCTGCCTCTTCCTCTCGCTCCTTGTACTGTTCCCTGTAGGTACAGTCACGGCCAGTCCAGATGTTCGTGTCACGTCCTCTATGACTTTAGATTGCATTTTTTCACTGAAGTCACAAGTTCTTCACACGGTCCAATGGCATTTTTTTTAATTCTGGTTTTCACTTCATCATTAGTGATGTGATCAATGTACCAAGGAGTTTGCGAAAGCATCTCATCTCCATAGTCGGTATCCTTCATGTCTATATGTTGTGTACGCATGAAACGTGGACCAAAGAGTTAAAGCTTTATTTATTCCTCCGAGGTCGGAATGTAGATATCTTCCTGGTGGGACAAAAACGGTCACATACGCCAAATGTCACCATTGGTGAACCTTTCAGTTCGAGCAGAGAAACAAAAAACCCAACAAACGAAGGAACAAAAGCCTTTTGGGGGCTGTGGAGTTGGCACTAATTGTGTTTTTGTGTGTGTGTGTGTGTGTGTGTGTGTGTGTGTGTGTGGTGTGTGTGTGTGTGTGTGTGTGTGTGTGTGGTGTGTGGTGTGTTTGCTCGTTTGTTCTTCGAATTAACTTCCTTTGTGATACTATTGATTTTAGACAAACTACCACTGACAGGGAGAAAAGTGTGTGGTGTAGTGTACATGTATGTGTGCGTGCGTGCGTGCGTCGTGCGTGACGTGGTGTGTGTGTGGTGTGTGTGTGTGTGTGTGTGTGTGTGGTGTGTGTGTGTGTGTGGTGTGGTGTGCAGTGTGTGTGTGCCAGAGTGCATGCTGGCTGTGATGTCTTGTCTTGAATGAACCGTCCTATCGGACATTTATTTTTTGTACATATAAACATATAAACGACATAGATGTTGTAAGATATACTTGCACTTATTATGTATTGTTTGTTGCCATCATTGTTTTTTCTCTTTACTGTGTACTGTCTACGTTCTAAAGCAATAGACAACCCATTTTACTGCACACATCCATCAATATCAATGACCCTCCTCCTCCTCTTCCCATCGTCTATTAATCACTTTCAGGGAACAGACGTAAAACCAAAGCAACAACAACACATACTGTGAAATTATTTATAACACCCTACTGTGGCAATGTACTTTTTGCTTTATTCACGGCAGCCATTACATGTAGTTTGCAATTGTTCATCTTACAGTTTTAGATTTAAAGTTGTTGTGTTTTTTTTATTGTTCGATGTTTTTATTTTTTGGTTTCTTATGCCATGTTTGGCAACATTCTAGTTATAGAGATTTGTAATCAGTCTTCTTATGCAAATAATTACCAACACATTTTTTTTTTTTGGGGGGGGGGTTGGTTGGTTTTTTTTTGTTTTGTCCTTATTGCCCCCCCCCCCCCCCCCCCCTCCCATCCTTCCTTCGTCTAACATCACTTTAAGTGTACAGACGTAAAATCAAAGACACACATACACGCGCGCGCGCGCTTAAGCTCGCAAGCATGCACGCACACACGCACACACGCACACACATTGTCATTTAAAAGTACAACTTAGCTGCACGGACATAACCTCTGGCATTCACACACACACACACACACACACAACACAACACACACACACACACACACACACACACACCACACACCACACACACACACACACACACACACACACACACACACACACACACACACACACACCACACACACACACACACACACACACAACACACAACACACACACACACACACACACACACACACACACACACACACACACACACACACACACACACACACACACACAGCATCCACACAGCACACACGAGAGGGAGGATGAGAAGGAGGGAGGGGAGAAGGGAGAGGAGAGAGACATACAGAGAGAGAGAGCGAGAGGGAGGGAGGAAGAGAGCTCAGAGATAAACACAAAGAGAGAGAGAGAGAGGGGGGGGGGAGTCATACAGAGATCTATACAAAGAGAACGGCGGTGCCTCTGGCAGCACACACTGCTACTGGTTGCTCGCCCAGTAAAGTCTGTTTGTTTGTTAGAACATACTGCAGACTCCTTTCTTTTCGCAGCAGCGGGACCCAGGCTGATCCGTCTGTCTCTTTCCATCAAATATTGATGGTTAGTACAAAACTCGGTGTGTGTGTGTGTGTGTGTGTGTGTGTGCGTGCGTGCGTGCGTGCGTGCGTGCGTGGGGTGCGTGTGTGTGTGCGTGTGTGCGTGTGTGTTGCGTGCGTGCGTGCGTGCGTGCGTGTGTGTGGTGTGTGTGTGTGTGTGTGTGTGTGTGTGTGTGTGTGTGTGTGTGTGTGTGGTGTCAGAGTGCCCTAGGGCCTGTGATGTCTTGCCTTGTCTTGTGTTGACTTGTCTTGTCTTGCCCATTCTGCCCTGCTTTCAAATTCTCTAGGTACAGGTAGGTTTTATTCCGTGCTTTCAGACTTTATCTTTTTCGAGCATTGTTTTGATAGAGCGTTCCAACGCTTTCGCTTTGAAGAAATTTCAATACTAGCGTTCCACGCTGTCTCTTCCAGTTTCAATTCTTGTTGCTGTTGTTGTTTCCTTTGTTGTTGTTGTTGTGTTGTTGTTGTTCCTTCTTCTTCTTTCTTCTTCTCTTCTTCTTCTTCTTCTTCTTCTTCTTCGCTTCTCGCATTCTTCTTCTTTCTTCTTCTTCTCTTCTTCTTCTTCTTCTCTTCTTCTTCTTCTTCTTCTTCGCATTCTTCGCATTCTTCGCATTCTTCGCATTCTTCTTCCTCTTCTTCTTCTTCTTCTTCGCATTCTTCGCATTCTTTTCTTGCATTCTTCTTCTTCGCATTCTTCTTCTTCGCATTCTTCTTCTTCTCCTTTGCATTCTTCGCATTCTTCTTTTTTGCATTCTTCTTCGCATTCTTCTACTTTGAACGCTCAGATAGAAACTAATGGTGTCTGTCATTTGAGAGAAATCGAAAATGTTAAGCGCCTGACAAGTCAGACCCAGTGCATCCGATTTCTGCGTGGAAAAGAAATGCTATCTTTTGGGGGGGGGTTTTCTCCGAGAAAAAAAGGCAGGAGAATGGACCGCGAAGTCGAAAAATAGACAAGAAGGAGGCGACAGGAAGAAAAAGAAACAAGAAAGAAACAAAGAGAGTAGTGGAAAAGAGGAGTTTTTACCATAGAATTTCCAGATGGTGGGGATGCTATTATACTGACAGGCTCCCGTGCTCCCCATAAGGGAAAATGTATGATTACAGTGTTCACAACAACCTCCCCCTCCAAAAAAACAAAACAAAAAAACCCTGTTACAATGCAGCATTCAGGGCCATCACTTTTTAAACTGTTTTAATACAGCATTCAAAACTATCTCATTTTCTAACTGTTTTAATACAGTGTTCAGAACCATCTCTTTTTTATTTTTTATTTTATACCACTTTATATCATAGCAGATTTCTCTGCGTGAAATTCGGACTGCTTTCCCCGGGAGAGTGCGTCGCCACAAGTACAGCGCCTACCCATTTTTTTTTCTTTTTCCTGTAAGCAACTGTATTTGTTTTCCTATCTGAGTGGCTTTTTCTATAGAATTTTGCAGGGAACAACCCTCTTGTTGCTGTGGGTTCTTTTACATGCGCTAAATAATGATTGTAACACACGGGACCTCGGTTTATCGTCTCATCCGAAAGACTAGCACCCAGACCA
>CM060324.1:28301424-28341424 GCA_030674155.1 Stramonita haemastoma | reverse complement strand
GAAGACTATGGAGTAGCACTCTAGGTGTTCATTCCAGTAGAGCGTCGGTTGTGGCTGGCTAGTCTGACACAGGAATGACAGTCCCCATGGCAGAGGGCAAAGATGAAGTCTGATGCTTGTCTGTCTGCCTGGTCTGCAGCCTTTCTTCTCATTCTGGTTCTCCATAAACCATATAGTTACATGTTGATTTCTTTTGATTTCTTCCTTCTCAGCACAACTCGATATTTTTTTTTAAGTGACGCTGAAATCAAAATTTAATGCAGCTGAGAGTGCGCGGGATTTTTTTCCCTTTTATTCGGCGAATACTCAGACAGCAACTATTGTTATCTGTCATATGAGCCAAAAAGCGTTCCACTGCCGTCAAGCACCTGACAAGTCAAGCCCAGCACATCCAACTTCAGCGTGAGAGACAAATGTTCTTTTTAAATTTTTCTTGGATTTAAGAAAATGTAGGAGAATGGAGCAAAAAGGCCAAAAAACAGAAACCAAGAAGGAGGTGACAGGAAGAAAAGGAACAAGGCAAAAAAGAAAGAGAGGGAAAGAAAAGAGGGTATTCCTAGCATAGAATTTCCAGAAGGTTGGGATGCTATTTATACTGACATGCCACCTGGGCAGCCCTGATCAGGGGCTGTGTGGACTAAATCAGCACTATTTATTTTATTTATTTACACCACTATATGTCACAGCAGATTTCTCTGCGTAAAATTCGGGCTGCTCTCCCCGGGGAGAGCGCGTCGCCACAAGTGCAACCCCTACCCATTATTTTTTTTTCTTTTTCCTGTCTCAACTGTATTTGTTTCCCTATCAGAGAGACTTTTTTCTACAGAATTTTGCCAGGGACAACCCTCTTGTTGCCGTGGGTTCTTTTACGTGCGCTAAATAAGCTATGCAACACACGGGACCTCGGTTTATCGTCTCATCCGAAAGACTAGCACCCAGACCACCACTCATGGGTCTAATGGATGGGGAAAAGTTTGGGGCCCAAACGGGATTCAAACCACCGCACACTCTGACCCGGACTTTTCACTTTCTAGGCAAGCGCGTTACCACCTAGAGCACGGATCCCGTTCTAAAGAATTCCATACCAAAACTATTGGAGAAGCCGGCCTGCACGTGCACACTGGGGTACACTAAAGCAATAGCACCCAAACAAACATGCAACAAAAAAAAAAAACAAAAAACAATAGTATCTTCAAAGTTCCCGCTCCCCCGTTCTCCCCTCCCTTATTCTGTTCTTGGTCCCAAAAAATATATTGAAGTAATTTTTTTTATAATTATAATGATAAAACGATATTGGGGTTTCTGTGTCCATTGAGAAGAGCTATATGTTTGCTTTCTGTGGTCAACAGACTAACATGAAGGGTCGTCACTCCATTTCTTTCAGCTTTCTTGTTGTTGCTTATCATTGTAAGATCATACAATGAGGTTTTGCAGTTTGCAAGGGCTTGGTTTGCGCTGAGAGTTTCCAGTTGGTGATTCTCGTCCAGTTCGGAAAGGGTGGGGTGGAGCAGGAGAAGGAGGTATAGAGGAGGAGAGAGAGAGAGGGGAGGAGAGAAGGCAGAGGAAGAGAGGAGAGAGAAGAGAGAGAGAGAGATGGAGAGAGAGAGAGAGAGAGAGAGAGAGACGAGAGAGAGAGAGAGAGAGAGAGAGAGAGAGAGAGAGAGAGAGAGAGAGAGAGAGGAAGAGGAGAGAGAGAGGAGAGAGTGGAAGAGAGAGAGAGAGAGAGAGAGAGAGAGATGAGAGAAGAGAGAGAGAGAGAGAGAGAGAGAGAGAGAGAGAGAGAGAGAGAGAGAGAGAGAGAAGAGGAGAGAGAGAGGGAAGGAGAGAGAGGAGAGAGAGAGAGAGAGAGATTAAACACTTTACTGTCCTAAAGTAAGTTCATTTATAAAAATTAAAAAGAGAAGAGATACACAAATACATTTGGTTTTGGTCGGATTGAAAATCATGTGATTAAGTTCTTCCCATTCATCAAATTGATGTTTCCTGTCTACAGTACTGCATGACATTAATTTCTCGGGAAAAAAAAATAAATAGAACGAATCTAAGTGTCAGCAGCAGATCATTTTAATAATGTTTGTCTACAGAGACAAACTATTCATATAATAAGGGAAAAGTGCCAGGTCTGTATCTGAACCTTGGAAACACCATAATGTTTTGGAATGAAATCAAAACAGAGACACAGAAAAAGACTTACCGTTGTCAGATTAAAAAAAAATGACTTAAAGAACCGAAAAGTGCGGTGGGATATTCCCGAAAACTTCTGATTTCGTTCACAGTAGTGTGCTATCTATGGCATCCAAAGCCTTTGCTAAATGAACAAAAACTGCCCCAAATAACTTGTTACTGCCGATGTTCAAAAGCTATTGGTCTGCGATCCTTATAAGACCTGAGTAACATGAGGAATTCTTTTCTCAAAGCTGACTGGTCTTGATTGATTGACAGACAGAAACTTTGTTATGGGAGCGAAAAAAAATTAATGCGTTTCACTGCCGTTAAGCGCCTGACAAGTAAGGCCCAGTACATCCGACCGGCGTGAGAGAGAGAATTATTATTTTTATGTATTTCTGGGGAGAAAAAAAAGGGGTGGGAGAATGGACGAGAAGGCAGAAAATAGACAAGAAGGAGGTGACAGGGTGAAAGGGAACAAAGCAGATTCAAAGAGGGATAGAAAAGAGGGAATTCCCGGCACAGAATTTGCAGAACGTGGGGATGTTCTTCCCCAGGCATCCCCCGGCCTGGGGAGTTTGGACTGATGAAAACAAGAGGTACGTGTTTTTGAACCTGGTTTTCTAGAAGTTTCTGAGAAAAAATATCGGAATGCTTTACCTCTCCCCTCCCCTTTCCCCCTCTCCCACACACACATACTTCTTTTTTTTTGTTTTGGTTAGAATGTACCTTTGTTTTGTTCAGCATCAGTTCTGAGTACACGTTGTTATAACTCATTACGTGTGATACCGCGACGGTTAATTTTTTGCCTATCTATTATAAACCATCATAGGTTGGTCTACTGATTGATTTATTGGTTGATTAATTGACTGACTGATTTCTTGGTGTGTCGTGCAGGGTTATTATGAAATTACTTCGGTCAAAATCACAAACCGAGGTGACTGTTGTGGTAAGGTGTGTGTGTGTGTGTGTGTGTGTGTGTGTGTGTGTGTGTTGTGTGTGTGTGTGTGGTGTGGTGTGTGTGTGTTGTGTCTGTCTGTGTCTGTCTGTCTGTCTGTCTGTCTGTCTGTCTGTCCTGTTGTGCCTGTGTCTGTGTCTGTGTGTGTTTTTGTGTGTCTGTGTGTGTAAGTGTGTGTATGTGTGTGTGCGCGCGCACGCGCGCGTGTTTGTATGTGTGTGTACGTGCGTGTCTGTCCAAAGAACAAGTAAATCAATAAGCCAATCGTTCATTTAAACATAAGGTCAAACACGTCATGCAAGGAATATCGGGAAACAGCAACACGTGAAAGATGCATAAGGCAATAGAATAGAGACGGTTAAAAACACAGGAAAGACACCAGAGGCAGAGAGAGAGAACTCGAACCTGAACTCAATGGTTTATTCACAAAAAAGGCCATTGACCCATAGTGAATGGGGCTGCCGAACTGCTTAGTATTTTGGTATTGGATTAAAGACAACAGCTATAACAACAAAATGAATTATTGTATAGCAATAAAATCAGTTACAAAAATATGACTTACGATAACAAAAAATCTCTTATTCTGAAAGTTTTACACAAATATAAAGTGAGGCTGCGCACAACTTCAGGCTGACTTGACGCCATGAGGAAACAGAGTCTAAATGAATTAGGCTGCCTACTATATTTTACAGGGATGTAACTCTGCCTAAAATCCCCTAACACTGGACAGCATAATACAAAATGTACTTCATCTTCAGATGCTTGCTTACATAATGGGCATAGTAACCTGGGGTCATCAACATCATATCCTCTGTATTTGAATTTGTGAACATTTATATGTGATGCATCAAGTCTAAGTTAAGACATAATTTTAAATGTATGTCCATATCAAGCTTGAGATAAGGTTTGATATCATGCGTGCTTATAAATTGTCTATATATTTGATATCTTTCATTGGTTTGCATATGATCACTCCATTGCTGCCATCGGCAGTCAGTCAATCTTTGCCTGAAAGTGTTTATAATTCTATACAATTTCCAACACCTTGATTGAGCCAAACAAACTCAAAACCAAGTTCACATAAACAGGTGCTTATTGTGTAGCCCAGTTATTTTTCCCTTTGACATCTAGATCATAAAGCATCTTGTAAGATTTAAAAGGTGGCCTGTTCTTATCCATACATAGAATCTTAATTCAGTATCTAATACATCTTAATTCAGTATCTAATACATCTTAAAGCAGCATTAACAGAGAGAGGATATCTATTAGTTTCACTGTACACAAGATCATTCGGCTTACGTCTATCTAAGCCTAAAAACTGCTTTAAAGCATAGAGGTGCACTGATTCACAATGTGTTACAGCTGCATCCAAACCCCAAATTTCTGCACCATATTACACAATGGGTTGAATTTGGGCATCAAATATCTTACTGAACAAGTCAAAGGAGTTATTATTCAATATTTGTATTTTCTCAAAAACAATAACAAGCTTCGTTTACCTCGACTTGCCAGATCTTTACATGCAGTTGTAAAACTAAGCTTTGTAGAAAAACAGATTCCTAAGTATTTATATACATTTATCACAGGCATGATTTTTCCATTGTACACCATTTCTCATGAGCAGCTAAATGACCACTTTTTTTCTAAATGCAACGATAATGCTCTTATTCAGATTAATCTTAAGATCAAGTGCCGATGCAGCACTGCTCAAGCTATTTAACTGCTTTTGTAAGCCGACAACTGTTTCAGATAGCAGGATAACATCTTCAGCAAGTAGGAAAATAAACAATTCTGTGAAATCTTGGGGAAAGTGGCACCATGTTTACCATTATTGATGACTTCTCCGGCTAACTCATTAATAAAAACAGAAAACAGTAAAGGACTGCATACATCGCCCTGTTTAACACCAGTGGTACAGTATATCATGTCAGTTAGTTTTTGTACCACATCTTATTCTGCTTCTGACATTCTGATACATGGCTCTCAAACTTCGTAATGGTTTACCCTTCACATCATTTTTCGGGAGAAAAGGACACAACAAATTTCTATTAACAGAATCGAATGCCTTTTCAAATTTAATTAATGCCAGATATATATGAATTATATATAGATAGATAGATATAGATATAGATATACTATGCATACTATGCGTGCATACTATGCTGTTATTTAAGATTTAGCATATTGTTTCTTGAACGTGATATTTAGATCAAATTTCAGATTGTCCCCCATGGGGATAGGGGGGGGGGGAGGGGGGAGGGGGCTGTCAGTATAAGTAGCATTTCCCCCTTCCGGAAATTTTGTGCTAGCAATTCCCTCTTTTCTATCCCTCTCCTTCTTTCTGCCTTGTTCCACCTCCCTCTTGTCTATTTTGTGCTTTCTTGGTCCATTCCCAGCTTTTTTTTCCCCCAAAGGCTTAAAATATGACAATTCTCTCCCACACCGAAAGTCGGATGGCTGGGCCTGACTTGTCAGGCGCTTTGACGGCAGCGCAACGCATTTTCGCTCTATGACAGACAGCCATAGTTGTCTGAGCGTTGGAGGCTTTCAGAATAAGAAGATTTCAGGTCATTACTTTTGTTGTAGTGAGGCGAGCTCCGATTTTGATGCTAGCGTTTCACTATCTGTGCTCTGGATCTTGCATTGGAAATGATACACAGGCACCTCACGGGATAGCCTAGTGGTCAGAACATTGTGCTCGCAATTTGACAACCCGGGTTCGATTCCCTTTCGAAGGGATGTTTTCCCATGGAGTTTACATCATCCTGACTCCACTCTCCCCAAAAGTCCTTCGGATGAGACTATAAACCGAGGCCCCGTGTGTGAACGCACGCAGAACACCTTGCGTACATGTTAAATCCTGTTCCGCTTTTCGTAAAAGTAGGCCATTGTGTGCCGTTGGGAACAGATGACAAGATTTACAAAACTGCATACACACGGGAACTGGATGTAATAAAAAAAAGCACATGAGTGCTTATTCCATTATCCACGATATAAAAAAGTAAGTAAACATAAATAAATAGGTAAATAAATAAATAAATAAATGTTGCATTTTTCCTTCATATTGTTTATTCCCAGCTTCTCTGTTCTCTGCATGCCCTCTTATACCGGGTGAGGGTGCGTACTGCCTGATCTCCTCCCGTGCTTGTCAATAATCATTTGCCGAAGGTCCATCCCCTACCCTCAGCCAACATTCCCACTTCAAAGCAGCACATGTTTTCAACAATTAAGATTCAGGCTGGGTATGCTCGTGTTTCCGTAATCCACCCAACCATGACGTGAGCTAGGGATATTTTAACCTTCATATTTGATCTTCTATTCATTATCTATATATATAGAGAGAGATATAATATATAGATATAGATAAACACATAGATAATATTCAGAACACACACACACACACACAACACAACACACACACACACACACACACACACACACACCACACACACACACACACATCACAACACACACACACACACACAACAATTAATATATATATATATATATATATATATATATTTATATATATATTATATTACTGTGTGTGTGTGTGTGTGTGTGTGTACATATATTCGCGAAGGGAATCAAGGCAGTGGCAGGTCTGCACTTGGAGCTGACATGGGAGATGGTAAAATACTCCTTCCTTAATCCACCCTCTATTCACTCATGACTGATTGTGAAGGACCATGGGATGTTGGCATAGCTGCAGTCCCATCACTCTGTAGTCCCAATTTTAAAGGAAATTACCCCGAGGTTTAAGAAACTAAGGACAAATGGGAAGACCACTAAGATTCTGTCAGCTACAAGCAAGGACCACAGCAGACTCTGACAGAGACAAGCAAAAGTGCTGTGTTGTCATTTGTCTGGCAGGAGAGCGGCTGAAAAACTTTGATGTTCAGGCCTTCACGGCCAACCCTTTGAAAAACATGGCTGCCCGTGTGCATCTCTGTCGTCACTATGACGGACCAATGGCATCGGGCGTTACAGAACTGCTTCAGTGCAACGAGCCAATCAGAGGACGTTATCTGAGAATCGCCATGAACAGTTCTGACCAACCCTTGCATATGTGTGAGGTGGAAGTCCCGGGGAAAAAGCCAGGTAGGTGATTCCTCCCCCCCTCCCCCCGATTTTTTTTCAGATAGGAGGGGTGGGGAATGGGGGGGGGAAGCGGTTTTATCTTTTGGGTGAAGGCGGTTGACCCTGAGCTTTTGAGCAAGGGTGTGTGTGTGTGTGTGTGTGTGTGTGTCTGACTGTCTGTCTGTCTGTGTGGGCGCGCGCACATGTGCACGAAGTCAAAAGGGTTTTTACCAAGGGTACAAGACTAAACTGACTCTACCTTTTTCTTCACCGTGCCTTCACAGGAATATCAAGAAAAATTGACACATGAAATTTGACACACAGAAAAAAAAATACCACTTAACTTTTACTTATAAAAATATAAAAGATGGAAACTGGAAAACGAAGGGAAATGGGTCACGATCTCACTGAAGGCAAATAGTTGGGCATTGTGCTGCACATAGACAGAGGCAGTGAAGGATACAAAACATACAGCTAGAAATACTCTTTACAAAACAGACAGAGAGTCATTTCTAAGCGTGAACACAAGTGGTCTTACGTTTCCTCTTTTAGATATGTTTGTGTATTGGGGACGGGATAGCTCAGTGGTCAAAGCACTCGTTTTTCCCCAGCTAAGTTTAATGCAGCATCGAGTGTGGTTACCAATTGGATGGGTGACCGTTTGTGCACCTTAACTTTTGTAGTCTCCCAGTTCACCCAGCTGTCAATGGGTACCTGCTCTCTTTAGAGACAGCGAAGGTAAAGCAGCGAGGGAGAGGAGATGGGCGCCGCCTTCAAAATGCTTGCTCCTGGAGAAGCTAGCGTCTCTGACATCGCACTTTTCAACGATCACATGGGTTATGGGAACACCTTTACCTTTTCTATATTGGGGGAGGGGTCATCCGTCAATTTAAGATGGCAGGTAATTCTCTCATAATGTTTCTCCTGAATAAAAAGACTTGCCTTGCATAGATTAGGACAATATCTGGAAATAGTTTATGGATATGTCTGGTTTTAATGACAGTAAAATGCACATAATTTTCTGCAGGTTTTTTTGTTTTGTTTTGTTGTGTTATTTTATTGTATACACACAGACACTCGTTCAAACAGAGCCATGTCTTTGATGGGAAAATATTTAAATCTTTGTAGTTGGTCTCAGACTAGGTATTTGTATTTATGGGTGTTTTTTTTTAGTTTGAAAGCTCTTTATGCAAGCAGTTCGTACGCTTTAGATTTGTTTTGAAAACACCAGCCCATAAGGGAGTGACTGTGATTTATAAGGATCAAATATATGTGTACAGGGAAATTGTTTTCAGGTTCAGAACATTCTTGATTTTCTTGGTCAATATACACCTGTCACCTGTCTCGTGTCTCTATCACCCCAGTCGTTGGTAGGAGCTCCACGCAATGCCACCAGGTTTCGCCATCTTTCTCTAACTCTGCCGAGTTTTATGTTCTCCTGTAGCCCTCCCAGACCACTGACCTCAGTGATCTTGACAATGCAGGATGTTGGTGATCTGCCTCTTTTCCTTCTGCCCCCAACCTTGCCTTGAAGAAATGCTGTCATCAGATTTGTCTGTGTGTTTCTGTTTGCATAACAAACATATCTCAATCTGCGTTTATCAATTTTAGTCAACATTGTCTTTGCACTGAGATTTCATCAAGAATTCTTTAGTCAATACATTCCTGTCAAAATGGGGTTTTTTCTTGAATTGAGATGTGTTTTGACCGAAAAACACTGAATGGTAAACGTAATTTATCTCGTTTCTGTCAAGTTACAAACATGTGCGCTGTTTTGTTTGAATTGACATAGAATCATGTGTCCTGTTTATTCAATCAATTTCTCAATATTTTTTCATTACTTTCACCTCTCACCTATCCCATGGTCTAGTCGACCTTTGGGGTACCACTGAAGATTTTGCAACCAGCTTCCTCCGCTGCACGCAGTTCTCAGCTTTTCGTATTATACCGTTGACCTCAAGGCCTGTCCACTCTCTGATGTTGTCTTCCCATTGTTTTCTGTCTGCCTCTTCGTCTCCTTCCCCTTACTGTTCCCTGTAGGACAGTCTTGATCAGTCCAGATGTTTGTGTGATGAACTCGTACCACTTCAGTTTGCGCTATTTTCCACTGAAGT
Source organism: Stramonita haemastoma (assembly GCA_030674155.1). Classification (NCBI taxonomy): domain Eukaryota; kingdom Metazoa; phylum Mollusca; class Gastropoda; order Neogastropoda; family Muricidae; genus Stramonita; species Stramonita haemastoma. The sequence goes on along the minus strand of CM060324.1, from coordinate 28,332,106 downwards.
CAGGAGCTCTTTGTATGGCTCTATGTTGCTTTCAATTCTGGTTTCACTTCCTCATTAGTTTTGTGATCTGCGTATGAGATAACAAGAAGTTTGCCAAAGCATCTCATCTCCATTGCCTGTATCCTTTTTTTTTTCAATGTCTGCTGCTATGGCCCACGTTTCACGTGCACACAAAAATATGGACCATTGGACCATACTCAGGAAATATATCAGTCTTGAAGCCGATAGCGATGTTCTTGTCGTTCCAGACTTTTAATTTGGTCATCGCAGCTGTGGTCTGGGCTATCTTGGAGGGAATTTCAGGTTTTGATCCTTCATCTGATACTATAGCTCAAGATATTTGAAGCTACTGACGGTGTCAATTTTCTTGTTGTCTATGATAATGCCAGTCTTAATGCCTTTGGAACTATTTGTCATCAGCTGGGGTTTCTCTGCACTGAAGTGCATGTCATATGCGGAAGAGGCTTCATCAAGGTGATTTACCAGGCTGACTAGCTCTTGTTCTTCTTCAGCTAGGCCATCGATGTCGTCGGCAAAACGTAACTTTGTAATTGTCTTGCCTTCAATGCTTACAGAAATGTTAAAATTTCAACATAATCTTTAAAGCGTTTTACAATCTGCTGCAAAATGTTGAAATTTGAACTTACAATACTGTGCGTGTATGTGTGCGTGCGTGCGTACGTGTGTGTGGTGTGTGTGTGTGTGTGTGTGTGTGTGTGTGTGTGTGTGTGTGCGTGTGCACGCGCGGCGTGCGTCCGTGCGTCCGTGTGTATGTGCTTGTGCGTGCGAGCGAATGAGTGTGTGTATGTGCGTATGTGTGTGTGTTCGTGCGTGCCATGAACTCAAAACTTATGATGTTATGTGTGCACATGATGGTTTGCCTGGTTATGTCAGACTGGGGAGGGGGGGGGAGGTGTTGTAACCTACACTAATGACCTTTTCTCCCCATGGTCACAGACTCCGGATACATCTTGTTCACGCTCTCGCGGGGACACCGGGCTGTAGGCCAGCTGTTACGGGAAGTGAAGTCACGTGACGCCGTGGCCTGTGTGTCCCTGTGCACCACTGACGTCGCCTGTAACGCTGTTAACCTTGGCCCCCGGACCTTGACCTCTGGCGGATGGACCCGGGCCTGTCAGCTCCTGTCCTTTGGGGGCATGGGTCAGCCTGACTCTGCCACCCCTGACCCTGACTGGGACTTTTACAACATGGCTGATGTGTAAAGAGTGTAGCTTTTACAACATGGCTGATGTGTAAAAAGTGCAGCTTTTACAACATGGCTGATGTGTAAAGAGTGTAGCTTTTACAGCAGGGCTGATGTGTAAAGAGTGTAGCTTTCACAGTTTAACTGATGTGTAAACACAGCAGCTTTTACAGCGTGAATTATGCATAAACACTGAAGTTTTTACAGCGTGGTTGATGTGTAAACACTACAACCTGGATGATATGGGGACTTTACAACTCATACATGAGAACTTTTCCTTTTCCTTTTGATGGCATGTACACATACACCACAGGATTTTCTCTTTTCCTTTGCTGGTATGTACACATTTACCATTTATACATCAGTACTTTCCTTTTTATAGGGGACCCGTTAAGCTCAGTGGTCAGAGTGCTTGCTTTCCCCCAGTCAAGTTAAGCAGCATGGAGCGTGGTTACCAGTTGGATGGGTGACCGTTTGTGTGCCTTGGCTTCAGTACAGTACCCCCAGTTCACCCAGCTGTAAATGGGTACCTGCCCTCTTAAGGGTCAGGGAAGGTAAAGCAGCGAGGGAGAGGAGATGGGCACCGCCCTCAAAATGTTGGCCCCTTGAGAAGCTGAGGTCTCTGATGCCTCGCTCCCCTATGACCCCCTACGTTATGGGACACCTTTACCTTTACTTTTTACTTTCTTTTTTCCTTTGATGGTATGTACACATTTACCATTTACACATAAGTACTTTCTTTTTTCCTTTGATGGTAGGTACACATTTACCATCTATATATAAGAACTTTTGCTTTTCCTTTGCTAGTGTGTACACATTTACCATTATACATCAATACTTTCTATTTTTCTATGCATGCTAATGTGTACACATTTACCATTTATACATCAATACTTTCTCTTTTTTGATGGTATGTACACATTTACCATTAATACATAAGTACATTCGCTTTTCCTTCGCTAGTATGTACACAATGACCATTTATACATAAATACTTTCGCTTTTTCTATGCTAGTGTGTAACATTTACCATTTATACATCAATACTTTCTCTTTTGATGGTATGTACACATTTACCATTAATACTAAGTACATTCGCTTTTCCTTTGCTATATGTACACATTTACCATTTATACATAAATACTTTCGCTTTTCTATCTAGTGTGTACACATTTACCATTTATACATCAATACTTTCGCTTTTCCTTCGCTAGTGTGTACACATTTACCATTTGTTCATCAATACTTTCGCTTTTCCTTCGCTAGTGTGTACACATTTACCATTTACACATCAATACTTTCGCTTTTCCTTCGCTAGTTTGTACACATTTACCATTTATACATAAGCACTTTCTATATTCCTATGCTAGTGTGTACACATTTACCATTTGGACGCTCCACCACATAATGAGACGGAGTGCACATGAGGTCAATTTTTAGTTATTGACATGTTATAATGTGCAATTAAGTGGCTATCAAATAGAAAAACAGATTGAAAGCGGACAATTCTGTGCAAAGTTATTACAATTTGAAATGATAGACTACAGGAAGTGGCAAAATGAGAAACGGCAAGTTTATTTTCGTAACACGTTGTCAAATGAGGCTTGGTATTTTCAAACATATTTAAAAGCAAAAGTATAAAAATTATGCTTGATATTTCATTATAAGGTAGATAAACGATATAGTTTAATAATAATCAAAATCTCAAAATTGACAACTTGACCCCTACCTGCCTTTAATGGCTCCTAGAGCAAAATTGGTAATGTGCTAAGCGACTCATTTCGTGGCGGAGCGTCACATTTATACATCACTACTTTCTTTTTTCCTTCGCTGGTATGTACACATTTATCATTTATAGGTCAGAATTTACTCTTTTCCTTTGCTGATCTGTACACTTTTATCATTCATACATCAGAACTTTTCCTTTTTCCTTTCCTTGCCTGTGCACATTTACCATTTATATATCGGTACTTTCCCTCTCCCTGGGCTAGTATGTACATGTTTACCACTTATACATAAGTACTTTCTATTTTCCTATGCTGGTGTGTACACATTTACCATTTGTACAGAAGGATTTTCTCTCCATGTTGCTGACTTTTTTTGGCTTTACAAGAAGAAATGATTCTGAATTTAAATGGTTTCTTTTCTATCTCTATCAATCCTGTTCCCGTTCTTCACTATGACATCAGACTCAAGATTTCTTAATTTGGACAAAAGGCCTTTAAGATCTTCAGAGTAGGCCTAGCTTTCATGAATATCTCTGATCCATATCCTCCCAGCAATTTTTTATACTCCTTTGTTTTTATTGTATTTGCACACCAAGAATACTGATGTCTTAATCTCTCATGTGCATTATTGTTGGTATGCTCTTTTAAGATATTGTATATTTTTTGTCTTCATGTGTGACAGTTGGGTTTTTTATGTGAGTTGATAGAGTGTCAACTCTCTATACTTCGACCAATAAAGTATAACTTTATTTATTGTGTTTGTTACTGAGAGAGGTTGAAAATGCAAGTGCAAGTGCAAAGGGATCTACTGTCATGTTTATCAGCCAGTTCATAAGAGAACACAGGGGAGGGAACAGTGTTTAACCCCAAACAGTCAAAAGAACAATTACTTCCCGTGGATATGCCGAGAGCTTCTCAGAATGTACAGCATCCCCGCTTTCTGGAAATTCTGTGCTAGGAATTCCCTTTTTCTGTACCTATCTTTGTTTGTCTTGTTCCTTTTCTTTTTGTGACATCCTTCGTTCTTTTCTCTTTTTCTTTCTTTTCATTTTTTTTTTTTGGCCTTCTTGGTCCAGTCTCCCGCCTTTTTTTTTCCAGAAATACTTAAAGGATGACAATTCTCTCCAGTGCCCATGTCGGATGCGCTGGGCCTAACTTGTCAGGTGCTTAACAGCAACGCAACATATTGTTGCTCACATGCAGACAAGAACAGTTGCTGTCTGAGGGTTTGCAGAAGAAGAAGTAGATGAAGAAAAAGAAGAAGAAGACAGTTATAAATATAATACAGCACAACTGTGATAAAGTTAATAGAGACAGATTTGAATAGAGCTCAACGGGCGGAAGAGCCTAGTGGTTTGAGTGATGTTATGGCAAGGGTTTGATCTACCACTGGCACACCTGTTCATGGGATTTTTTTTTTTACTCAGGAATTAGCATTTCATTAATTACAATGAATTTAAAACAAAACAACTTTAAGATGAAACGCCCCCCCCCCCCCTCCCCCCAACAGTCCAAACTTGACACTTTTTTGTTTCAAAATTTGTTAAAATAGTCTCAGCTGAAGGACTTTCGTGGGGAGTGGAGGCAGTACTGCAGTAAGGGAGCTCACTGTCTCCGTACTCTACTAGAGTACCATTTACCTCCCCTGAACAAACAATCGCACCCTGTCTAATTCATCATTGATACGGTCTTTTGTGCACTTATATTTTGCTCTTCCTCTTTAAAGCCGTCATTCATTTATTAATATGAGTAGGCTACTTTTTTTGTATCTCTATTGCTGAAAAGAGTCAATGAGAAAAAAACTGTGAACTGAACGGGATAGCCTGGTAGTCAGAACATTGCGCTCGCAATTTGACCACCCGGGTTCCATTCCCGGTCGAGAGGATTTTTCCTTTGGAGTTAACTTCAGTGCTGACTCCCCTCTCCCCAAAAAGTCCTTTGGATGAGACTGTAAACTGAGGCCCCGTGTGCGAACGCACGCAGAACATATTGCACACACGTTAAATTCTGTTCCGCTTTTCGTAAGAGTAGGCCATCGTGTGCCGGTGGGAACAGATGACACGATTTACACAAACTGCATACACACGGGGACTGGATGTAAAAAAAAAACATGAGTGCTTATTCCATTATCCTCGATATAAAAGAATAAAAGAATAAATTGCAGTTTGCAGAAAAGTCCCCCTGACACCAGGAGATCAAATGGGTGATGTCGACTGAATCCAGCTCTTGCCTCGCCTACAAGTGACGAGATTTTTTGGGGGGTATTTTGTACCACTTTATGTCACAGCAGATTTCTCTGCGTGAAATTTGGGCTGCTCTCCCCAGGGAGAGCGCGTCGCCACAAGTGCAGCGCCTACCCATTTCTTTTTTCTTTTTCCTGCATGCAACTGGCATTGTTTCCCTATCAGAGTGACTTTTTTCTACAGAATTTTGCCAGGGTCGACCCCCTTGTTGCCGTGGGCTCTTTTATGTGCGCTAAATAGTGATGTATAACACACGGAACCTCGGTTTATCGTCTCATCTGAAAGACTAGCGCCCAGACCACCACTCAGGGTCTAGCTGCCAAAGTATCCAGCTCTTGCGCTCCCCTACAAGTGACCACAAATCCAGCTTCACATACACACGGTGCTAGTCTTTCGGATGAGACGCCAAAGCAGCCCTGGACCAACTGGCGTTGTTCCTATCAGGACTGGGTGAGACAAGCGAAAGTCCAAGCTATCCGTGCAAGCTGGAGAGAGAAAACTGCATCTCTCAACTTTGAGAAAGATGGAGCCAAGCTATGGAAATTCTATTAAAAAATAATAATAAATAATAAATATAAAATAAAAAAGAAAGAAACAGCTAAGCAATGAGCATTCACGAGGACCCAAGATAGCCTTGGAAAAGAATGGCAACATCCTGACAGGGAAGCAGGCTGCGGACCGCCTTGCCCATAGCTATGCCAAAGAAAGTGACATCCGTATTGATGCAGAAAAGCAGACAAAAGTACGCAGGAAACAGAGAGGAAGACATACCCAGAACCCAAAACCAGGGCTTATGACAACTCCAACTACCAAACAAGAACTGCACAGTGCCTTAAAAAAAACTGCAGCTCAAAAAGTCACCTGGGCCAGATGGTATAACCAATGAGATGCTAATCCACCTAGGAAGAGCTGCAGAGGACAAACTCCTTCATATCTTCAACCTCAGGTGGAAGAAAGGAACCCTCCCTCAAGCATGGAAAGAAGCAACCATGATCCCTATATACAAGAAGGGCAAAGACAGGAAGAAAACATCAAACTACCGACCAATCAGCCTACTAGTTGTGTGGCAAAAATCACGGAGAGGGTAGTCGGTGCAAGGTTACTCTGCCACCTGAAAACTTACAATATACTGGCTCCTGAACAAGCAGGCTTTCGGCAATTCCAGAGCACTGAAGATTTATTTATTTATTATATCTTTTATATCGAGGATAACAGAATAAGCAGTCATGTGCTTTTTTTCATCCGGATCAACCATGTACCTATCTCAAGAGATAGAAGATGCCTTTCAGGGACAGAATCTTGTCTTTGCTGCCTGGATAGACTTGCAGAAGGCTTTCCACAGAGTATGGACAGACAGTCTACTGGTGAAGACACAAAGAAATGGAATCGAAGGCAACATGCTCTCCTGGATCAAGTCTTTCCTACACAACCTAAGAGCAGGGGTGACTCAACAATCACTACAGCAAAAAGAAAACAAAAAGATGATCAGACACGGGGTTCAGCAGGGAGGCCTGGTCCCCCCATCTCTTTTCTTGATTTTTGTCAATGACCTGGTGCCTGAATTACCAAGAGGAGTCACAGCAGCCATTTACGCTGATGACTTTGTGATGTCGTGCACCGAAGAATAATTATGTTACTACGGCAACATATCGACTACAGATGGTACTTGACAAGCTTGCAGCCTGTGTTGAGAATTGGAGTGTAAGTTGAAATGTGGAGGGTAGAATAGCTAGCCTAGTGGTTAGAGCGTTGCGCTCGTGATCTGAGGGCCCGGGACTGAGCCACCACACAGATGCCTGTTTTAGGAGATTTCTCCCAGGAATTAACATTAGAATTGACTCCAAATGGCCCTAAGTCTTTTGTATAAAACTTTAAACCAGACCCTGGGTGGGAGCAAATGCAGAACATCTTGCGCACACGTTAAAAACCCGCTTACCCTTTCGGAAGAGTACTCTAAAGGGGTCGGGATAGATCAGTGGTCAAGGCGCTCACTTTCCCCCAGCCAGGTTAAGCAGCGTCGAGCATGGTTGCCAACTGGATGGGTGACCGTTTGAGCGCCTTGGCTACAGTACAGTTCCCGCAGTTCACCCAGCTGTAAATGGGTACCTGCCCTCTTTAGGGTAGGGGAAGGTTAAGCAGCGGGGGAGAGGAGATGGGCGCCGCCCTCAACATGCTGGCCCCTAGAAAAGCTGAGGTCTCTGACGCCTCGCTCCCCAATGACCACACAGGTTATGGGACACCTTTACCTTTTGTTTTTTACACTATTTTGTGCAGGTTGGCACAGATGACGAAATTTAGAAAACGCATGCACACAGGTACTGTGTTTAGACAACAGCCCCGAAGTCGTCGGATAAGGCTACCTTAAGGGTTGGTTTGGGGGGGAAAAAAAAAAAAAAAAAAAAAGATTGCATGCGCAAAAATTTTACCATTAGTTAACCTAGGGGTTGTAGTAGAGGAACAAAAAAAGTTGAAATGTATTCCACCCACTCATTCCCCTCTCCCCCGCCCCCCTTTCCCTCGCAAAGAAGCAACTACAAATTAATAAAAGCAATTAAAAGAACCCACAATCTGCAGCCATCTCTCAAAATGGCAAGACTCGAAATACAAGGCAAAGACAAAGTTTTGGGTGTTTTAAGGTACTTCTTACACAAAAAGCTTTGTGGCATAAAATTCACATCTGTATTGCACACTGAAACTTTGACAACGGAATAAAACCCAGTTACATTACACAAAAAAATTAAAATACACATCATGATATTTTCGCTGGAACAAACGAACATGGAGAGTCTCCTATTCTTTTTTTTAACATTCTCTAGAATAATGTAACTTTCCAAAAGTTTTGAACAAAGGGTAATACTAGAATGTTTTCACTCCTACATTTTCGGCTGGGTGTGTTGATTAATTTAGAATGGATATTGCGAAGAAAATAAGAACTTACATTAAATTAAAGAATGAAGTAATGGCGGGGAGCAGCCAGCTTTCTTGAAATATTCTTAACAACTGTGACTTCAGGTAAAAAATAAAAAAGGTTAAGGTGTCCCATAACCTGTGTGGTCGTAGGGGAGCGAGGCATCAGAGACCTCAGTTTCTCTAGGGGCCAGCATATTGAGGGCGGTGCCCATCTCCTCTCCTTCGCTGCTTTACCTTCCCTGACCCTAAAGAGGGCAGGTACCCATTTACAGCTGGGTGAACTGGGGGAACTGTACTGAAGTCAAGGCGCGCAAACGGTCACCCATGCACTTGGTACACTCGACGCTGCTTAAAATTGGCTGGGGGGGGGGGGAGCGAGCGCTCTGTCTGTGACTTAAAAAAAAAGAAAGAAAAGAAAGGTAATTCCTTCATTTCATTCAAACTTTTTCACCCTCATCTTCACCTTCACCTATCCCGTAGTCCTGTAGACCGTGGCGGCACCACTGAATATTTTGCAACCAGCTTCCTCCAATCCTCGTGGTCATATGCTTTACGTAGCAAACCGTTCCACTCAAGGCCAGTTCTCTCTCATGTTTTGTCTTCCCACCATTTTCTCTGCTTCTTCGTCTCCCTCCTTCCACTGTTCCTTGTAGGACAGTCTAAGCCAGTCCAGATGTTAGTGTGACGTGCCCATACCACTTGAGTTGCGTTTCAGGAGCTGTTCGTATGGTGCGATGGCGTAATCCAAACATGGCGTTTATAATCCAGTGTCTGGGGCGAACTCATGAAAAACAAAATATTTGCCAAAAGTATATGCTCTGAGGTAATTTTTGTCCCAACATTTGTGGATATTGTTGTTGTTGGATTTTTTTCAAAGTCCTATATTACTCAGTAAGTGAGAAAAATATTGATTTTGTTAAAAAAAAAAAAAATTTAATTAAAAAAAAAAACAGTCTGATGCTAAGACTATTTTGACGTGTAAAGAGTCTGAACTTATTGATGTCATAAAAATGATACTACCATCATGACCTTGTATGCTTTTGTACTTCAATTTTGTTATTGTAGTTGATTTTACTTTTGTTTTCACTATTTTCCCCAGCTTATCTGGTTTAAACAACGTTTTACCAACAACAAAAAAGAGAAAACACACACGCGCACACACACACACACACACACACACACACACACACACACACACCACACATATATATATATATTATTATATATATATATATATATATATATATATATATATATATATATATATAATATATATATATATAAAACACTTGCAATAGAGCAACAACAAGCTAAAGACTTACAGTGTGCTCAGCAGTGAAAAGTTCGGTCTTTACATTCGGCAGCTGGTAGACATCCATTTGTTCAAATTGTAAGAGTGGATTTAGTTCACTTTTGTTAAAAGACACACATTGAACCCCCCCCCCCCCCCCCCCCCCCCAAAAAAAAAAAAAAAAAAAAAAAAAAAAAAAAAAACATCTGCTGATTTCTAAAAGTTCCTAAAATCAAAGATATGTAAAACTCCTCTGATTTCATAACAGTTGTGCATTGTAAGAAAGTCAAAGGGAAGTTTGCTTGTTCGTTCGTTATTTGCTGTGGGGGTGAGGGGTGCTGCTACATCTCCTATGAGGTTCTTGTCCTGCTGTTCCCATGCCGCTCATTTCAACCTCTCCACCCCAGCCATACCCAGATTCGTCATGTCGCATCTTCAGGGTCAGAAGTCCACAGGGAGGCCCTCAATGTTATGCAGGCCACTGTAGGGCTGCTGGGTCACTTTGGTGGTGTTCAGTGGTGCCCGTTCTGAGCTAACATACGCAGGACACCATCTGCTAAACCCCCTATTGATGACATCAACGGCTCAGTCGCAGAGCCAGACTGAGTGAGACGTCCACCCGGGGTGGCGATCACCACAATGTCCCCCAACGACCATCCCCCGCGAACCTCCAACTCCAAAGGCTTTGATAAAAACTCACCACAGGCACAGAAGTGTATGGGAAAACCGAATCTGAGGTCACCATGAGACCAGAAAAACCAGAGCCACCGAATCAGAGATATTTTTTCTGTATTGCATGATGAGTCAATATCTATGAGGATGATTGATGCTGCAGTGCTATGGAAGTGCATCTGCTTTGAGACTACGTGACAGGGCTTTACATTATGCTTCCTATCAAACCGTATGCTGGCGTCAACCAGGCCCGAGAGATACAGACTTCTGCAGTGTTTATCAGGGTAATTTGAGTAACACTCTCAAAATTGCTTCAGTAAAGTAGATGAAGCCGGAATATGTAGACCCAGGGTAGGAGCCGGCCGGAGTAGAAGTCCCCATGGCTCTTATGAAGATTCGAACCAGCGACCTTCCAGTCCGTAACACAAGGTGCTAACCACTACGCTAAGGCGACTAGTCTGTCCGGAATAGTTAATGTATATAGTCCTTAACGCAGCGATGACAGAAAAGGAAATATCAAAACATATTGTTGGTTTTCAATAAAAAAAATTTTAATGGGAGAACTGAGTGGCTCATTTTATCCCGTGACAGAAAGCTAGTGGGATTTGTTGTGTTGTTGTTGTGCGTTCCCCAGCTTAACACCCTTGGGGGGTCACCCAGAATATGCACTCTTGGCTCACTCATCCCACCTGTGAGATAGGAAGTACAGCGGATGAGAAGTTTGCGTGTATATGACTGTTTTCAAGTACCTCGCCATATAGATGACCATAAGTTCGGAGGAAGTTGGGTTTGTGACTATGCAACTCTGTTGTGCTCTAAGCTCGTAACATCAGCCTTGTTATGTCCGTAAGAGTCAGATTCTATGCTGAGCTATGTTTAGAGTACAGTGACCATGGAGGAATGAAGTCACTTCTCCTGGAGTTCATTTTCATCCTCACCCTTTAACATACACATACACGGCTTGGTTTACACAGCTGGTTTGGGGCCAAAAGAAAGTAGAATGACGATCAGTCTTCTTCTGGTGTTCAATGAACTGTGGCCGTTATAATATTTATCATTAGTTCGTTTGTTTTGTGGGGGGGGGGGGGGGGGGGGGGTTGGGGGGGGGGGTTGTTGGGGGAAGGGGAGTCGTTTGTTTTTGTTTTTGTTTTGTTTGGGGTTTTGTTGGGTTTTTTGTTTTGTTTACGTTTGTTTAAAAAAAACAACGGAACCTTAACTCCCAACGCATACCAGTCGTAGGCGTTTTGAATTAAAACATCTTCCTTCTCTTCTCTGTGTTCTCTTCATTACCGGAGGGGTCTGTAATACCTGGTCTCTTCACCTGCGCTTGTACGTAACTCTGCAGGAGGTCTGCCTGCTGGTCTCAGCCGATGCATTCCATCTTCAGAGTGGCTCATCTTTTATACAGGTTGCCTGCTGCGTACGTTCGTGTTTCTGAAGCCCACCGAACGTTGACATGAATTACAGGATCTTTAACGTGCATAGGTTCATATTCATGCATGTGTTATATATATATATATATATATATATATATATATATATATATATTATATATATATAATATATATAGAAGGGGAATAAAGGCATTGGCAAATCTGTATGTAAGCTAACCTGCAAGACCGTTAAAAAAAATCCCTGCCCTTAATTAATAATAATAAATAATAATAATAATACATGGAATTTAATATAGCGCTATATCTTGCAAAACCAAATCAAAGCGGAACACCTCTGCCGAAATTCGAACCCACGACTTGATTCAAGTCAAACGGTCTTAACCACTGGGCTATAGCGTCCTCAAACTCTGACTAGAACAAGGTATGGACGTCCCCACGTCCTCAGGGCGGCACGGCAGTGTGTGGTGTGTGTGTGTGTGTGGTGTGTGGTGTGTGTTGGCCTCAGTCCTATTTCACACCTCGCTGACAAGTTGTGTATTGTGAGCACCACAAAATGGCCACACTTTCTCCCCAGCTGCTCACAATTCACCGCCACTTTTTGTTTGTTGTGGGGTCGTTGGTTTTTTTATCATCACTCTCGTCTGCAAAACCTCCAAGCCTAGTTTATTATATATATGGAAAAATAACACATGATGCTCTCTCTCTCTCTCTCTCTCTCTCTCTCTCTCTCTCTCTCCTCTCTCTCTCTCTCTCTCTCTCTCTCTCTCTCTCTCTCTCCTCTCTCTCTCCTCACCTGGTAAAAAGAGAAGGAGTATAATGAAAATGTGTAGTGAAGAAGAGATCAAGTCAATCGAGTCCGGAAATGAAATATGTTTAAAACTGGGCGATTTCTTTGGCGGGAGTGGAGGAGGGGGAAAGGGGTGGGGGGGGGGGTAGCTGGCAGCGGAAATGAAGAGGAGGAGGAGGAGGAGGAGGAGGCGAGCATCGCATCAGCAGCAGAGGAGTTGTTTAATGGGGTGATTTGATTGAGTGCAGCTTCATTTTCCCAGCTCAGGTGTACTTCTAGTCCCCCCCCCCCCCTGTTCCTCCTGTGCGTTGATTAGAGGCAGAATGCCGGAGTGGGGGGTGGGGGGGTGGGGAGGAGGGAGGGGAGGGGGGGCTTGCTTACATACACTACAGCCAACGTTGATTAGGAGAAGGAGAGAGGGAGGAGTGAAGTGAAGACTTGTTGGCTGGCAATCAGTCTTTTTTGCTCGCCTGTGCCATTCACGGCACACCGCGCGCTGTCTGTCTTCTGTCTTGTGTCTTCTCCCCTGTCGTGTGTCCCCCGCCGTCTCTTTTCTTTCTTTCTTTCTGTCTTTCTTTCTCCCTCTCTCACTCTCTGTCTCTCTGTCTCTCCCCAACCAGCAGCCTGGCGAACCTGGTGATTTGCGACACCCGAGACGAGGGTACAGTGTCAGGCGAATATTAAGGCGAGTAAGCGGATGCCATCTCTCTCGTTTCAGTGATTAATTCTTGTCTCCATTGCCAGCAGTTTGACTCCCCGAGAAGATCACTCCCTCCTCCCCCCTCCTCCTCCCACCCGACTTGTTGTCAGTGAAACTTGGTAATCGCATAGCCAGAATATTGCCCGTCTCATCAAATCGGCTCCCCGTCAGACAATGCAATGGAAACAATGTTCTCTTTTATCAATCACGCTGCGACAGAAACAAACTCAATTGAAAGACATCTTCTCTTCCCTCCTCCCCATCCACCCCCCCCCTCTCCCTTCACTCCACCCCTCCTCCTCCCCCCCAATCCAACCTCCACCCTCATCCCTCTTCTCTCTCTCTCTTCTCTTCTCCCCCTCCCCTGCCTCCTTCTCTGATTCCTTTTCAGCGACAGAACTCGATTGAATTTTTCCTCTTTCTCTCTCTCTCTCTCTCTCTCTCTCCTCTCTCTCCTCTCTCTCTCTCTCTCTCTCTCTCTCTCTCTCTCTCTCTCTCTCTCTCTCTCTCTCTCTCTCTTTGTGCAAGGCTCATGGATCATTCGCCCCGCCAAATTAATAAGTCAACTGAAATATAGACTGGCTGCAGAATTCTCCTTTCAGACGCCAACTTTGTGACAAGGAAAAGAGAACAGTACAGAAAAAAAGTTTCCATGAAGTAAAGAAAAAAAAAGATTAGGAAAATAAGAATTATATCATGTATTACTTTTGTTCAAATTAATTACATGGCTTGAAACGTGTACGTAACGACGTTATTATTTTTTTTGTTCTTGTTGTTTCCGTTTGTGCATTTGTTTAGATAGGTAAATTCTGGCTTTTTAACCTGTGAATGTGATTATACCTTGTCATTACGTAGTAAGAAGGCCTTTTTTTTTTTAAATAACAGCACACTAATTTCAACAACTACAAAAACCCACAAACGTAGGTACCCCCCTCCCCCCCCAAAAAAAAAATCCCATGTGTAACCCACATGTAAAAATTGTAAAGGTCTTCCCATAACGTTGTGTGGTCGTGGGGAGCGGAGTGTCGACCTTCTCTAGGGGCCAGCATATTGAGGGCAGCGCCCATCTCTTCTCCCTCGCTGCTTTACCTTTAGAGAGTGCAGGTCCTGGGTGGACTGGGGAACTGTACTGAAGTCAAGGCGCACGAACGTGTCACCCATCCGCTTGGTAACAGCGCTCCATGCTGCTTAACCTTACAGCGCGGTGAGCCCATGTTTTGGGGAATTCGCGCTATATAAGCCTCCATTTTATTATTATTATTATATTATTATTAAACTTAGCTTGAGGAAAGCGAGTGCTCTGGCCCCTGAGCTATCCTGTCCCCTAACCTACAAGTACACATCCACAAACACCACCACCACCACCACCATGCCCTCCCTGGGCATTTCTGTTCTGATACAGACACAACACCACGCCTGTCTTGTGGAAAGGATTACTGGGTACCATGTGCCAGGGATTTTTTTTCTTGTCTAGTCCATGTCCCTCTTTCAGCACTGTGTATCCTTATACTACTTTCCACGCTGAAGTAGGTTGCGCTGGGCCTGACTTGTCAGGTGCTTAACGACAACGCAACAATGTCCCTCTCATGTTGTCAGACAACAATAGTTTATGTCTCCGAGCGTTCGACGACGAAGGAGTAGTATACACTTTCAGTAACGGTAGATATCTCTGCGTGAAATTCGGACTGCTATCCCGGGAGGAGAGCGCGTCACATCGCCACAAGACCAGCGCCACCCATTATGATCCGTTTTACTTATCTGTCTGCGTGTATATTTGTTTCCCTATCAAAGTGGCTTTTCTGTACAGAATTTTGCCTGGGACAACTAACTTGTCGCGGGGAGGGGAGTGGGTGGGGGGTTACGTGCGATAAATGGTTGTTGCAGGCTGGACCTCTGTTTATAGTCTTATCCGAAAGACAAGCACCCAGACCACTACTCAAGGTCTTTTGAATTGGGGGGGGGGGGGGAAATATGGTACAAACGAGTGTTGAGTGGGTCCGAGTTTCTTGGTTTCTAGGCAGGTGCTTTACCTCTGAAGAAACGCTCCACCAAACGAATAATGATATAATAATAAAATGGAGGCTTATATAGCGCGAATTCCCAAAAAAACATGGGCTCACCGCGCTGTACAATCAATTCAATTTAAATAGGTTACATATGAACGTGAAAAATTTGACTAGCACAAAAAAAAAGGAAAAATGCATGCACATACAATACTCAGCATATACACACACAAAGGGAAATAACAGAAACTAGAACTGACAGGTAGGTAGACAGTCAGGTGAGAAGCTAAAACTGACAGGTAGGTAGACAGTAAGCTGAGAAGCTAGAAATGACAGGTAGACGGTCAGGTGAGAAGCCAAAACTGACAGGTATGTAAACAGTCAGGTGAGAAGCTAAAACTGACAGGTATGTAAACAGTCAGGTGAAAGCTAAAACTGACAGGTATGTAAACAGTCAGGTGAAAGCCAAAACTGACAGGTATGTAAACAGTCAGGTGAGAAGCTAAAACTGACAGGTATGTAAACAGTCAGGTGAAACCCAAACTGACAGGTATGTAAACAGTCAGGTGAGAAGCTAAAACTGACAGGTATGTAAACAGTCAGGTGAGAAGCCAAACTGACAGGTATGTAAACAGTCAGGTGAGAAGCTAAAACTGACAGGTATGTAAACAGTGGTGAAAAGCTAAAACTGACAGGTAGTAAACAGTCAGGTTGAGAAGCTAACACTGACAGGTATGAAACAGTCAGGTGAGAAAGCTAACACTGACAGGTAGTAAACAGTCAGGTGAGAAGCTAACACTGACAGGTATGTAAACAGTCAGGTGAAAAGCCAAAACGGACAGGTAGTAAACAGTCAGGTGAAAGCCAAAACTGACAGGTATGTAAACAGTCAGTGAGAAGCTAAAACGACAGGTAAACAGTGGAAACTAAAACGACAGGTAGTAGACAGTCAGGTAGAAGCTAGAACGTGACAGGTATACAGTCAGGTGAGAAGCTAAAACGGACAGGTAGCCAGTGGTGAGAGCCAAAACTGACATGTATGTAACAGTCAGATGAGAAGCTAAAACTGACAGGTTAAACAGTCAGGTGAACAGCTAAAACGGACAGGTCCGAAAGTCATGTGAGAAGCTAAAACGGACAGGTAAACAGTCAGGTGAGAGCCAAAACGGGCAGGATAGTGTAGTGGTTAGAGCATGAACCTTGTGATCTGACGGCTCAGGGTCGATCCACAACTGAGGCGCCCGTTAAACATCTGTAGAGACAACATCAGTACCGACTCCACTCCCCTGAAAGTCCTTCAGATAAGACTATGAACCGAGCTAGGTCCCATGTGTGAACACATACAGAACTGCTTGCGCACATGTTAAAAACCCGTTCCGCCTTTATTTATTTATTTTATTCTTTTATATCTAGGATAATGGAATAAGCACTCATGTGCTTTTTTTTACATCCAGTCCCCGTGTGTATGAAGTTTTGTAAATGTCATCTGTTCCCACCGGCACACAATGGCCTTTTTGGAAGAGTAGGCCATGTCGTGCCGGTAGGAACAGATGACACAAATCTGCACACCGGTATCGTGTTTAGATATCATCCCCGGAGATGGAATGCAGCTACCTTAATGGTGGGTAAAAACGGTCACATACGCAAAATGTCACCCTGGGTGAACCTCACAGTTCCAGCCAAGAAACGAAAAGAAAAAAAAAGGAAAAAGAAAAAAAATATATATATATAGTACATAAATACACAGTTTATCATACATATCATATCATATCATATCATATCATATCATATCATATCATATCATTCATCAGGAACGTGACGAAATAAAAATAAATCTATGCATCATTTCATATGTTATATCATAAATATCATGGTAAAAAAAACCACTTACTTTATCACACACACATACACACACAACGTGCATAATATAAAAATGCGTCAATGCGCACACGCACACACGGACACACACACGGACACGGACACGGACACACACCACACACACACACACACACACACACACACACACACACACACACACACACACACACACACACCACACACACACCACCACCACCACCACCACCACACCACACCACACCACACCACACCACACCACACACACAACACACACACACTCACACACACAAACTACACCACTCCACACACACACACACACACACACACACACACACACACACACACACACACACACACACACACACCACACACACACACACACACACGGTGGGTTTTTGCTGAGGGGTTTTTTTTCCCCTGCTCTCACTCCTTTGTTTCCCACTTTCTTTTCCCTTTTTTCTTGTCATCTTTTCATCATCTGCCCAACTGAACTAGTCGTCTTTTTTTTGTCTTTTTTTTTTCTTTTTTCCCCAGATCTCTAGTTTCCGCCAAGTCAATCTGTTCTTCTCGTTTAGGGGTTTTTTTTGTTTGGTTTTTTGTTGTTGGTTTTTTTTTCACATTGACTTCATAGCAAGTCTTCCAAAGCTCTCTTGCGGATCTGATGACTATTTTCTTTTTTTATTGAAGCATGTTTTGCTTTAAACTGTGGTTCTCCCCTGTAGGGATACGGGGGTGGGGGGGGGGGGTTTGTCATGTCAGTATTAAATAGCATCCCCACCTTCTGGAAATTCTCTACTAAGAATTCCCTCTTTTCTATCCCTCACTTTGTTTCTGCCTGTTTTTTCCTTTTGTTGCTGCCACTTCCTCCTCCTCGTCTGTTTTCTGCCTTCTTGGCCCACTCTCCTGCCTTTCTCTTCCACAAAGACTTAAAACGGCAACAATTCTCTTCCACATGAAAGCTGGATGGGCTGGGTTTTACTTTGTCAGGCGCTTAACGGCAGCGCGACGCAGTTTTGCTTATTTGACACACTACGACAGTTGATGTCTGAGCACTCGACGAAGAAAACAGTTGCTCATTCCGAGCGTAAGTACAAACATCCACAGGAAGCATCAGCTAGCCATTTTCTTCGTCGCCGTTGATCGCTCAGACAGCAACTATTCCTGTCTTGTCATATGATAGCGAAAATGCGTTGCGCTGCCTTTAACCGCCTGACAAGTCAGGCCCAGCCTATCCGACTTCGGCGTGAATAAATAACAGCTTATGGCGTGTGTGGGCGAGATAGCTCAGTGGTCAGAGCGCTCGCTTTCCCCAAGTCAAGTTAAGCAGCGTCGAGCGCAGTTACCAGTTGGATGGGTGACCGTTTGCGTGCTTTGGCTTCAGCACAGTCCCTCAGTTCACCCAACTGGAAGTGGGTACCTGCCCTCTTTAGGGTCAGGGAAGGTAAAAGCAACGAGGGAGAGGAGATGGGCACCGCCTTCAATATGCTAGCCCCTAGAGAAGCTGAGGTCTCTGACGCCTCGCTCCCCTACGTCCGCCTAGGTTATAGGACACCTTTGACCTTTTACAGTGTATTCCTTCATCTATCAAAGCACAGTCAGTCCATTGGCAGCTGAAAAACATGGCATCATAACAACAACACAACAATGTTTTGGAAGTAAGTCTAAGTGATGGATAGATAAATCAACAGGCATCATTTTTATCTCGCTGCTTCTACTATTGTGATAAGTTTAGAGACAACATCTTCTAGTAGCACAGCCGCCAAGGATTAAATTCTGACATGAAGAGTGACAGCAAGCCAGTTTGGATACAGATACCTGCTGTCACAGTGAACAATATGACTGTGGGAAACAATGAATCTGTGCCCTCTGGGAGTTACAGTAAACAGTGAAGTTATGCAAGACTCCTGCAATTTTGATACTTAGTATCCTCAATATCCACCTCCTTCCCCCTACCTATCCCCCTCCTCCCCCTTCTTCCTACCTATTCCCCTCCTTATCCCCATCCCCCTCCCTACTGATCCCCTCTCCTCCCCTGCCTCCCCCAACTCACCCCCCTAGTGTGCGTGCGTGATACTATATCATATTATGTTATGTTGTATTATATCATATTATATCATGTCATATTATATTAAATTCTATATAATATTTTTAAAATATCATCATGTCGTATCTCATATATATATATATATATATATATAGAGAGAGAGAGAGGAGAGAGAGAGAGAGAGAGAGAGGAGAGAGAGAGAGAGAGAGGGGAGAGAGAGAGAGAGAGAGAGAGAGAGAGAGAGATATAGATATATATAAATAGCATATCATATCACATCGCGTCACGTCACGTCACGGCACGCCACGTCACGTCTCGTTACTTTACGTTCTGTTCTGTTCTGTTCTGTTCTGTTCTGTTCGTTCTGTTCTGTTCTGTTTCTGGTATGGTATGGTATGGTATGGTATGGTATGGTATGGTTATGGTATGGTATGGTATGGTATGGTATGGTATGGTATTATGCTATATCATATCATATATTATATCATATCATATATATCATATCATATCATATCATATCATATCATATCATATCATATCATATCATATCATATCATATCATATATCGCATCGCATCGCATCGCATCGCATCGCATCGCATCGTATTGTATCGTGTCGTGGTCGTGTCATGTCATGTCATGTCAATGTCATATCAATATCATATCATATCATATTATATCATATTATATCATATTATATCGTATCATATGGTATCATATCATACTATATAATATCATATTATATTATATTATATCATATATAATATTGTATTGTATTGTATTGTATTGTATTGTATTGTATTGTATTCTATTCTATTCTATTCTATTCTATTCTATTCTATTATCTATTCTATATCACATCATATTATGTCATGTCATGTCATGTATTATATTATATCATATCATATCATATGATATCAATATCATATCATATGATATCATATATCACATATGACATCATATCATATATCATATATGACATCATATCATATTATATCATATTTTTTATTATATTTATTATATTATATTATATTAATTATATTATATTATATTATATTATATTATATTATATTATATTATATTATATTATATATATTATATTATATTATATTATATTATATTATATTATATATATATTATATTATATTTATTATATATATCATATTATATTATATTATATCATATATCTCATCTCATCTCATTCATTCATCTCATCTCATCTCATCTCATCTCATTCTCATCTCATCTCATCTCACCTCACCTCACCTCACCTCACCTCACCTCACCTCACGTGTACGTTACGTTACGTTACGTTACGTTACGTTACGTTACGTTATGTTATGTTATGTTATGTTATTTATTATATTTCATTTTATTTTATTTTATTTTGTTTTATTGTATCGCATTACACCATGTCGTATTGTATTGTAGTATGTTATATGTTATTATATCATACAACTTTAAATGATATTTAATATTACATTATATCATACATATGGGCGTGTTCATGTGTATGTGTGTGTTTTTGAACCTATTTTTACTGACACGATAAGTAATTTCAGATACACAGAAAAGGTGGTGACGGTGATATTGGGAAGATAACAGTGTGTAGCTAATGTAAGAAAATGAAAAATAGTTGATATTAGACTGTAGTTACTAAATAATATAATATACAAAAAAACAATAGCATAATTGATCAAAAAGCAAAACTCGTCAACAGCAACTAGCAAGAGTTTAACAATAGGGTGGGATTCATGTCCTGGTACAAGGTAAATATATATATATATATATTATATATATATATATATATATATATTATATATATATATATATATATATATATATATATATATATATATATATATATATATATATTAATAATGATTTAAAAAAAAAAAAAAAAAGTAAATGCGAGTGCTCTGACCGCTGCGCCATCCCGCCTCCACTGCTATATTCTTATGAAAACATGAAGAATAAAAATAAAAAAAGATTAATGAAAACACACCTTCGTTTTAATAATTACCACAAAAAACACCTAGTATATAGGAGAGTAGAAGTGGAACACCGCTTCAAGGCAAAGGCCAATGTTGCCTTCATAGCAACATACAGTCGCTCAAAACTTTCTGCAGAGAGTTGTCATGGATGGCAGACAGATACTGTTTTAAAATCTGACATTAAAAAAAAAAATAGCCGCCATGTTGATGTTGATTTTCATTGTTTAATTGAGCACACCAGAAGCTACAAGATTATTGTTGCTAGGATTCCAAAATGCTGCTTGTTTTCAATGTTTGTTCTCGTTTCTGTATTTAAACCCAAAAGAATATGAATGCTTGATATCGTTCCCACACATATTCAATAATACGTTTTGTAAAAAAAAAAAAAAATTGCCTTGAACGTATATAACTCAAGTTTATTAATGAGACAAACACTTCAGCAAAGCTGAGATTTATCAAACCCAAAGCAAGAACAAATAATATGATTAACGTCAGAAAAGGGACAAAATTGCACGTGTGATACCTAGCATTTTCCTGTTGTTTTGGGTTTAAATAGATTTATCCAGAATTTGGAGCAAACATTGAAAACAACAGCATTTAGGAATCATAGCAGCAACAAGCTTGTAGCTTATAGTGTGCTCAATTTAACAATGAAAATCAACATGAAAAAGATGGCCGTTGAACTGCAATGTGCAAACCAACAACAAAAACAAAAAAATCATCAACTGTTGTTTTTGTTTCTTTGTTTTTCTAACATGCTGTCAGCAGGAACTTTCAATCATGCTGTAAACTTCCTCAACAGAAACAGACCTGTATGTCAGAACACAGGCACAGTGTGGATACTTTGCTGCTGTTTTGCTGCTTTGTCAACCTTTTCGTTTTAGTACAATATATTGTAATGTCATGGCACCCAACAAAATGTGATGCTGGTACCTCTTGAAATTGGAAAAAAAAAGTGTATAAAATTATGTGTATGTGCGTGCGTGCGTGCATGCATGCGTGCGTGTGAGTGTGTGTTTGTGGATAGACTCTGTGTGTGTGTGTGTGTGTGTGTGTGTGTGTGTGTGTGTCTGTCTGTCTGTCTGTCTGTCTGTCTGTTGTCTGTCTGTATGTGTGTCTGTGTGTGTCTGTGTGTCTGTGTGTCTGTGTGTGTCATTACGTGAAATTTGCAAGATTTGAAACATACTCATAAACATCTTTCCAGTGACTATTAGGTTTACCCAACCTCAGTTCCGACAGAAAGGTTTATATATATATATATATATATATATATATATATATATATATATATATATATATATATATATATATATATATATATATATTCTTTCATTCATTTTCTTTCTTTTATTTCTAGGATAATGGATAAGCACTCATGTGCTTTTTTACATCTAGTCCCCGTGTGTGTGCAGTTTTGTGAATTTTGTCATCCATATAATATATATATCTACATATAATATATATATATGTATGTATGTATAGAGAGACAGACATACAGACAGACAGAAAGACAGATTAACATATAGACAGACAAACATACAAACAGACAGACAGACAAACATACATACATACATACAGACAGAAAGACAGACATACTAACATATATACATTCATGCATACATACATAGGTAGGTAGGTAGGTAGGTAGGTAGGTAGGTAGGTAGGTAGGTAGGTAGGTAGGTAGATAGTAGATAGATAGATAGATAGATAGATAGATAGATAGATAGATAGATAGATAGATAGATAGATAGATAGATGGACAGACAGACAGAAAGAAAGAAAGAAAGAAAGAAAGAAAAGAAAGAAAGAAAAAAAGAAAGAAGAGATAGATAGATAGATAGATAGATAGATAGATAGATAGATAGAATAGATAGATAGATAGATAGATAGATAGATAGATAGATAGATAGATAGAAGATAGATAGATAGATAGATCTCTGTGTGCGTGTGTATCCGCGTGCATGAGCACGCACACGTGCGTGTGTGTAGAAGTGAGGAAAATCCCCAACGTGACCGCCACCAACAAAAACAGCGTACACCTGATGATGGAGGTGACAGCCAGCAGTGAGGTACATGTCACGGCAGCATCAGCCACCGTCACCTCATCACCTCACCTCACCTCATCCTGTCACGACAAGGGACGGAGGGACAGAGGGACGGAGGGACCGACAGGCGGTCATAGCTAGCACTCTGGCCAGCACAGCACCAAGGCAGAAGAGAGAGAGAGAATTATTTATGCGCCGCCATCTTCCCCGTGCCAGCCGCGGCACCGTGGATTGTTTGATTTGCACAGGGCGACACTTGAAGCCAGTCATTATGGACGCGTGGTGAACTCCGCTAATGAAATGTAACGATACACTGACACTTCAGGCCGTCAACAAACAAGGGGAGACCATCTGCACTGAAATGGTTTGATTCATTAATCGAAAAACTTCCCAGTTCGGCCTTGCCCAAGTCTAATTACGGAGTGCGACCTCTTCTCTTTATACCACCTGCTTCTCAGCGAGCTACCTATCCCCCTCACCCCCCCCCCCTCCCTGACTCCCACCGTCTTGCGCAGAGAAGGGATGAAGCTCGGAGGTGGTGACCTAGCCTCAAGCCCTGGGGTACACAGACTTCACTCACCGTCAAAAAACGAAAAAAAAAAAAAACGCAAAAATAAAAAGTAAAGAGTTGCTAAGCGGTTTTTCTTCTCTCTCTCTCTCTGACGCGCGCGCACACGGGGACAGAGGTAATAAATTCTGATTTCATTTTCCATTGTGTCGCTTGTGGACTTATAGATCATACAGCAAGCCGCGGCCAGGGAAGATTCTATTACAATGTTCACAGCTTGTTAACCTTTAAGCCAGCTGGTTTCGGTTTCCAGTAAATCACCGGCTTAAAGAGGCGACTGCAGACAAGCGGAAACCATCAGTTTGCTGACAGGAGACGGTAAAAACCTCGCTGGCCTGACGGTATATTACAAGTTCTTCATCAGTCAGTGAGAGGTGCGGAGGGGGGGGGGGAGGTTGAGGGTTGAGTGGGGGCAGGGAGGAAGGAGGGGGCAGCTTGACACAGCGTGCGTTTTTTCCCTGTGTCCACATCAGTCAGAATCAAAGGCCAATAAAAGGTTGATCAGTCTCTTGATGGTGGTGGTGGTGGTGATGTGGTGGTGGTGGTGGTGGTGTGGTGATGGTGATGGTGGGGTGGTGGTGGTGGTGATGGTGATGGTGATGGTGGTGATGGGTAGGAGGGAGAAGTGACTTCTTTCCAATTGTCTGACAAACACGTTGAACTTTCTACCAATACGGTATCAGAACTAAAAGGTAGATGGATAGACTTGGGGTGGGTAGGTAGGCGGCTGTCTTTCGCTGGTTTTCAGGTGATGGGCGAGTCTTTTTTGTCTGTCTGTCTGTCTGTCTGTCTGTCTGTCTGTCTGTCTGTCTGTCTGTCTGTCTGTCTGTCTGTCTGTCTGTCTCTCTCTCTCTCTCTCTCTCTCTCTCTCTCTCTCTCTCTCTCTCTCTCTCTCTCTCTCTCAAAAACATACATGCGGGCGGGCGCGCGCACACACACACACACACACAGAGAACATTTTGCGCACACATTAAAACCTGTTCGGCTTTTTGAAAGAGTAACCCATTTTGTGGCGTTTGGAACGAATGACAGAATTTACAAACCACATGCACACGGGGACTGGATGTAAGAAAAAAAAAGCACACAGATGTTTATTCCGTTATCCTCGAAATAAAATCACACACACACACACACCACACACACACACACACACACACACACACACACACACACACACACACACACACACACACACACACACACACACAACACACACACAAAATTGCACTTCTGTTGTTGTTTTTTTTCCCATTCCAAACAGAAGCAGCTTGTTATTGATTGCTGGACCATTATGACGGACATGTCGTTCCCACTAAGTCATCATCATCATCGTCGTCATCATCATCATCATCATCATCATCATCATCATCATCATCATCATCATCATCATCATTTCTGCTTCCTCCGTATTTGTATTTTAGACCACTTTATGTCACAGCAGATTTCTCTACGTGAAATTCGGTCTGCTCTCCCCGGGGAGAGCGCGTCGCCACAAGTGCAGCGCCTACCCTTTTTTTTCTTTTTCCTGTAAGCAACTGTATTTGTTTCCCTATCAGAGTGGCTTTTTTCTACAGAATTTTGCCAGGGTCAACCCCCTTGTTGCCGTGGGTTCTTTTACGTGAGCTAAATAGTGATGTGTAACACACGGGACCTCGGTTTATCGTCTCATCCGAAAGACTAGCGCCCAGACCACCACTCAGGATCTAATGAATGGGGGAAAAGTTTTGGGCCCAAATGGGATACGAACCACCGTACACTCTGACCCGGACTTTTTGCTTTCTAGGCAAGGCCTAGACCACCGATCCACCGGCGTGTGTGTGCGTGTGTGTGTGTGTGTGTGTGTGTGTGTGTGTGTGTGTGTGTGTGTGTGTGTGTTTTATTTATTTATTTATTTATTTATTTATTTATTTATTCTTTTATATCGAGGATAATGGAATAAGCACTCATGTGCTTTTTACAGCCAGTCCCTGTGTGTATGCAGTTTTGTAAATCTTGTCATCTATTCCCATTGGCACACAATGGCCTACTCTTACGAAAAACGGAACAGGATTTAACGTGTGTGCAAGATGTTCTACGTAGGTTCACACACGGGGCCTCGGTTTATAGTATTATCCGAAGGACTTTGGGGGAGAGTGGAGTCTGCACTTTATGTTAACTGCAGGGGAAAAATCCCCTCGAATGGGAATCGAACCTGGGTCGTCAAATTGCGAGCGCAATGTTCTAACCACTAGGCTATACCACTAGGCTCTGTGTGTGTGTGTGTGTGTGTGTGTGTGTGTGTGTGTGGTGTGTGTGTGTGTGTGTGTGTGTGTGTGTGTGTGTGTGTGCGTGTGTGTGTGTGCGCGCGCGCGCGCGCGTGTGCGATCGCAATGTTCTAACTACTAGGCTCTGTGTGGGTGTATGTGTGTGTCTGTCTGCGTGTGCGTGCGTGCGTGCGTGCGTGCGTGTGTGTGTGTGTGTGTGTGTGTGTGTGTGTGTGTGTGTATGTGTGTGTGTGTGTGCAGATGATGTGGCTTTGCTTTGTCCAATCCCCTTTGTTTATCAGCTCACTTCAATGATTTGCATACTGCTTCTTCTCCTTCTGCGCTCCCTACAAAATGATTTGTACACAATCTCACGTCGGTTGCAGGCTTTGTTGAAAACCATTTGTCTACAGATGGGAGATGTTTTACCTGCCTGAAAATGACTGTAAACAAACGTGATAGCCTTCCCAACGGCTGGCTGTTTGTCACCGGGCAGGCAGGTAAAGAATATTAAACATATACAATATTGTTATTAGAAGTTGCAAGGGAACATTATTTGAAAGAGATATTGATGTTGCCTGCTCTTCGTGTCTGGATCAATTTTAAAGGTTAAAAAAAAAGTGGAAGAAATAATGATACTTATAAAATAAGATGGCGTTCCACGATCTGCAATGCAAACGGCGGCCAACAACCACAACAACCACAACAACAAAAGTGTAATGATGAACACATGACGACAGAAGTATTTAAAACTGTATCATTAATATGGGGGGGGGGGTGCAAAAATCGCAATAGTTTTCCTTTACTTTGTCGTAAGCATTATTTATTGGGTTTTTTTCATGTACACATTTTGTTAATACAATCAACTGGTAGTGTTCGTGTGTTTGGATATTGAGAACACCAACGTTGTTGTTTTTCTATTATATCGAAGATAATGGAATAAGCACTCGTGTGCTTTTTACAGCCAGTCCCGTGTGTATGCAGTTTTGTAAATCTTGTCATCTGTTCCCACTAGCCCACAATGGCCTACTCTTACGAAAAGCGGAACAGGATTTAACGTGTGCGCAAGATGTTCTGCATGCGTTCGCACACGGGGCCTCGGTTTATAGTCTCATCCGAAGGACTTTTGGGGAGAGTGGAGTCAGCACTGATGTTAACTCCAGGGGAAAAATTACCTCGAACGGGAATCGAACCGGGTCGTCAAATTGCAAGCGCAATGTTCTGACCACTGGGCTATCCCTTCCCCCGCGTTAATGTGGCGAGGAGGTGCAAAGACAAGAGTTTACCTCTCACCCAAGAGAATAGGGGATCTTTGCATAGCTAGAGCAGTCTTTAGTTTGAAAGTGTAAAAAATGATCTGCTCTTTGCTGGCAAGAGTTTCGCTTGTGTGAGAGTATCAATGTTCGATAGTTCAATGTTGTATATCGCGATTTTATGTTTATTAGATTGTTTTTAGCTATGCTTGCTTGTAACCCACATGAATTTCTCGCGCTTTTTGAGATATCAAAGAGTTCGTATTATGTCTTGTGGATTTGTAGTTTTCCTGTTGGTCATTTTGTTTTACGGGGGCGGGATAGCTAAGTGGTCAGTGGTGTGTCTGTGTGTCTGTGTGTGTCTGTGTCTGTGTGTGTCTGTGTCTGTGTATGTGTCTGTGTGTGTGCATGTGTGTATGTGTGTCTGTGTGTGTGTGTCTGTCTGTGTGTGTGTGTCTGTGTGTGTGTGTGTGGTGGGGGTGGGGGTGGGAGTGGGGGTCTTTTTTTTTTAATATGTATTCATTATACTACCTCAGGCTCAGCATTCTCTGAGTTCAGACTTTAAACGAGATGACACGGCAAAAAAATAACCCAAACCATTAAAAAAAAAAATGGCCACAGGCTGTCTCTTAATAAGTTGACGACATATCGTTTGTCAGGTTCCTGATTTGAAGTTCTGTTTATTTCCAGTTGTTGGGGTTTTTAAAGGGAAAAAAAAATACAAACATACAAGAAAACGAAAAAAGAAGGCAAAAGTAGAAGATTGAAAACACTTGATAATATATCTCGTCCAAAATTGATGTAGCAAATTGTTTAACTATTGCAGTCGAGTTGGGGGATGGGAGGGGGATGGTTGTTATTGTTGTTGGTGGTTTAGGTGGCGCTTCTTTTATTTGGATTCGTTTGGTTAGTGTATTAGTGTGTGTGTGTGTGTGTGTGTGTGTGTGTGTGCGTGTGTGTGTGTGTGTGTGTGTGTGTGTGTGTGTGTGATACCAATGGGTTTTTAGTTAGTTTTGTTTTTTTGATTTTAGGACTTTTTTCAGTCTTTTCTTTGTCTTGGTCCAAGGAGTTTCTCTCTAGATGGTTGTTAGGGCAGACGCAGCATCTGTGAATGAAAAATCGGTCTGGACATGCTTCAGCTGATTATGCTGGAAGAGGTACAATGGAGGTTTTAGATCATTAGAACCGAAATCATGGAGGGTTAAAAGTGGACACATCCAAACTGTTTGGGTTAAAAAAATTAAAAAAAATAAAATTAAAAAAAAAAAAAAAATAAAAAAAAAATATAAAATTATATATATAATATATATATATATATAATATATAACTTTGTTGGAATCCCTCGCGTCGTCTATGCCAAAAAATAGGTCTACCTGCTACTGCTGGTGTTGCTGTTGCTGCTGCTGCTGCTGCTGCTGCTACTACTACTACTACTACTACTACTACTACTACTACTACTATACTACTACTACTACTACTGCTGCTGCTGCTGCTGCTGCTGCTGCTGCTGCTACTACTAATAATAATGATCATCATCATCATCATCATCATCATCATCATCATAATGAGGAAGAGAAGGAGGAGAGGAAGAACTCAAAGAAAGAAGAAGAAGAAGAAGAAGAAGAAGAAGAAAGAAGAAGAAGGGAAATTCTCCAACCATCTAGGCCCTAAGATAGGCCTTACAGGCAGGGGAGAGAGGAGAGAAAGCAGACAGAGGGGGGCAGACGACAGGCTGTCAGAGAAGAAGGCGGCACCTTCTGCAGAGTGTCTTGCCGTTCTTTACACTCCCTGACAGAGGAGAACGCTTCTGGGTCAGCATTTGTTCCAGCCACCACATGGGTCTGCATGTGACCCTATGGGCTAAAGGCCCAAACGCCTGCCACGCAGATGTGTCTTGCTTTTCCAACTGCAACGGTCCAGGAAGTAAGCCAGTGAAATAATCTCAGATTTCTCGCACTGACGTAAAAAGTACAAAAGCTCTTATTTCTCCACGGAATAAAATCACAAATAATTATTGCCTTCACGCTCTAAGACTAGATCTATAATTATCTTTAATGCAAAATAATTATGTAGCTGTCTGTATTCATTTAGGGAAAAAAAATTTGAACTGAAGGAGCAGAGGCTCAACTGACGTCACCTAACTGACAAGCAGCGCTTGGGCCAATCAGATAATTATGTGTACACTCAGCCTAGTCTTTATAGAGTTTCAAGGGTTGCATCATTCAATCTTAAGGGTTTTCTAGCATCTACCACTACCAGTGCAGACAACAGTATAAAGAAGTATAGTCGGTACTCATTTCAAATCACTCCTATCCACATGCCCTCCTTTTGCCTCTCTATAAAATGCAAAGCAATTTGGAAAGACAAATTAATCACTTTCGCATTTATCTCACACACTCATTCAAAAACAAGTCCTCCTCCTCCTCCCCCCCCCCCCCCCCCCTGTATCCCTTTGCATTCAAGGGACATAAGCATTGCTAATTTAATAGCTGCATTAAACTAAACCCCGAACTGATAACTAGATATCACACACACACACACACACACACACACACACACACACACACACACAACACACACACACACACAAAAGTATACACACACAAGCACACATACACACGCGCGTACACACACACACACACACACACACACACACACACACACACACACACACACACACACACATACAACACACACACACACAAGCACACATACAGAGTCTATACACACACACACAAGAACACAGACACACGCAGAGTGTATACACACACAGTCTACACACACACATACTTACATCACCCCCCCCCCCCCACACACACACACACACACACACACACACACACACACACATACACACACACACACACACAAACACACACAACACACACAAGCACACACACACACACAAGCACACACACACACACACACACACACACACACACACACACACACACACACACACACACACACACACACACACACACACACATTATGAGATCAGAGCCCGTGCATGGCTTGTGTTCCTAATAAGAAGGGAGAAAACTGTCCTGCCCGCCAGAGCACAGGGTGAAATACTTGCTCAACAGTCAACCAGCAGTGTCCAGCTGTAAGTGACTGGCCACAAGAACGGACCTGGAAGGGGAGGATGGCCACACGTACTGATTCACTCAGTAGGTAAAGGTAAAGGTGTTCCTGTAACCTAGGGGGTCTTTGGGGAGCACAGTGTCAGAGACCTCAGCTTCTCCAGAAGCCAGCATATTGAGGGCGGCGCCCATCTCCTCTCCCTCGCTGCTTTACCTTCCCTGACCCTAAAGAGGGCAGGCTCTCATTTACAGCTGGATGAACTTGGGGATTGTACAGAACCAAGGCGCACAAACGGTCACCCTTGACTTCTTTACAGTCCCCCAGTTCACCCAGCTGTAAACGGGTGCCTACCCTCCTTAGGGTCAGGGATTCACCCAGACCAAAAAATAAGATTATGGTTTTAAGGCACATCTCTGTACCAGCCAAACGTTCTTTCTTTGTTGAAACAATTTTAAGTATGTCTAAGCCACGTTTGGACTACAAATCCCAAATTGGCAAAACTGAAACAAATAGGCCATTACATCCACCCAGCTTCCTAACATTTTGCACCATATGTTTTCCCCTTTGGGGAGGGTGGAGGGAGGCTTTCAGTATAAATAGCATCCTCACCTTCTGGTAGATCTGTCCAAAGAATTCCATCTTTTCTATCCCTCTCTTTCTTTTTG
>CM060324.1:28288924-28296424 GCA_030674155.1 Stramonita haemastoma | reverse complement strand
TTGTGACCAAAAAAAAAAAAAAAGAAGTAAAAAAAAATGCCGGGAGGGGGGTGGGGAGGGGGGGGCCTCGGCCCACGTGGTCATGAAACAGACAAACGTTGGTCAGCTTAGTGCCAGTAGTGTCTGGACAGCTGTAAAGCGACAACAGAACCAGCCTTGCTGGGGGGGGGGGAGGAAGGGGGGGGGGAGAGTTCTCTAACCTCCTCCCATTTCTTTGACTGTCTCCTGTGACGGACAGAGTGTCCAGCACAAGACATACCTGTGAAAGGCGGCAGCCTAGACAGACTGCATAGCTGCTGTGCTGCCCGCCTGCCAAGGAGGGAGGTGTGAGCAAATCTCCTAGCCCCGCCTTTGCTGTCAGGGTGGGCTGTAGCCTACCCATCTCTTTGCCACAAAGCAGCACACACCTGCCCGCCCACATTCCGCCTTCCCCCGGGTACAAGCCCCTCCTTCCCACAGCGTGACTGATGTGGCGGGAGAGTGGTGTAACCTTTGGCTTGCTGTCTCCTCCTGCCTGCCTTCCTTGCTTTCTGTCAGGATGACAGAGGCCAGGTGAAAAAGACTGGGCCACCCATGTTAGACCAGTCACCAGTCTGCAGGAGGCCAGCATCAATGCCTTCCATCCATCCACTTCAGTTGATAAGCTGGACAACGTCAGTGTGAATGGACAGTGTCTTTCAGATGCCAGATAACGTCAGTTAATGGACAGTATAATTTCAGATGCCAGATTACGTCAGTTAATGGGTCAGTGTGAATGGACAGTGTCTTTTAGATGCCAGATAACGTCAGTTAATGGACAGAAAACTTTCAGATGCCAGATAACAACGTCAGTTAATGGACAGAAAACTTTCAGATGTTAGATAACGTCAGCTAATGGACAGGAAAACTTTCAGATGCCAGATAACGTCAGTTAATGGACAGTATCTTTCAGATGCCAGATAACGTCAGTTAATGGACAGGATCTTTCAGATGCCAGATAACGTCAGTTAATGGACAGTATCTTTCAGATGCCAGATAACTTTGGTTAATGGACAATATCTTCCAGATGCAGGGCAGTTTATTGAGCCAGAGTGGTTGTGTGTCTCCTCTTTTTTGCCAGGATATGTTGCAGAAACATCAAGTGGTTTGCTTGAGTGTTCTTGCATACGTACCTAAAGCCACCAAGGGAGGATCGTCGGTGTGTTGTAAGTCAACACTAAAAACATTCATAAACAGACAAAGGGGAAAGGAAGAGTGGAAGAAGAGATGGGGCTTTGATTTTTGTATTTTACCTGAAGAGACGGCTAACAGGACTTATAGGCCAGTTCCAGATGAACACACAAAAACAGTTGTTGAGGGCATGATCCACTTCAGAGAGCACAGATGAGTGACAAGCCCAAAGGCTGGTTGATATGTTAGAGCAATGAGATGCGAAATAAACACCCCATGAGCTCAAGTCAGATACTTTGGAAGAAAGGCTTGGCTCAAAAATGAAAGATGATGAGCTCAGAAATTGAAGTTGGTGGTTTGGATTGGAGCCGATTCCTTGCAATGTTTTGAACATAGTCTGGTGAGATGTTTCTTTTCTTGACATTGAGATGATTACAGTACTTTTGACTTGACTTGAAACTTAAGGGCTAAAGTGTCCTTTTTTCTGGTGACATGTCTAACTGACTGACCTGCAAGTTTGGTTACATGAAATGCCATTGATCCAGTTAGTTGTGATGCTTTGCGTAAATATTGATAACAACTCCCTGTTGGTGAGGATTCATAACTTCGTCAGCATCGAAACATTCCTCTATGTAAACTGTATAATAGCTGATTATTGTAAAGTTGTCCATACACTAACTCGTGGAACAGGAAATTGTTTTGCCCACTCTTGAAACATTAAAGTTTTTTTGCCAATCTTGAAACACTAAATTGTTGCACACTCTTGAAACACTTAAACTCTTTTGCTACTACTCTAGGAACACTCGAACTCTTCTTACCCACCACTTGAGTCAACCAGCAGCTAGATTGATAGATCTACCTGCACACTTACCTACCTACCTTAGTTGTTGGTGGAGTTCCCTTCTGATGTTGCCGGCCTATTTCTCGCCCTCCTACCTGGGCGGGTTCCCTGCCGGCCTGGGGGTCTACCAGCAGCTCCAGCACCTCAGTCACGGTCACCTGGACGCCTCTGGTGCCGCCCCCCTCA
Source organism: Stramonita haemastoma (assembly GCA_030674155.1). Classification (NCBI taxonomy): domain Eukaryota; kingdom Metazoa; phylum Mollusca; class Gastropoda; order Neogastropoda; family Muricidae; genus Stramonita; species Stramonita haemastoma. Next base: position 28,294,248 of record CM060324.1, on the reverse strand, counting down.
CCCTGCCCCTCCTGCCTCACTCTCTCCCTCCCCAGCTCCTCTTCAGCATGACTTCCCCTGGTGGCGCTGATCTTCACGGCTCCCCCTCCTCTCTCCCCCTCTCCCCTTCCAAACAACCCTTTCCTCCCCACCTCTCCAGCACAGGGACGCATGACCTTGCCATGTCATGCCCCATGACGTCAGCTCAGATGACGTTGTCAGGACCCGTGATGTCAGGAACGGACGCGTCAGAAGCAACAATGACGTCATACATGCGAACTTGCCTAGCCACGGGGATGCAGGAAGATACTACTACCACTGCTACTGCTGCTACTGCTGCTAAACTGGTGGAAGACAGAAGAGTTCCAAACAGGGTAGAGGAACATGGGAGAGATCAGGAAGATGAAGGGAGGCGGGAAGAAGAAAAAGCTGAAGCGGGAGCAGGAGACAGGAGAGAGCACCACACCCCCACAGCGGCAGAGGCAGAAGACAGCGGTCTGCAGGCTGAGCGGCACGAGGCCCTTCTGCAACAACAACAGCAACAACAACGGGGGGTGAGTCAGGACAAGGACCCACCCCCACCACAGCTACCCAGGAACCCCCAGCACCCCACGTCCATGGCCTGTACGTCATCCTGCTGCCAGCACCCCCTCCTCCTCCTCCTCCTCCTCCTCTGCCGCACAACAGCTGCGCTGGAAGCCCTCAGCCTGTGCCGTCAAGTTCTCCATCGACTCCATCCTGGGGCTGACCTCAGCGCAGTCTTCTTCTTCTTCTTCGCGCCGGGAAGACGCTGCTCCTCACAGGCCCATCACCTCGGCAGAGAGCTGCGCGGGGTCTCCGTGGTCGGGTGGCCGTGCGTGTCCTTACACGTTGTGTCCCTGTGTGCCCGGTAGCGGTAGCAGCAGCAGCAGCAGTTTACGTGCCCTCTACCTCCCTAAAGCGTCCCCCGCCAGTCTCCACTCTCCCTCCATCCCTGTCCACACCCCCTGCGGCTTGTCACGCTCTTCACACCATCTTCAAAGAGAGAGTCCTCCTCTGCGGAGTCAGCATCACCCGCCCACTGGTCAGGGGGAGGAAGAAGAGGAAGTGGTGGTGGAGGAAGAGGAGGAGGAAGAGGAGAGGAAGAAGAGTGTGCTATGTGGGGTGGAGGGAGGTAGGGGTGAGGACAGAGAGGAAGGAGGGAGAGAGATGGGGGAGGAGGAGGAAGACGAGGAGGAGGAGGAGAAGAAGAAGCAGAGTGAGGACCAGACTAACTTCCCCTGGCTGCAGTGTACCCGCTATCACCCACCCAAGCTGCAACGTGAGTATGCTCCTAACTTTTAGGGTTCCTTCCTTCCTTCCTTCCTTCCTTCCTTCCTTCCTTCCTTTTCGTTTCTTCTTTCCTTCTTTCCTTCCTTCCTTCCTTTTCCTTCCTTCCTTCCTTCCTTTTCCTTCCTTCCTTCCTTTTCCTTCCTTCCTTCCTTCCTTCCTTCCTTTTCCTTCCTTCCTTCCTTCCTTTTCCTTCCTTCCTTCCTTCCTTTTCCTTCCTTCCTTCCTTTTCCTTCCTTCCTTCCTTCCTTCCTTCCTTTTCATTCCTTCCTTCCTTCCTTCCTTTTTCTTCCTTCTTTCCTTCCTTTCTACCTTCGTTCCTTTCTTTCCAGATTACTACGGAGAAAACGCTTTTTTTCAGCCTCATTATTCTCTTCATTCCTTCCTTCTCATCCAGGTTAGGTGGTAAATACAGAGGTCCCACCCACTTCAGCTACAACCCAAGTCAAGTCAAGTCAAAGTCAAATCAAAAACACTTTAACCATCCTTGAGGGGCAATTACAATACTGACAGGCATATTGATAAGAACCCAAACGCACCACTATACCTAAGTTACACCACAAACAATACAGATGACAGAGAGACCCTGTACCCGCGTGGTTAAGACTGTTCGACTTCAACCCAAGGAGTCCATGAGTCGTGGGTTTGAATCGGTGGAGCCTGGTGAATTAAGGGTGGGGAAATTTTACCATCTCCCAAGTCAGTTTCTAGTGCAGATCTGCCAGCGCCTTAATTCCCTTTGTGATGGACGTTAAAGATCACATAATTCATGTCAGCGTTCGTTAGGTTTACGGACACACGAACATACCCAACATACATCCCCTAAGTGAGAATGCGGTTACCTTCATGGGGGGGAGGGGGGGCGGCTGCAAACATAAAATCTCACCATTGGGGAACCTCATAGCTCTAAGGTAAAGAACAAACCAAAAAATGCTGAAGTTGACCAAAAAAAACATCCTGGCCTGACCACATCAAGTTCTGGACACAACATCCCTACTTACTGCCCACAAAAGAAGTACCGAGAGAGCTGGTGTAAAAAGAGAGAGAGAGAGAGAGAGAGAGAGAGAGAGAGAGAGAGAGAGAGAGAGAGAGAGAGAGAGAGAGAGAGAAGAGACTGGTGTTACCCGCTTTGCAGATGCCTCCAATACGTCGCTCTCTAGAACAAGGACGCTCATGGGATAGGCAAGGCGGATCGTGGGCTAGAGGTTACGCGCCTGCCTAGAAAGCGAAAAGTCCGGGTCGAAGTGTGCGGTGGTTTGATTCCCATTTTGGCCCAAAACTTTTCCCCATCCATTTGACCATAAGTGGTCTTGGTGCTAGTCTTTATGATGAGACGATAAACCGAGGTCCCGTGTGTTATACATCATTATTTAGCGCACGTAAAAGAACCCGCGGCAACAAGGGGGTTATCCCTGGCAAAATTCTGTAGGAAAAAAAGCCGCTCTGATGGGGAAACAAATACAGTTGCAGACAGGAAAAAGAAAAAAAAAAGTACTGGGTGGCGCCCGAGGAGGGCGGCCCGTATTTCACGCAGAGAAATCTGCCGTGACATAAAGTGGTAGATAAAAAAAAATTAAAAAGGCAAAGCAAGTCAAGGCAAGGCAAGGCTCGATACATTTTCTTCTACGTCGTCGTCGAACGCTCAGACAGCAACTGTTGCTGTCTTTCCTAATTTTATGAGCGAAATGTGTTGCGCTGCCGTTAAGCGCCTCACAAGTCAGGCCCAGCGCATCCGACTCGGCGTGGGAGAGAATTGTTATCTTTTAAGTCTTTCTCGAAAAAAGCAAGAGAATATATCAAGAAGGAAGAATATAGACAAGAAGGAGGTGACAGGAAGAAAAGAAACAAGACAGAACAAAGAGAGGGATAGAAAAGAAGGAATTCCTTGCATAAAAAATCCACATTTATTTATTTATTTATTATTTATTCTTTTATATCGAGGATAACAGAATAAGCAATCATGTGCTTTTTTTCATCCGGTCCCCGTATGTATGCAGTTTTGTAAATATTGTCATCTGTTCCCACCGGCACACGATGGCCTACTCTTACGAAAAGCGGAACAGGATTTAACGTGTGCGCAAGATGTTCTGCGTGCGTTCGCACACGGGACCTCGGTTTAAAGTCTCATCCGAAGGACTTTTGGGGAGAGTGGAGTCAGCACTGATGTTAACTCCAGGAAGAAAATTTCCTCGACCGGACTCGAACCCGGGTCTTCAAATTGCCAGCGCAATGTTCTGACCACTAGGCTATCCGCCCCCCATTAAAAGTACAATCACACCTCTGTACAATTTCGCCCTTACAACCATCAAACTGATCATGTAAGCGTCTTATTTTCCCAATACAATTGGTAATACTTATTTCTATCCTTCGCTTGTTTTTTTTAGGAGTCCCATAGCACTCTCGGATACCGGGAGAAAAACATGGACTTCAGTTGTAAGGAACGTCTTGTACAACAGAAACAGCGATCTTGTTGAGATGATGTAAAATAGTTTTAAAAGCCCAAGTTTGTATGCTCCTGTGAATCATTCTGGCTCGTGTGTGTGTGTGTGTGTGTGTGTGTGTTGTGTGTGTGTGTGTGTGTGTGTGTGTGTGTGTGGTGTGTGTGTGTTTTTTTCTTCTTTTCTTATTCTTTTATTTCGAGGATGAAAGAATAAGCACTCAATATATATATATATATATTATATATATATATATATATATATATATATATATATATATATATATATATATATATCTGTGTGTGCGTATTTGGGGGGGGGGGGGCTGAATTGTCTAAAATCAGACATGTGAAAAGACCTAACATAAAAGATTCCTTTATTCTGGTAATACTAACCGCTCAAAGAGTAGGCAAGATCAATCTTTACCCGTATCATCTATTCTATGTCGACCACCCAACGTGTTATATTACATGACACATTCCATCATAGTCTTTACTCGACCATAGGGGATCAGTCCCACTTGTAAAAAAAAAAATGATAATAATAAAATAAAATAAAAAAATAAAATAAAATGAAATAGGGGCATCGGTCCCACTTATGATGTTAATTAGAAATGATTTTTTATGTCTGTTGAGTACCAAACTGAAAAAAGTTTTAGAGCACTGAACTCACTTTTCATTTACTCTAAATTCCCCCCCCCCTCCCTGTGTGTGTGGGGGGGGGGGGGGGGGGGGGGTTAGTCGGTATGAATTAGTTATCCTTACCTTCTGGAATTTCTGTGCTAGGAATTCCTCTTTTCAACCCCTATCTTTGCTTCTGCCTTGTTCCTTTTCTTCCTGTCATCTCCTTCTCATCTATTTTCTGCCTTCTTGGTCCATTCTCCAGCTCTTTTCTCCCAGAAAGACTTTAAAGACATCGATTCTCTCCCATGCCGAAGTCGGATGCGCTGGGCCTCACTAGTCAGGCCCTTAACGGCAGCGCAACGCATTTTCTCTCACATGACAGACAACAATAAATGCTGTCTGAGAGTTGGAAGAAGAAGAAGAAGAAGAAGAAGAAGAAGAAGATGATGATGATGATGATGATGATGATGATGATGATGATGATGATGATGATGATGATGATGATGATGAAGAAGAAGAAGAAGAAGAAGAAGAAAGAAGAAGAAGAAGAAGAAGATGATGATGATGATGATGATGATGATGATGATGATGATGGATGATGATGAAGAAGAAGAAGAAGAAGATTTACTCTAAATGAAAGATATCTACCTTCCTCTCAATCCATCTTTTTTTTTTAAAACAGAACAGTAACCGCCTTTACTTGTGAGCATAAAGGGTCACCTAATAATTATAATGTCCATCCCCTTCACCCATTGTGTCAAATGGGGGATTACACTTCCTTCCCAGTTTTGTTGGGGGGGAGTTTTGTTGGGGTTTGGGGTTGTTGTTTTTTACCTATTAAGTATGTGTATCCTCCTGTCCAATGGACCTAACATGTCAAGAAAAACTGTGACTGGAAAGCGTGAGAGAGAAAATTCAATAATGGATTCTTGCTTCCTACTACATGGGAGATTACTATATGGGGAAAATTTCTACA
>CM060324.1:28271424-28283924 GCA_030674155.1 Stramonita haemastoma | reverse complement strand
AGCGGAATTTTGTTTTTTGTTTTGTTTGTTTTTTTGTTGTTGTTGTTGTTGTTTTGGGGGGTGTTTGTTTCTAATCAATTTTGTTATCTGTTCCTACCAGCAAGAAATGGCCGGCGTGTTTTGACATCATCCCGAATTCGGAATGTGGCTACCTTCATTGTGGGTAAAAACGGTCTCATACGCAAAATCTCGCCATTGATGAACCTCGAAGTTCTAGCTGAGGAATGAGTTTAATTTTTTTTTTAATGTAAAAAGTAAATTTAAAAAAATTAATGAAGGATTGAATAAACATTTTTGGCATTTTCATTTTTTTCTTTTTTTGTTGGGGGGGGGAGGGGAGGCGGTAAAATGAAAGGAGATGTCATCTAGCCCTGAAATGACCTTCCAGGTCAGCAAACTGGACAGCAGGCGTTATGATGGACATGTCTTTCTTCTCTTTGCTGACCGCTCCTTTGTGGCCAGGGTTTGTCTGACCATCTGAAGTTGATCGTCTGCATTGCCATGACAAGGCCTATGCAACACGTGACAGCTGCCAACCGTACCTTATTTTGTCATTATGGAACTGATTATATGGAGTAAGATGTATGCATGTACATGTTAGCTATACCTTATTTTGTTATCATCGAGCTGATTATTTGAATTAAAGTATATCCTAACTGTAGCTTCTTTTGTCAATGGAGTTGATTATTTGGATTAAAATGCATACATGTGCATTATCTGGCCGTTTTTAAGCAGCGTCGAGCGTGGTTGCCAGTTGAATGGGTGACCGTTTGCGCATCTTGGCTTCAGTACAGTTCCCCCAGTTCACCCAGCTGTAAATGGAGTACCTGTCCTCTTTAGGGTCAGGGAAGATCAGGTAGCGAAGGAGAGGAGATGGGCGCTGCCCTCAATAGAGAAGTTGAGGTCTCTGATATCTCGCTCCCCTACGACCACCTAGGTTATGGGACACCTTAACCTTTACCTTTTTACATGTATATGTTAACTGTAGCTTCTTTTGTCAATAGTTAGAGCCGATTGTTTATATTAAATTGTAAACATGTTTACACAAGCCAAAAGCACAAACGAAAGGACTATGAAGTTCACAGAGTACATGCATTATAATATACGTAAGAGAATTTTTGTTTTAATACAAGACGGAACCAAAAATATTATTTTGTTATTTTGGAGGGTTCCTTCCTCGGCCAGAGCTCCGAGGTTCACCAATGATGAGAGTTTGCATTTCAACCGTTTTTATAGGTAAAGGTATCCCATAACCTATGTGATCGTAGGGGAGCGAGGCATCAGAGACCCCAGCTTCTCTAGGGGGCCAGCATATTGAGGGCGGCGCCCATCTCCTCTCCCTCGCTGTTTACCTTCCCTGACTCTAAAGAGGGCAGGTACCCGTTTACAGTTGAGTGAACTGGGGGGACTGTACGAAGGCAAGGCGCGTAAACGGTCACCCATCCAACTGGTAACCACACTCGATGCTGTTTAATGTTGACTTGAGGAAAGCGAGTGTTATAAACACGTATACACAAGCCAAAAGTACAAACAAAAGAGCTTTGAAGTTCACAGAATATATGCATACATATTATACTTCAGAGAACTTTTGTTATATTAAAAACAGAACCAAAAATATTCTTTGTAATTTTTTTGGCTGGTTCCTAGAGCTTAGATCTCCAAGGTTCACCAGTGGTGAGATTTTGCCTATGCCACGGTTTTTACCCACCATTAAGGTAGCTGCGTTTCTACTTCGGGGAGTTTGGGATAATTTTCTTAGCTATTTTTGTTTGGGATGTTTATTTGTCGTTGCTTTTTTCCCGTGGGATGGAATTCTGTGCTAGAAAATTTACCTTTTCTATCATTCACTTTCCTTCTTTTCCCCTTATCCTCCTATCATCTCTCTTGTTTATTTTCCGCCTTCCCAGTCCTTTCGCCTGCCTTTTTTTTTAAGCAAATATTTTATAATATTATCTTGTTTTGATTCATTTGACATTTTGCCTGTATAACTTTTTTTTGTTCTGGTGACCAGGTAGGGATGCTGTAAACACTGGGATGGGCACAGGATGTTCATTCTGCTGTCTTACTTGACCATGGGGAATTTTTAATGTACATTTTTGTACTTAAGACAGTGTTCTTTTTTTTACATATTTTACCTGGAGATGATAGATTAATTAAATGGAATGGCTGGCGTCCTCAACACAGCCTGGTTTTACTAGCCTCAGGGAGTAAAATGATCAAAGCACTGCGTCATTTAATGTAGTTGTTTCGGGTTTTTTCTTCAGATTGAATGTGTTAGATATTTGAAGGGATTATGAAGTGTTGGTTTTGAACCTGTGAATGTTACTGAAGCCACTGATGCTGAATCAGGTGACAGACATGATGTGGCTTTTGTGGTCGGTAAAGCTATAATCTATCTATCTATCTATCTATCTATCTATCTATCTATCTATCTATCTATCTATCTATCTATCTATCTATATACCTATCTATATATCTATCTATCCCTTAGTCTGGCGACCGTGGAGGCACCCCTGAAGACTTAACAACCAGTTCCCACCATTCCCCTCTATGTTCTTCCCTTCTCAAAGTTTTGTTGAGTTCTAAGCCTGTCCATTCGCTGATGTTGTCCTCCCATCTCTTCTTTGGTCTGCCTCTTTTTCTTCCTCCTTGGACAGTGCCTTGCAGTATTGTTTTTGCAAGTCCTTTTGATCTTGTGACATGCCCGTACCATTTAAGTTTACGCTTCTTTACGATTGATAGAAGATTTTTGTAGGGACCAAACGTTTGCTGGATTATGTTATGCACTTCTTTGTTGCCTATATGGTCTCTGTAGGAGATGCCAAGGAGTCTCCGGAAGCATCCCATCTCTACCACCTGTACTCTTCTCTCCAAATCAGCAGTCAGGATCCACGATTCACAGGCATATAGAAATATGGATATGACAAGGGAGAACATTAGTCTGATCTTTGAGTTGAGTGAAATATTTTTCTCTTTCCAGGTGGCGTTCACTTTTGACAGTGCTGTCATTGTCTGTGCAATCAGGCTGATTGTGCGGTAATTCTGGCACTGCTGAAGGTTTCCTTTCTTGAGCAGGGTGAGGATAAGTGACTGTGTCCATGGTGTTGGCCATTTTCCTGTCTGCCAGATCTTGTTGCAGATTTTTAGTAGAGCATTGATCATGGCTTCCCCTCCAACATGAACCAACTCGGCTGGAATGTTGTCAGCCCCTGCTGACTTCCCCTTTTTCAGCGACCTGACTGCTGTTTCCACTTCTTCCCGGAGGATAGGGTGGCTGTCTGTATCTGTGCATGTGGAGACATTGAGGACTTCTGGATATCCTGTGGTTTTGTAGGTATACAGGTCGGAGCAGTATTCTGTCCATCTGTTAAGAATATCCTGGTCATCATTGAGGCACTTCCCATTTTTGTCATCGATTGTTGAGCTTCTTCCCTGTTTTGTGCCAGTCAGGTCTTTCACCGGTTGATATGCTTTCTTGCTGTTGTTTTTCTTAATGTTATCTTCAATGTTCTGACACTGTTCACCAATCAATTTCTCTTTAGTTTCTGTCATGGGACTTTCTTATTCTTTTGTTGATTGCCCTATATTGTTCTGCTCTATGATGGAAAGCTATAAACAACATGAAAATGACGTGAAATTTTGCCTGGTTAGTTTGTTGTTTGTTGTTGAGGGGGGGTTGTTTGGTTTTGTGTTTGCTTTTCTTCTGGTTTTATTTTAGGTGTGTGTGTGGGGGGGGTCTTTCTTCTTGTTGTTGGGGTTTTGCTTTGTTTGTTTGTTGTTGTTATTGGGGGTGGGATGGATGTAAGAGAGAAGTATCAAAAGATAATGATGATGATTATTATTATAATGATGATAATCATAAAAATGATAATGAAAAAGAGAAATCAAAACATAAAAATAATAACAATGATAACAATGATGATGATGATGATGATGATGATGATGATGATGATGATGATGATGATGATGATTATTGATGTTGTTGTTGTTGTTATCATTATTATTATTATAATGTATGGAATTTATATAGCACTAAATCATGTAAAGCAAACAAATCAAAGGACGAAAGTACTTGTACGCGAATTCACATCTTCGTGCAAAATGCATGTGCATGCACACCGGCACATTTGTTCCTTTGCATTCATGTATATGAACGTATGTTCGGTGGAAAAACAATATAATGTGTATATTATGTGTGTGTATTTATCATAATATATATCTTTTCTTGTCAAATTGTTATTGTATGCAATTGTATTAATGGGGAAAGTACTTTTTCCAATCAGTTTTACATCTTCTTTTTTGTTTGTTTTCTGTGTGTGTGTGTGTGTGTGTGTGTGTGTGTGGTGCGTGCGTGCGTGCGTGCGTGCGTGCGTGCGTGCGTGCGTGCGTGTGTGTGTGTGTGTGTGTTTCACATTTTCATCAGTAAAGAAAGTGAATCAGTAAAACTACCCAAATGACAACCAGCGTAAACTACCAACCATTCACATCACATTGTTGGTATTTAATGTAGGTAGGCTACACTTCAACATCAACGCTAAACATAGGCCCAGAGCACAGCCCCCCAGTTTTCTAACTTTCTGTTAAAGATTGTCAAATCCTACCTTTGGTGCGGGTTATTGCAGGGAGGGAAAGGTCCAAGGATTGCTCAGTCTTTTTTTTCTCCAACTCGGGTACAAGAAAACATAAATACACACACACGCAGTGAAGAAAAAAAAAAAAAAGACCAGGGGAAAAAAGAATAAAGGATTAGGCCTCTCTTGTGACGATGCGCTCTCCAAGGAGAGAGCAGCCCCAATTCCACACAGTGAAATTTGCCGTGACTGAAAGTAATATTACAATACAATTATTGTAGGAAGCTATATATATATATATATATATATATATATATATATATATATATATATATAATATACGTTCATGTGTCCTGTTCGCTAGCCCTTTTTTCATTGCATGTATTGTGTTTGACACGTTGACTGCTCTTCTTTAACTGATCAGAAGTATTTTGATTAGAATTTTTGACTGAAAGCAACCCCCAACACATCAAAAGGGAACAACATTTAGTCTTCTAACTTAAAGCTATCAAGCTGTCCAGAGAAGAGAACAATTAATGCTGAATTAAGGAGAAACGGGAAAATGGTACAGATAGTGGAAGCACATTTTTCAAACACAGTAGACACAGCAAAACCAGAGGGAGGGCAGGGGTGGTTGGGTTTGGGGGTTTTGTTTTGTAGAGGGAGGAGTTATTTGTTTTTGTTTTTTGTTTGTTTGTTTGGGTTTGTTTTTTTGTTCGTTTGGTTGGTTGGTTTTTCGTTCCTCGGCTAAAGCTAAAGCTTCAAGGTTCACCAATGGTGAGATCTGCGTATGCGACCCTTTTTTTAACCCACCATGGGGTGTATGGGGTGCTTAAGGAGAGGTGGTACCTTTGTAAACCTGGCAGTAGCATCCCTCGGGATGGACGGGAGCACTGGTCCTCACTTGGCACTCAACTCTCACTTCTGGGTCCGGGTCCTTAACCCACCCACACCCCGGTAACCGCTTCTACTGGCGGGCGAAACGTTGTGAGGGGCTGGTGCATTCTTAATCACCAGTAGGAGTCTTGGAGAGGAGATGGGCGCCACCAAGCTTCCTCAAGCCCACTGCAAGGACATGATGAGAAAAGCAAAACAGAAACACATGCCGGATCGGTCGAGGCCCGGATCAACAACGACCGCGCTACCCACTGCAAGCCTCCAGGGTGGGAGTGACAAGTGTGCCACTGGAGCAGAACTAACCCTAAAGCTTCCAGCTAAAGGGGTAACCATTGGTACATGGAATGTTAGAACTCTGTACCAAACAGGAAGAGTACAGGAACTCACACATGAATTACAGAGGTATAAATGGGACATCCTAGGGCTTGCGGAAGTCAGATGGACTGGCTTCGGAGAAACAACCACGCAAGACGGCCACAAAATATGGTACAGTGGAGATGAGAAACTACACCAACACGGAGTAGGCTTCATTGTCAGGAAAGAGATTGTGTCAAGCATCATCAACTGCACACCAATATCCAGCAGACTCATCTCAATCAGAGTCTCTGCAAAACCCCAGAATCTCACCATCATCCAAGTGTATGCTCCAACATCTGACTACGATGATGACCAGATAGAAGAATTCTATGAAGAACTTGAAAACGTCATCTCCAAAACGCCCAAAAAAGACATCCTTATTGTGGAAGGGATTGGAATGCTAAGGTGGGACCTGATGCCTATGACACCTGGGCAGGAACCACAGGACGCTTTGGACTGGGAGAAACAAATGACAGAGGACAGCGGCTGCTGGAATTCGCAAAGAAGCACAAACTAACTCTGGCTAACACACTCCACCCTCACAAGCCATCTAGAACATCAACCTGGCACTCACCAAATGGTCTGATTCATAATCAAATTGACTACATTCTGTCACCCCAAAGATTCAAATCCAGCATAAACAAGGCAAATACAAGAACATTCCCAGGAGCTGACATTGGCAGTGACCACGACCTTGTACTTACCACCATCAGGCTGAAACTGAAAGCAAAACAACAGCCAAAAAGCCCACGCATAAGATTCGACCTGGAAAAACTCAAAGACCCAACAGTGGTTGAGATCTTCCAAGCCAACATTGGAGGAAAGTTCGCCGCACTCACAGCCATTGACAATGATGTGAACACATTAGCCAACAACATCAAAGAAGTGCTAACGACAGCAGCAGAAGAAACATTAGGCAGAAGCAGAACAAAGAAACAACCCTGGGTGACAAATGAGGTTCTTGACCTCTGCGACAAAAGAAGAGAACTTAAGAAGCAAAAGTTCACAAGTCAAGAAGCCAACAACAAGTACATGGATAGCCACAGAGAAGTGAGGAAAAAGATGAGAGAAGCCAAAGAAGCGTGGATAGAAGAACAATGCAACAACATCGAAGATGGAATGGCCAAGGGAAACAGCAAAACAGCTTACAACACTCTGAAAGCACTAACGAAAACCACACAGCCTAAAGCCTCTGTTATTGAAGACAAAGAAGGAAATCTTTTAACGGAAAACAATGCCATCCTCCAGCGCTGGACAGAATACTGTGAGGGATTGTATAACTACCCACTACGCCCAGATACCAACATAGTTTCCAACAAACCCCCTGAACACCAAGATAAGGACCCACCAATACTAAGGTGTGAAGTAGACACAGCTATTAAGCAATTGAAGAAGGGGAAGTCCCCTGGAATCGATAACATCCCAGCTGAACTCATAAAAAATGGAGGGAATGAAACAGCAAGGCGATTCACAGACCTTTGTCAGAAGATCCACGACACCAAAGAATGGCCAAAAGAATGGACACAGTCTCTTGTAATACCCCTGCCAAAGAAAGGAAACCTCAAGCAATGCCAGAACTACAGAACCATCAGTCTCATAAGCCATCCTAGCAAGATCATGCTGCAGGTAGTCCTCAACAGACTGAAAAACCAAGCAGAAAAACTCCTGGCAGAAGAACAAGCGGGCTTTAGACCAAAACGCAGCACAATGGAACAAATTTTCAACCTGAGAATTCTGATAGAGAAGCATCTCCAACACCAAAAAGACTTGTACCACAATTTTATAGACTTCAAAAAGGCCTTTGACAGGGTATGGCATGACGGCCTCTGGCAAGTACTCAGGCACTTCAACATTGACAACTGCCTAATTGAAGTCATCAAGGCTCTGTACGAGAATGCAAGAAGTGCAGTTTTCATGAACAACCACGTGGGCGAGTTCTTCAAGACCACGGTTGGAGTCCGCCAGGGCTGCCTTCTCTCACCTGTACTCTTCAACCTCTTCCTCGAAAACATCATGACAGAGACACTGCAAAACCACCACACTTCCATCTCCATTGGTGGAAGACCCCTTTGCAACCTCAGATTTGCAGATGACATTGACCTCATGGGCAGCAGCAAACAAGAACTGCAAATCCTCACAGACAGTCTAACAGACCGAGCGAGCGCATACGGCATGGAGGTCAGTACAGAGAAATCGAAGATCATGGTCAACAGCGCGAGTAATGACAGCACGGAAATAAAGATGAATGGAGAAATACTGGAAGAGGTGAGCCAATTCAAATATTTAGGCTCCATCCTAACAAAAGATGGCACATCAAACAATGAGGTGAAAGCTCGCATTGCAACAGCAACATCTGCTCTAGTCAGACTCCAGAGGATCATCAGAAGCAACAACATCAGCTTCTGCACCAAATACCACCTCTACAAATCCCTCGTAATATCTATCCTCCTATATGGCTGTGAATCATGGACTCTGACAGCAGAGTTAGAGAGAAGAATCCAAGCATTCGAGAACAAGTGCCACAGAAGACTCCTCAAAATATCATACAAAGAACACAAGACCAATAACTATGTGAAAGAGGAAATCAAAAAGCGTGTGGGCCCCCAAGAGCCTTTGCTCTCCACCATAAAGAGGAGAAAGCTGATGTGGTTTGGTCACACCACAAGACACAACACCCTAGCAAAAACCATCTTGCAAGGAACAGTCGAGGGCAAAAGAAGAAGAGGCCGCCAAAAGAAATCATGGGTTGACAACATCAAAGACTGGACTGCCCAACCCCTGCAACGCCTCCTACTAGCCACACAGGATCGTGAAGCATGGAAAAAGATCTCCGTTGCGTCTTCTCTCATGTCCCCCCTACGTCCTTTGGGACATGGGACTGAGTGAGTGAGTGAGTGAAGGCTGCCGCTTTCCGACTCGGGGAAAGCACTAACTGAACACAGAGAGAGGGAGAGAGAGAGAGAGAGAGAGAGAGAGAGAGAGAGAGAGAGAGAGAGAGAGAGAAGGGGAGAGAGAGAGAGAGAGAGAGAGAGAGAGAGAGAGAAAGAGAGAGAGAGATTACATAGTTGTCTTGATAAAAACCCACTCTTGGAGGAAGCTTTAGGAAAGAAGCAAAACTTTACTGAAATGATTAAAAAGGAGATGAAGCTGAATGCAGTTGTGGGGTTATTGATATATATATATATATATATATATATATATATATATATATATATATAATTATATATATGTATATATATATATCCATCCCCAGAGAACCTGCACATTCGAATGTTTCAAATCAAAACCTAAATCACTAAATTAACCAAAAAGTTTTGGTTTGGGGTTTTTTTTTTATCTCGAAGAGAAAATCGGTCACATTCCACCATCAACACCATTTCCAAATCACCCAGCAGTACTTCAACTGAGACAGATCATGGCAGCGTCATGTTGTAAGGTTAAAGACACAACTGAGACAGATCATGGCAGCGTCGTGTTGTAAGGTTAAAGACACAACTGAGACAGATCATGGCAGCGTCATGTTGTAAGGTTAAAGACAAAGACTTCAATAGCACACCTCTGTTTCATTACGAAAACTTGACTGCATTTTGTGAGCAATGGTGTTTTTCATAATATGATCCAGTTACTACTGAAAACGTAAATGAAAACCACTTGGGATCACTGTTAGAAACGGTCAAAAGAATACAAACGGCATTCGGCGAAGAAAGAAAGGGCAGGTTGCATAATGGCGGGTCTGAAAAGGTAAACTGACAGACGAACGAACTTCTCGTTTGCTTCCGATCAGTTGGCGACCACTGTAATGTCAGTGGTGTTGTTCCATGGTAATGGAAGTGTTGGGTGTCACGTGCAGCCTAGCCCTGCTCCTGTCTGTGCAAAGGGCAGAGGTCGCCCAATGGTGTGCTTAACACTTGACACCTGTGAAATAATGGAGCAGTAGTAGAAGTAACCAGTGGTTTCATTTTTCTTTTGTGGAGTGGAGTGTGTGTGGTGTGTGTGGATCATTTTGAAATTCGGCGTGCACTTTGCAAGACTCTTTAGCATTATCTTCATCATTGGAATCTTTATCATTAAATATGTTTTGTTTGTTTGTTTGTTCCTCAGCTAGAGCTCCGAGGTTCACCGATAGTGAGATTTTGTGTATGCGACTGGTTTTACCTATTCACCATTAAGATATAGCAGCCACATTTCGACTTCGGGGATGGTGTCTAAACATGAAACCTAGCTGTGTGTGCGAGGTTTTTTGTTGTTGGGTTTTTTTGACAAGTTTTTTTGTTTGCTTGTTTGTTTTTTTTCTTTTAGATTTGGTCGTCCGTTTGGATTGACTACTATTTGGTATTTACGCTAAAATATATGTATATGATTTGTGCACAATGATGAAACAATGTTATGAATATGAGTTTTCACATTACAGCTGTGGAAACTATCACTGCATGTTGTTCATTTTCACCAGTCCACTGTTTAATCCCTGTAGATCACACAGTGAGAAGGAATCCAGCAAAAAGTTACTCTAATGTCCCTGTTATAATAAGTCAAATAATTATTCTATTTGGAATAATACCCCACTGAAGTCAGAACACAGCTACGTTAACAGTGGGTAAAAACAGTCGCATGGGTAAAAATGTCATCTTTGGTGAACCTTTGAGCTCCTGCCGAGGAACGGGAGGGGGGGGGGGGGGGTAATGGAATAATAAATCTGTCATTATTTTAGAGGCCCTGTCTTGACAGTTCCTGCCTAAACACTTACATTGCTTTGATCATAGTAGTTGCTAAATGTGATAGTGTTGCAGTTTTCATCCATGCCGGTAAAACAAGTACTTTAATTAAAAACTCAATCTACACTTACTCATTTCATATTATTTTGCATTAACACGAAAAACTCCTTCTCCCAATTACGTATTTCTTCACAAAAATTTCACACTCTTTTTTTTCATACCCTTAATCTTAAAATCAAATTTTATCCACACAAATCTCACAGACTCATGTTTGTTTGTTTTTTTACTCCCTCCCCTTTTCCCAAACTTCAAACCCACCCCCACTCACAGGAAGCAAGAAGAAAGATGGCGGCGGGAAGAAGCGGAAGTTGGGACGCAACCCTCGAGTTCCCTTCACGCAGCAGCAGGTGGCAGTGCTAGAGGAGAAGTTCCGCAGAACGCACTACCTGTCCTCCATGGATGTAGCCGAGCTGTCCTCCTCCCTCACCCTCTCCGAAACCAGGGTCAGTGCACAGTTAGCCATGTTTCCTTTGGTGTTCTTCTGTCTGTCACGGTCTCTCTTTTTTCCTGTATTTTTTGTCTTTTATGGGCATGGTGGGTGCACAGCCATGTTTCCTTTGGGTTTTGGGTGTTCTTCTGTCTGTCACGGTCTCTCTTTTTTTCCTGTAATTTCTGTCTTTAATGGGCATGGTGGGTGCACAGCCATGTTTCGTTTGGGTTTTGGGCGTTCTTCTGTCTGTCCCGGTCTCTCTTTTTTTTCCCTGTTATTTTTTGTTTTTTATGGGCATGGTGGGTGCACAGCCATGTTTCGTTTGGGTGTTCTTCTGTCTGTCACGGTCTCTCTCTTTTTTTCCTGTAATTTCTGTCTTTTATGGCATGGTGGGTGCACAGCCATGTTTCGTTTTGGTTTTTGGTGTTCTTCTGTCTGTCACGGTCTCTCTTTTTTTCCCCTGTAATTTCTGTCTTTTATGGGCATGGTTGGGATATCTCCATCCCTTACTTTGCTTGAAATCGGGGTTAGTGGATAGCCATGTTTCGTTTTGGTTTGGGTATTCTTCTGTCTGTCAGGGTCTCTTTTTTTTCCTGTTGTTTCTGTCTTTTATGGGCATGGTTGGGATATCCCCTTTCTTTATTTACTCTGTGTGAAATTGGGGTTAGTGGATAGCCATGTTTCTTCTTTTTTTCTTCGATTGTTTTGTCTATTTTTCTGTTAGTTGTGTCTTCTGTTGACGTGGTGGAGATGTCTTTTTTCCTTACCCTGTCTGAAATCAGGGTCAGTGGGTTGCCATGTTCTAGTTGGGTGGGGGGTTGTTGTTGTTGCTGTTATTCCTTTGTCTGTCAGTTCGTCTATCTTTTGTTGTTGTTGTTGTTGTTTTTACTTTTGTCTTTTATGGACGTTGCTGAGATGTCCTCTTCCCCTACTCTGTCGGAAAGCAGGGTCAGTGAAGAGCCATGTTTGGTTTTTGTGGGTTTTTTCTCTGGCTGTCATTTCCTCTGTTTCTGTTATATCTGTTTTCTGTGGTGGTGGTGGTGGCTGAGATGTCCTTCCCCTTCCCTTACCTGTCTGAAACCAAGGTGTGCGTCTTTGATTTCACGTCTGTTCACGAAAAGTGATATTAGACGAAGGTGAGGGGTGGGGGGATAATGAGATGAGGGCTCAAAGAAAAAGAGATGCGTGCTGGTATTTATATGCATAAAAAGACTTATTCCAAACCATATAAACAGAATGTTACAAAACGTGGCCCAAGAAACGCAAATATCAACAAAAAATACAGAACAATAGAAAACTAATCTCAACTTGTAAAGTGAACGATTGCGGGCTACTTGTAAAAGGTTGCCTTGAAGAAAGCAAAATGTAGATTGCGACAGTAGCGGTGTTATAATTTCACGATCGTATTTTACAAAAAAAGAGAACACTGGGGATCGCATCAGAGACAATGCTATTTCACACAATAAATTTTGG
>CM060324.1:28263924-28266424 GCA_030674155.1 Stramonita haemastoma | reverse complement strand
ATGAAGGTGGCCGCATTCTGCTTATGCATGGTGCTGAACACGACACCTGTGTGCATCGGCCGTTTTTTTATCACCCGTTCCTCCAGGCACGCAATGGCTACTCTTCCGAAAGGCGGAACGTGTTTTTAACATGCCAGATGTTTTTAGCGGACACAGGGCCTCGGTTAGCATAGTTTCATACGAAGAACTTTCATGGAGTGGAGTCAGTATTTGATGTTTATCCAGGGAAAGTTCCCCTTGAACGGGTGTCTCTGAGCCGGGCTCGACCTAGGGCCAGCAAATCACCAGTGCAACTATATTAGGGTATCCCCCTCCCCCCCCCCCCCCCCCCCCCTTCTCATACATGTGGGTGTCTTACATCCCAATTTCTTCGACTTTACACTGAAATATCTGCACATAACTTTTCACACTCAAAAAAGAAATTTAAACTTTATTCATTTTCTTGTCTACCTTTACAAAGTTCATTCAAATCTTATTTTACATTGTCTGTGGCAAAGAAATCTTTAATAAGCCCTTAAGAAAAAGCACTATATAATACAGCAAAAAAAATTTTGTTCGTTCGCTTCTGATCACTGAGCGAATCCCATTCCGCTTTCTCCCCGCATGATGACTAATGCAGAGGCGTTGAAATTCTGTAATGCTTAATATTCATCAACAGCTCTTTTGTTATTGTTGGGGGGGGGTATTTCATTATTCGGTACAAACAGAGAGGGAAAATTGGTGTCAGTTTCGGCCAGATTTGTGAAATTTGGAGAACTTTTAATAAACAAGAAAAACATATATCAGAAAATATTTGCACCTACAACTTTGATTCCGTTGGAAAGCTCCGACTAAAGTTTTGATCTAAAGTATATTTGCTAAACTAATCAACCAGTCTTTCCACTAAAGCCACTCCACGCTCAGCTCCATGCAGGAGCTTGTGAGAGTCCGAAAATGCCCTCCAACACGTGCCAGACGCGGGTTTGAACCTACGACTGATGTTCCACAATGTGTTAAGCAAACCACTTGGCCAGGACGATAGTCAAGGGACTGGGTGGATGTGGAGGAGGAGGAGGGGGGCTACTTGTTTTCACATTTAAAAAATAGACACCTCACATTGAAGTAGCGTCGGAAATACAATTTACTATCGCGAGTTGAAATCGTAAACAGAAGAGTCCAAATGCTACATCGTTATTGGCATTGCGGCGTGTATTTACTCCTTCACAAAATACAGTTATGTGTCGACCTTTAAACACTAATAACTTACTTTCTGTGGTGGTCTTCTTGTTTCCCAAAATGCTCTCTGTGCTTGACAAAGCCAGCAAATATCACCAACAATTTTCCTGTTCGCTAAAGTCCACAACCAACAATAGAATCCAGCAATCAGAGGGTTTGGTCGGGAATCGGAGATCACGGGATCTAACCCCGTATTCCTTTGTAACTGGGTAAAAACTACAATTAAATCCCTTTGTTATATCCGCGTTCTAAAGGGGAAAAAAGGAAACGCATTGTATGCAACAGAACTCTTTATTTTATGGCTTTATAACAAGATTATTTATAGTGAAAAGAAGGCTACCCAGGGAAAATTTAATCAATTTTTTAGATCTCTTGAGTTTCGCGATCAACAAATAAGGTAGACAGGAACACAGTTCCCAGAGAGGCTGGAGACACAAAGGGAGGTTAATCGGCACGTGTCATTAGTGGCCATTTTATCCAATTGAGTGAATACTGAGAGGCAATTAGAAATGTTACTTTAAAAAGTGAAATCGGATACGACAATAAATGCAGGGAAGGTTTTTGCCGTAATACAGCCATTTTCTCTTTCGCGACTATCATTTACGTGCCAGGGTGTTTTTTGCACATCTTGTTTTGGGTATGATGAGCCCTATAGGCAGTGGCAAGCTCTGTGAAGTTGTTTAGAAGACAGACCACCCGCCTACATGAGTCTGGGTAGATGGGGGCCCGTGCGCCAGGTGAAGCTGGGGAAAGGAAAATCCTGAGTTCAAACCTGTGGCCATATCGCATGTAGACAAAGGCTTTACGAATAAACCTTGAAGAAAAATCTGGAGTTCAGAGTCCGAGTGACAGTTCAAAGTTGTTCCCAGCCTTGTTCTGGCAACTCTCAGACCTATAGAAGTAAGGACTCTGCCACATCCTGACTGCCCAAGAAATGTAAAGGTAAAGAAGTAAAGGTGTCCCTTAACCTGTGTGGTCGTAGGGGAGCGAGGCATCAGAGACCTCAGCTTCTCTGGGGGCCAGCATGTTGAGGGCGGCGCCAATCTCTTCTCCCTCGCTGCTTTACCTTCTCTGACCCTAAAGAGGGCAGGTACCCATTTACAGCTGTAGGGAACTGTATGAAGCCAAGGGCGCAAACGGTCACCCATCAAGTAGTAACCACGCTCGATGCTGCTCAACATTGGCTAGGGGAGAAACTCTAGCCGAGGGACGAACGAAAATGGAATAAAATTATGAGTCTGTTAGATATAGGGGCGTTGGCGAGTGTTAACTGTCTCGTATTGTT
>CM060324.1:28218924-28258924 GCA_030674155.1 Stramonita haemastoma | reverse complement strand
CTGTGTACGACTGGTTATGTAGAACATCTTGCACGCACGTTAAAACCTGTATGCACTCTAGTAGTGTGTGTGTGTGTGTGTGTGTGTGTGTGTGTGTGTGTGTGTGTGTGTGTGTGTGTGTGTGTGTGTGTGTGTGTGTGTGTGCGCGCACACACACAAGCACGCATGTGCATTTTTACATCCAGTCCCCGAGGGTATGCACTTTTGGAAATTTTGTCATCCGTTCCCACCAGCACACAATGGCCTACTCTTCCGAAAAGCGGAACGGGTTTTAACGTGTGCACAAGATGTTCTACGTGCGTTCGCAATCGGGACCTCGGTTTATAGTCTCATCCGAAGGACATCTGTGGGGAGTGGAGTCGGTACTGATGTTTACTTCAGAGGAAAAATCTTGAACGAGATTCGAACCCAGGTCAGCAGATCAGAGTGCAATGCGCATCCCTCTAACTAACCACCAGGCTATCCTGTCCCCGCGCGCGCGCGTGAGCGCGTGTGTGTGTACGTGTATGTGTGTTTTGTTTGTTTTTTTTGTTTGTTTTTTTTACTTTGTGTGTGTGTGTGTGTGCGCGCACGTGCGCGTGTGTGTGTGTGTGCGTGCATGCACGCGCAGTCAGGTACACCTGTGTACGTTCATGCCTGTGTGTACTCATGGATACATATTTTTTTATATGCGCAGGTCAAAATCTGGTTCCAAAACCGACGAGCGCGGGAACGTCGGGAAAGAGAGGCCTCGCAGCGTGCTCAGCTGCTGACGCAGAAGCCTTACCAGCCTCTCTCTATCCCCTCCGTCACCTGGGCTCTGACGTCACAGCTGTCCCCCTCACCTTTCACCCAGCGCTATCGGAACGACCTTCAGTTCAGGGCCAGTCTCTTCCCCTCCTCCCTCAGCGCCTTCACCTCCCCCCTGCCCTCTGCTGACGTCAGCCTGGGTCCCTCAGCCTCCGTGTCTTGTTCTTGGCCAGAGGGTCACAGCAACAGTGATGACGAAAATCTCTACTGATACGTCACGGTATCAGTGATGACGAAAATGTGTACGGAGCGTCACAGGAATAGTTATGACGAAAATCTGCACTGAGACGTTTTAGCAACAGTGATGATGAAAATGGATACTGTTAAGTCATTATAGTTATGACAGAAATCTCTACTGAAACGTTATTGTAGTCATGACAAAAATCTGTACTAAGACGCACAGCAACAGAAAGGAGTAAAAAAAAAAAAAATTGTACTCAGACCATATTTCAGTGGGGATGAAAATATGTCCTGAGACGTCACATCAACAGTAATGAAAATTTGTACCAGACTTTACCACAGTGATAACAAAAATCTGTACTGAGACGTCACAGCAACAGAAATGACAAAAATGCCTACTGTTAAGTCATTGCGGTGATGACAAAACTCTATACTGACTCGTCACAGCCACAGCAATGACGAAAATCTTTACTGGGAAGTTACTGGAGTGATGACGATATTATGTACTGAGACGTCACAGCAACAGTGATGACGGAAACCTGTACTGACACGTCATTGCAGTGATGACGAAAATCTGTACTGAAATCTTAACAGCAACAGTGATAACGAAAATCTGTACAGGGACCTTACATGAACATTTATGACAAAAATGTCTACTAAGATTTTATTGCAACAGCGATGACAAATATCTGTACTGAGACGTCACAGCAACAGCGATGACGCAAATCTGTACTGAGACGTCACAGCAGCGGTGACGTCAAAAATCTGCAATGAGATTTCACAGCAACAATGACGAAAATATGTGCTGAGACGTCACATCAACAGTGATGACGAAAATCTGTTCTGAGACGTCACATCAACAGTGATAACGAAAATCTGTACTGGGGCGTCACAGCAACAGTGACGTTGAAAATCTGTACTGAGACTACTACAGTGATGACAAAAATATGTACTGAGACGTCAAAGCAACAGTGATGACGAAAATTTGTACTGAGACATATTGCAGGGATGATAAAATATGTATTGAGACGTTAAAGCAACAGTGATGACAAAAATTTGTACTGAGAGGATATTGCAGTAATTACAAAAATTTGTACTCAAACGTCACAGCAACAGTGATGACAAAAATCTGTTCTGAGACGTTTCAGGAGCAGTGATGATGAAACTATGTGCTGAGATGTTACTGCAACAGTGATGACGAAAATCTGTTCTTAGACGTCACAGCAACAGTGATGACAAAGATATGCACTGAGTATTTTAGTGATGATGAAAATCTGTACTCAGACGTCACTGCTGTAATGGTAAAAATCTGTACTGCAACGTCACAGCAACAGTGAAGATGAACATCTGTACTGAGACGTCACTGCTGTGATGGTGAAAATCTATACTGAGATGTCACAGCAACAATAATGACGACATTTCAATGGTGACGAAAATCTGTACTGTGACCTCACAGCTATGATGGTGAAAATCCGTACTGTGACGTCACTGCTATGATGGTGAAAATCTGTACTGTGACGTCACTGTTATGATGGTGAAAATCTGTACTGAGGCGCCACTGCTATGATGGTGAAAATCTGTACTGTGACGTCACTGTTATGATGGTAAAAATATGTACTGTTACGTCACTGCTGTGATGGTGAAAATCTGTACTGTGACGTCACTGTTATGATGGTGAAAATCTGTACTGAGACGTCACTGCTATGATGGTGAAACTCTGTACGAGACGTTACCGCAACAATGATGACGGAAATATATATTACGAGGGCAGAGTAACACTGATGACAAAAATCTGTACTGAGACGTCACAACAACGGTGATGACTACAAGTGATTACTAAAATATGTACTGTGGCGTCACAGTAGCTGGAAAATCTTTGCTGAAACATCACTGCGGTGATGACGAAAAAATTGTTCCATCATTATGGTGTTACCAGTTACATTATATCAGATGCTAGTCGTGATCTCATTCTGCAGTGCGCGTCACTACTTCAAACCTTTTTCTTTTTAATCTATGTGTCAAAGATTATGTTGTTATTTTGTACGTCATCATAAGACTAGTGATAATCAATATGGAAATATTGCACTTAAGACAATCTGTAAGTTGTACATCACTGGTGTAATAGGATCATCTGATGATACGTTTGTACAGTGATACCTGTACTGCAATGCCGCAATGATGATAAGATATACACTAGAAATAAGAATCTTGACGGTAGTGCTGCATGATTTTAAAAAATCAACCTGTTCATATTGCTAGAAAGCAGAATCGGGTATGCAAACATTCGTGTAGAAAGTTGTGTTGGTTGGAGCGGTGGGGGTCCAGATCAATATTAATTGCATGAACATAGATTTTTAAAACGTTTCACAATATCTTAGTACGTGTAAATGTACCAAGGGTAATCTGAAATAAAATGTCATTCTCACTTTCACAGAAGTAAGGTCTACTAGGTAAGGTGGGTGATAGGGAATACATAACTAACTTTTAATAGGGATAATACTCGATTTTCCACCCTGTTCTTTTATTATTATTATTACATGGAATTTGTATAGCGCTATCTCTTGTAAGAACAAATCAAAGCGCTTGTATTTGACCTACAGAGCCACAGATCATGCTGCCACCAGGCGCAAAGATCAACGACGAACAACGATGATCAACTGTTGTTGTCTTGTTGCTGCTGTACACTTTAGAGCGCAAAGCCTGGGCAAGTATGTATGGAGGGCAAGCTGTTACCCATGCAGCAGACCCCCCTTCTCCACGGCACTGGAATGATCCATTGGAAGGGCATTGACCGATACGAATGGTTCCAGCACCGTCGCAGGAGCCACCAGAACGTTGCCATATACCTACAGCCCCGAGCCGCTCTGGGACTCCAACTCCCCGATTTTTCTCAGGGATGGTGTCTAAACACGACACCTGTGTGCATGCTGGTTTGTTATAATTTTGTCATCCGCTCCTACCGGCACACGATGGCCTACTCTTCCGAAAGGTGGAATGGGGTTTTAACGTGTGCGCAAGATGTTCTGCGTGCATTCGCACACGGGGCCTCGGTTTCGAGTCTCATCCGAATGACTTTGACATTCAGTTCGATTTTTCTTCAGATAGACAGCTCAGTCTCTGGCGAAAGCAGCTGAACGGTGCATATTCTTCTGCATTCACTGGCAATGCTAATTTTTTAACCGGTCTGGATGGAAGTCTGCAGTCTGTCGTAGTGACCCCGCCGGTCCCCAGAGTTTTTCCAGGAGCTCTACCGGGCTGAGCCACGTCTGGTGTCTCAGAGCGAGCAGGTACTCCAAGCTGCCATAGCGCTTCTTGGCCACGGGGGTAGGATTGGACCATATCCTCTTTCGGAGTGCCTCATGTAGCGGGCAGGACTACAGCACATGTTCTGTTGTCTGGCTGCCAGTCTTGCAAGGGCAATGCTCTGTGTGGCCTGTGTGGGGTTTCATGTACATATATCACTTGTAGTTTAGGTGTTTGTTGCCTGTCCTGATACCTAGAAACGATTATCAGGAAAGGCATGATGCTGGGCATTAACTCCACTCCTGGTTACCGACACAGCGACTGATTGAATTCCCTGTCCCGTACAAATATGAAGTACAAGACTTGAAATATGTCTCTCGAGAGAAATTTGAATACAAATACTTTGTTATCTCACAACAGAGAATCCAGTTTCCAAACCAAAAACATCACACAGACTCAGGGGCATGAAGGTTAAGGCACACAATATACTTGTGTCTATGGCATCACGAGACTTGTTTCAGCATCTGGGGTGAAGAGGACCACAGCCCCAAAAGCAATGGAAGAGGACGCCGTAAAGTGTTCTGGCTGTATCTAGCTGAAGATAAATTCATAATCTTTAATTTCCTAACAACAGGTGGGGTTTCGGCAAATTGGTTAAACCATGTGGCAACTTGGGCCTTGAGGTACCCTTAATCCACAGATGCGACTTGATGCCTCCTGTCTTGGCAGGGGGGGGGGGGGGGAGGGGGGGCAACAACAGAGATCTTCTAGGGGTCAGAATATGCATGTGGCCCAGCCTTCGTGGTACACTTGGTTGAAGGCAGTTTCTTCTCTGGAGACCCTCTGCTAGCCAACTCTCCTTACAGTTTTTCTTATTCCAAATCAAGGCGGATCGGTGGTCTAGGTGGTAACACGCCTCGCCTAGAAAGCAAAAAATCCGGGTCGGAGTGTGCGGTGGTTCGTATCCCGTTTGGGCCCAAAACTTTTTCCCCATCCAGTAGACCCTGAGTGGTGGTCTGGGCGCTAGTCTTTCGGATGAGACGATAAACCGAGGTCCCGTGTGTTACACATCACTATTTAGCGCACATAAAAGAACCCACGGCAACAAGGGGGTTGACCCTGGCAAAATTCTGTAGAAAAAGCCACTCCGATAGGGAAACAAATACAGTTGCATACAGAAAAAAAGAAGAAGAAGATGGGTAGGCGCTGCACTTGTGACTACGCGCTCTCCCCGGGGAGAACAGCCCGAATTTCATGCAGAGAAATCTACTGTGAGATAATGTGGTACAAAATACAAAAAAATATATATATATTCTTATAGCTCTGTCTCTCTGCCTCCATCGCCGCTGCTGAGTTAACTACGATCTCCTGTAGCCCTCATAGACCTCTGACCTCAGCGAGGTGGGCAGTGTAGTTGGTGGTCTGCCTCCTTTCCTTCTGCCTTTAGCCTTGCCTTGCAGAACTGTCGTCATCAAAATAATTTTGTTTGTTTGCTTCTTTCCTTGTAAATTCCATCTTCTCTGGTCTCCGAAGAATTAGTTCTTGATCCTTCTCTGTGTGGCAATACTCATGACGATAGAACTCCTTTTGGTGGGGGGGGGGGTCTCTTTTTTTTGTTGGCGGATATGGTATTGTATTGTTGACAAGTGTTGTGACATGTTCAAGTAAATCAGTATTATATCGGTGTGGATTTTAGTGTTGAAACTTGGGCGCTTTTTTTTTCATTAAAAATGTGAGGCTGGAGCAAATTGCGCCAAAAGCATTGACTGAAAAACTCTGAAGAATGAAACTTAAAGAGTTTTGACTCTGCATAGAACCAGGAGTGTTCTTACTCCTTTAATTGGCATATGTTCTGTTGTTTGCTCTGTGCATTGTGTGTGTGTGTGTGTGTGTGTGTGTGTGTGTGTGTGGGGTGTTGTTGTGTTTGTCGCGCGTACGTGCGTGCGTGCGTGTGGGGTGTGTGTGTGCATGCGTGCGTGCGTGCGTGTGTGTGTGTGTGTGTGTGTGTGTGTGTGTGTGTGTGTGTGTGTGTGTGTGTTCATCAGCAAGTACCCCACTTTTGTTTGCTCTGTCACAAATCTGCACATGGCTGTTATCGTTTATGGTTAAGTATTGTGTACTTAGGTAGTTTTTGTTAGTGTGGTACATAGATGGATCAGTAAGATCTACAACCCTTTCCCCATTCACAAGACCGCGAGCAGTAGTCTGGGTGCTAGTCTTTCAGATGAGACGATACACCGAGGTTCCATGTACAGAATGCATTCAGCACACGTAAAAGAGCCTTGTCCAGCAAGTGTTGTCCCAGGCAAAATTCGGCACAAAACCCTGCTCTCCTAGGGAAGCAAATGCACCGGTAACTGGCCTACACGACGGCTAGAGCAGCCCAGAATTTCACGTATAGAAATTTGCCGTGACTGAAAGTGATTTACAATTCAATACAATAGAAAGAAACGCACACAATACAACACAATACAACACAATACAATACAATACAATACAACACAATACAACACAATGCAATACTGGCATACAGTTTAAACACAAACCCCCACCATCCTCTCCTTCCTTCCCTTCTCCTGAAAATCAAGGTGTAATAGTGATAACTTTCTAATGTGTTTGGAGTGACCAAAAGAACATTTGCTTTTGTCGGCCTAGAGGGCTTTTAATTCTCCTCTTGCAATTTTTTTTCAATGAAGTTTTAGTAATGTCCCGTACATTTTTATTTCAATCATACACTTAAGAGCATGCATGCTGCTAGCACGTGAACACACACACACACACGCGCGCGCGCGCGCGCACGCACGCACGCACACGCACGCACGCACGCACGCACGCAAGCACGCAAGCACGCACGCACAACAAGAGTTCTTTTTGTTGATGATTTGCATTATTGGAGTATGAGTGTATTATGGATGTCGGGTGACATTGATGTCGGGTGAAAGGTGACTTCAGAGAAATATCTTTGTCACATTACTTAAGCCATTTTCAGCCTATAAGGCACGTTTACTACACAGTCCACATAAACTATTGCATTGATAATCTTCGTTGAGTTGTTTGTGTGCCTACCATCCTTCATCGTGTGGTTGAATGTGTGTCATTATTGGATAAATAAATTTGATCTATATGGAAATACTTGCCACAGACAAGGTCTTGATTTGAGAGTCGTAAAAAAAAAGAAGAAGAAAGTTGGCATGAGTGTCTGAATGTGCAGCACACAACTCCCCCCACTCCTGTCTGCAGCTGTATTTGTTTTCTCATCAGAGTAGCTTTTTTCTACATAATTTTGCCAGGGACAACGCTCCTGTTGCCGTGGGTTCTTTTACGTGCGTTAAATAATGATGTGTAACACACGGGACCTCGGTTTATCGTTTCATCCGAAAGACTAGCGCCCAGACCACCACTCATGGTCTAATGGATGGGGGAAAAGTTTCGGGCCCAAACGGGATTCGAACCACCGCACACTCCGACCCGGTCTGTCCGCTTTTTAAACAGGTGCATAACCTATAGACCACCGATCCACCCCTCTTGCTCTCAATCTTGCCCTGGGCCAGTCTTTGTGACATGGCAGCTCAGATGTCTCATAGCATGTCCAAAATGACAGAACATCTTGCGAACACGTAAAAACCAGTTCCCCATTCTGCAAGAGAAGGCCATTGTGTGCCGGTGGGAACGGATGACAGAATTTACAAAACTGCATACACACGGGGACAGGATGTAAAAATGCACATGAGCGCTTTTTCCATTATCCACGAAATAAGGATTTAAAAAAATAAACACACACACACACAGTACCCGTGTGTGTGCAGTTCTGTAAATTTGTCACCTGTTCCACCGGCACACAATGACCTACTCTTCCGCAGAACATGTTGCGCAAACGTTAAAAATCCTGTTCTGTTTTCGAAAGAGTAGGCCATTGTGTGCCGATGGTAACAGATGACTAAACTTACGAAACTGCATACACAGGGGGACTGGTTGTAAAAAAACACATGAGTGCTTATTCCATTATTCTCGATATACAAGAATACTTAAAAAGAGGTTTTTTTAAGCGGAAAATGTTTTACCATGTGCATAAGATGTTCTGCGCGCGTTCGCACACGGAACTTCGGTTTATAGTCTTATCGTAAGGATTCTCTGTGTGTGCGCACACACATGCACACGCACGCATACACATAGAGGTGCGCGCACACACACACACACATACGCACATACGCACACACGCACGCACGCACGCACGCACACACACACACACACACACACACACACACACACACACACACACACAGGGGGGGTGGGGGGACGGATAGCCTAGTGGTCAGAACATTGCGCTGGCAATTTGACGACCCAGGTTCGAGTCCCGTCGAGGAGATTTTTCTCCTGGAGTTAACATCAGTGCTGACTCCACTCTCCCCGAAAGTCCTTCGGATGAGACTTTAAACCGAGGCTCCGTGTGTAAACGCACGCAGAACAGCTTGCGCACACGTTAAATCCTGTTCCGCTTTTCGTAAGAGTAGGCCATCGTGTGCCGGTGGGAACAGATGACATTTACAATACTGCGTACACACGGGGACTGGGCGTAAAAAAACAGAAGAGTGCTTATTTCATTATCCTCGATAGAAAAAAAATCAAAATAAATCCAAATCAAACACACACACACACACACACACACACACACACACACACACACACACACACACACACACACACACACACACACACACATCTAGCGCAGACGTTAAAACCCGTTCCGCTTTTCGGAAAGGTAGGCCATGGTGTGCCGGTGGGAACGGATGACAAAATTTACAAAACCACATACCCACCGGGATTGGATGTTAAAATCTATATGAGTGCTTATAAATTCCATTATCCTCAAAATAAAAGATTAAAAAGATTAAATGCTTCGGAGGAGACTATAGACCAAGATCCGGAGCGTGAACGCATGCAGGGCATCGCGCCCCAACTTGTCTGTGTACGTGCGCCTGTGTGTGTGTGTGTGTGTGTGTGTGTGTGTGTGTGTGTGTGTGTGTGTTGTGTGTGTGTGTGTGTGTGTGTGTGTGTGTGTGTGTGTGTGTGTGCGTGTGTGTGTGTGCCGGTGGAAACGTATGAATAAATGTATAAAACTGCACACACACGGGTACTGGATGTAAAAAAAAAAAAAGCTAATGAGTGCTGTTTTCATTATCCTCGAAAAAAAGGAATAAAAAATATTAATAAATAAATTAATAAACAACACACACACACACACACACACACACACACACACACACACACACACACACACACACACACACACACACACACACACACACACACACACAGGTAAGCGCACGCACACACATAGAAGCGCGCGCATACACACACGCGCAGCGCACACACACACACTCACGCACACACACACATGCACACACACACGCACGTACACATGTACGCGCGAGCGCGCGCCCACGCACACACACACACACACAAACACACACACACACAAACACACACACACACAAACACACACACACACACACACACACACACACACACACACACACACACACACACACACACAGACACACACACACACACACACACACACACACACACACACACACACACCCGTTGGCAATTTGACGACCCAGGTTCGAGTCCGGTCGAGGAGATTTTTCTCCTGGAGTTAACATCAGTGCTGACTCCACTCTCCCCGAAAGTCCTTCGGATGAGACTTTAAACCGAGGCCCCCGGTGCGAACGCATGCAGAACATCTTGCGCACACGTTAAATCCTGTTCCGCCTTTCGTAAGAGTAGGCCATCGTGTGCCGGTGGGAACAGATGACATTTACAAAACTGCGTACACACGGGGACTGGATGGAAAAAAGCACAAGAGTGCTTATTCCATTATCATCATATAAAAGAATAAATCAATCAAAATAAATCAAACACACACACACACACACACACACACACACACACACACACACACACACACACACACACACACACACACACACACACACACACACACACACACAAGGGGGACGGAATAACCTAGTGGTCAGAACATTGCATTCGCAATTTGACGACCCGGGTTCGATTCCCGTTTGAGGATGCTTTTCCCCTGGAGTTAACATCAGTGCTGACTCCATTCTCCCCAAAAATCCTTGGATGAGTGCTTATTCCATTATCATCGATATAAAAGAAATAATAATAATGATAATAAACACACACACACACACACACACACACACACACGCACACGCACACGCACACGCACACACACCACACACACACACACACACACACACACACACACACACACACACACACGCACACGCACACGCACACCGCACACACACACACCACACACACACACACACACACACACACACACACACACACACACACACACCACACACACACACACACACAGAATCCTTACGATAAGACTATAAACCGAAGTTCCGTGTGCGAACGCGCGCAGAACATCTTATGCACATGGTAAAACATTTTCCGCTTTAAAAAAACTCTTTTTAAGTATTCTTGTATATCGAGAATAATGGAATAAGCACTCATGTGTTTTTTTACAACCAGTCCCCCTGTGTATGCAGTTTCGTAAGTTTAGTCATCTGTTACCATCGGCACACAATGGCCTACTCTTTCGAAAACAGAACAGGATTTTTAACGTTTGCGCAACATGTTCTGCGGAAGAGTAGGTCATTGTGTGCCGGTGGGAACAGGTGACAAAATTTACAGAACTGCACACACACGGGTACTGGTTGTGAAAAAATCACATCAGTGCTTATTCCCTTATCCTGGGGAGGGGGGGGGGGGGATAGCGTAGTGGTTAGAACATTGCGCTCGCAATCTGACGACCCGGGTTCGAATCCCGTTCAAGGGGATTTTCCCCCTGGAGTTAACATCAGTGCTGACTCCACTCTCTCCAAAAGTCCTTCGATGAGACTATAAACCGAGGCCCCGTATGCGAACGCTCGCAGAACATCTTGCGCACAAGTGAAATCCTGTTCCGCTTTTCGGAAAAGTAGGCTATTGTGTGCCGGTGGGAACAGATGACAAAAATTACAAAAACTGCATACACACAGGGACTGGATGTAAACAATAAATACAGGAATTCTTATCCCATTGTCCTCGTTATAAATGAATAAATGAATAAAATAAGTAAATAAATAAATAAATCTATAAATAAATAAATAATAAATAAATCCTCGAAATAAAAGAATAAAATTAATAGAGACAGAGACAGAAGGGATTTAGGGAAAATTAGATTTGCGTTTCAAGCCGAATTTCCGGAAGTTATAACAAAGTGTTTCCCCTTGTGTAAACCTGGTCATGTGACATGCAGACGATTGATCTGCAAACTCTGACTAGGAAATAATCTGTGCCACTGTTTTCCGTTTGTGAAACCTATTGTTTGAGATATGAGATAAACTATTTCACTATGCACGACGCATTCGAAGCCGATCCTATTTTGGATAATTGCCACTCGGCATCGAGTCCATCGCTTGTTATGGTAAGTAAATTTCATTGAAACCCGCCGCAAACTGCGTCGAAGGCGTTTTCATGTTTCACTGTTTTGTCTTTACTTCAGACATGTATACATGTACAATGATTGTCAGTGAGTAGTTGCAAACAGTTTTGTATAGTGTCTCATTCACATAGATACCAACTTCATGGTAATACTCATCCCCTCACTTCTGAAACGTTTGTGATCGTGATTTTAGTCTTCATCATTTGACCTTATTTCGGCCCAGAACTTGTCCCTGGAGAGTATGCTTTCTCCATTGATACAGTTTGTAAACCAAACATTTCTGCAGTGGAGACCTAAAAGCCCACTGTACCATTCATTACATAAACCAGATATATCATACTAGTGTATAATGACATGAAAAGAATGCCTATAGATACAGATTGCATCTAGACCTGACAGCTAGGCACAGGTTTGGATCTGAAGCCAGTGAAGGAAATAATACTTTTTTTTAATAGTACTTACTGGTTAGTACTTGGTAATAAATAGTGCCGTACATAGTGGGTTTCGTCAAACCGCTCATGAGGACCTCTCAAAGTTATACTCCCAAGATAATTATTTCCTGGCTCTCATT
Organism: Stramonita haemastoma; assembly: GCA_030674155.1. Taxonomy (NCBI): domain Eukaryota; kingdom Metazoa; phylum Mollusca; class Gastropoda; order Neogastropoda; family Muricidae; genus Stramonita; species Stramonita haemastoma. The sequence goes on along the minus strand of CM060324.1, from coordinate 28,246,613 downwards.
CATGAATCTTTTTTTTCAATTTTATTTGCTCAAAAACAATCACAGACCAAAGTAAAAGTGAAGCATGCTTAGTCAAGTGATTAAGATGGTTTAACTTCATCTTCATTCTCATGAGTGTTTAAAGTCACGATTTTGGATCTCGGCAACAGTGGTTGGTTGAATAAGAGTGAGGATTTTTATGACCTCCCAGGCCGTCTAAGACTTGTGCAGATCTGCCATAGTCATAATTCCTGTCTTACTCAGTGTGCACAAGATCAGTATATATATATTATTATATATTAATATATATATATGTACTGATCTTGTGCACATATATTAAGTGCACATATATTTAGTTGAACATAATATATATCATTATGTTAAACTAAAGATCCTATAGTTCATACTTGTCAGTGTTTCACTGTTTGGTAAGTTACAAAAATGCAGACATACCCACTAACCCAGCATATAAAATAGTACACTCATGCAACAGATGGAATGTGTAGTTGAGGCCAGTGGGAAGATCTCAGGCTCTAGCACTGTAGCAGAATTACAAATCATGTGTGCATGCATGACATGGGAAGGAAACACAGAGAAGAGGCAAAAAGTCATGTGTCAGATGATGTTTTTGTTTTTAGCTTTTGGTGTATTCCGATATATATTATTTGTTATGTTCAAACATGCCATAATTATGCAATGTATACTGCAAAATACATACCACTATCTCAGTATCTGTAATGTGCTATGCTGACACTGATGCCATGGTGATACATTCCACTGCATGGCATGTAGTATGTTGGTGCTGGTCATAGTTGTTATTGTGCATGCCACTGTATGTTATTAATTATTATTATGGGGGTTTTGTATGCCAATCTATCTATTTATCCCTTAGTCTGGTGACCGTGGGGGTGCCCCTGAAGACTTTTCAGCCAGTTCAGGCAGTTCCCTCCATTCCTCTCTCTGTTCTGCCTTTCTCAAAATTTGGTTGAGTTCTACTTCTAGGCCTGTCCATTCACTGATACATGTCCTCCCATCTCTTCCTTGGTCTGCCTCTTTTTCTTCCTCCCTGGACAGTGCCTTACAATATTGTTTTTGCAAGTCCTTTCGATCTTGTGACATGCCCATACCATTTAAGTTTATGCCTCTTTATGCCATTATACTTTATATTATAATTGTGTAATTTTGGTCTTGGCTCTAGACCGCAGTTACCCATGCAGCAGACACACACACACACCCATGTCGCTGGAACGGTCCATTTGGAAGGCAGTCATGCATGGTTCCAGTGCCATCACAATAGCCACCAGAAAGTCACCATAATGTACTAGTATTACTACATTTACAGCCCCAAACCACCCTGGGGACTCCAATTGCCTGATTTTTCCTCAGGATTGGTGTCTAAACATAACATGTATGCATAGTGTTTGTTGTTTTTTGTCATCCACTCCGTCCAGCACACAATGGCCTGCTCTTTAGAAAGGTGAAACGGGTTTTGTGTGTGCAAGATGTTATTTGCACATGGGGTTTCACTTTATTGTCTCATCTGAATGTCTCAGTGTCTGGATATTATGCTTCCATACTATCATGACTATAGTATGAGCATAGAGCTGCTCTTTTTTCTACAGAATTTTTCAAGAACAACATAGTATTTTTCAAGTTATTCATTTTGCCATGGGTTCTTGTAGTTTTTCATGCAGTACATAACTTCATAGGTAATACAATTTAATACTGTTAAAGTGTTACATTGGTACATGCCACTTTGACTATGTAATTAATCAACCGAAGCCAGTTCTTCTTTGGTCCGTGCCACTGTATTGATAGTGTACTTGTGTTGTTACAGATAACATTTTGCTTGTGGGCACCAAGCAAGGTCATCTGCTGCAGTACAGAATCACCAGAAATCCTCCCTCAGGTAAATCAGCATTACATTTCAAAAATTAAATAGCATTATTCTTCTGCCTTTAGTTTTATTTAAAAAATACTCAGTATCTGAGTATGATCCTCACAATATGTTCATCATTTTGTGTTTATCATTTATGTAGTTCAGCCAGCCATGAGAACATTAGTGCAGTAAAGCCACAACCCTGTCACAAAAAAAACAGTTTTGATTTTGTTTTTTTAATTTGTAAACCGTCAGTTCAAAACAGAGTTAAACAAGGCTACTTAAAACAAGCATCAGTGACCAAGGAGCTCTGTAGTGACCTGGAGGACGGACCTCTCTGCTGTTTTCATTGCACAATTTGCAGAGATTGAGTGGTTCAGCTGATGAATGCATAAGAAAAAATTAGCTTAAGGATTTGCTGAAAAAAATGTTTATAAATATCTTTATGGCAGCATTGTATACAAAAATGAAAAATATACTTTAAATTATACATTATATGATAAACATGTCTTTACTTGAATTCTATTATGTACATTGTTCTGATGTTCCAGAATAGTTTTTAATCATTGTTTTGGGAGAACCTCTTAGTTCGTTCTTTCATTATCACATTAAACTCTGAGAATATTTCTTATTAGTAATAGTATTATATTTTTTTGTGCGACATGCTATCGATCCTCTCTCTAAGATCTATTCAAAGCTGTGATTGTGCTGCCTGACTCTTGTCTGTTTCAAGCTGTGTCAGTGTGTGTGTTTTGTCTGTCGCAATATGTGTGTGTGTGCATAGGTGTGTGTGTGTTGCTCTGTGAGTGTGTGTGTGTGGTGTGTGTGTGTGTGTGTGTGTGTGTGTGTGTGTGTGTGTGTGTGTGTGTGTATCTGGTGTGTTTGTGTCTGTGTCAGTTTGTGTCTGTGTCACTGTAGTGTGTGTGTGTGTGTGTGTGTGTGTGTGTGTGTGTGTGTGTGTGTGTGTTGTGTGTGTGTGTGGTGTTGAAAGTCTTCTTTTTCTACAAACAGTTGTGGGTTTTTTGCTCTCCTTTACTGCTTTAGTCTACAGGTCCTATCCATGTGACATTGCATTGTGTACATTTATTTTGAAATCTGTATTTCAGAGGCCAAGAAGTACCATACAGATTTAGAAAGATCCAATAAATCCTTTTCCAAAAAGCCCATTACCCAGGTAAGGAATCTGCATGGTGTGTTTGTTTATAAATAAAATTTGCTCGTTTGTTTAGGGTTTTGTTTTCCTTTAATATATATTTTACTTGCAAATTATCTATTTGCCTCAAGAGGGAAGGTGGCAGGACAGTTAAGAAGATTTCACCTGCCAACATGTAAATGATGAGGTACTAGGTTTGATTCCCAGCCTTGCCTTCTCTTCCAAATTTGATGAAAAAAAATAGAACTGAATGCCACAGTCCTTTGAATCAGACTATAAAACAAGGGGCTGTGTCCAAATACAAGCAGAATATCATGTGCGCATGTGTAATATATTGTATATTAAAAACTCATTCTGCCTTTCGGAAGAGTAGGCCATTTCGTGCCTGTACGAGCGGACGACAATTTTTTTTTAAATGCATGCTCACAGGTGTTGTGTTTAGATGCCATCCCTAAAGTCAGAATGTGGTGACCTGAAAGGGGTAGGGGGGGGGGGGGGGGTAATAAAATGGTTGCATACACAAAAACCTCACCAATGGTGAACCTTGAAGTTCTAGCCAAGAATGGGGGGAGGCGGACTATTTGCTTGAAGCAGAACTTTGTTTTAGGGGACAGGATAGCTCAGTGGTCAGAGCACTCGCTTTCCCCCAGCCAATGTTAAGCAGCATCAAGCATAGTTACCAATTGGATGGGTGACCATTTACACGCCTTGGCTTCAGTACAGTTCGTCCTGTTCACCCAGCTGTAAATGGGCACCTGCCCTCTTTAGGGTCAGGGAAGGTAAAGCAGCAAGGGAGAGGAGATGGGCAACACCCTCAATATGCTGGCCTTTAGAGAAGCTGAGGTCTCTGCCACCTCTCTCCCCTACGACCACACAGGTTATGGGACACCTTTACCTTTTTACCTTTACCTAGAACTTTGTATTCATATCATTAATTCTGAAATAAAAGTGTCTTATTTTTAGTTTATCAATTTCACATGATTTTATCTGGCAAAGCATCAAAGTTGTATACTGATCAAATTCATGTAGCATGACTTTGGCTTGCTTAGTTGCTAACTCACTGTAACTGTGAAATAACAAGTAGAATAATTTATAAATATTTTATACATCATTTAACTCTTCAACAAATGAGTATATATCTCTTCTGTATGTATCCCCCCCCCCTCTCTCTCTCTCTCTCTCTCCTCTCTCTCTCTCTCTCTCTCTCTCTCCTCTCTCTCTCTCTCTCTCTCTCTCTCTCTCTCTCTCTCTCTGTGTCTGTATCTATCTGTCTGTCTTCTGTCTGTCTCTCTCTCTCTCTCTCTCTCTCTCTCTCTCTTCCTCTCTCTCTCTCTCTCTCTCTCTCTCTCTCTCTTCTCTCACTGTGCTATCATACCTTGATGTGATGTCTTCTTTGTTTCCATGCAGGTGACAGCCGTTCCAGAACTATTCATTTTGATCAGTCTCTCAGGTAAGGGAAGAGACAGAAATTTCTGTCTGGCTCTGTGTCAAACTGTTTCATGAGGAGGAGGAGGAAAAAGAACAAGAAGAAGAATGATGAGAAGAAGAAAGTGATGATAATGATGGCAATTGCAATAAAAGTTATGATAATACACGATGAAACTTTTTGTTCCATGCATCACTGAAAAAAGGTGAAGATACAAAAGCTTCTTGGCAATATTTTTCGAGTCTCTTCTGTTTTATTTATCATTATTCTAGTGCTTGATGGATAAATTGTGTCTATCAGTATTGGTACCATTTGTGTCACTATGAGTATGACAGTATGATTATCATATGTAGTGTGAATTTAATACATCATGAATACTTTTCCACACCAAAATTACCCATGTTGCTGTTTATGCCTATCTCTTTTTCAGGAACCTATTTTTTCTTTGCAGAATAAGTTGGAAGAGCATGTTTTAATTGTGTTTTTTTAGCCTTGATTATTCTTTGAAATTATTTGATAGTCAGAAGTGTGTGTTTGGTTGGGTTGATTTCTTATTGTTTGTTGTTGTTGTTCTTGTTCTTGTTGTGTGTGTGTGTGTGTACATGTGCTAAAGTACTTGTGGCAGTATCTTATTCTTAATCAACTCAAGTTCCAAGATCACAATATCATTACCAAATCACAGTTTTAGGCAAAGAAACATGCGGTATATGTGTGCATTATGTCTGTGAAACGTAGTACATGTGTTTGCATAGATAAGTAAATATCTCATCATCTGATGCTGTGTATGTTTTGGGGGGGTGTTTTTTTGCAGGCATGCATATGTATGAGTATGTGTTCTTATACGTGTGTGTGCGCATGTGTGCAGACAATGTGATCAGTGTGCATGATCTGGTGACCTTCAACCTCATCACCACAGTCAACAAGACCAAGGGAGCCACTCTGTTTGCTGTGGACTGCAAAGTGAGTAGTCACCTCCTGGGTGAGTGATTTTCACCTCATCAGGGAGTGTTTTCACCTCCTGGGTGAGTGATTTTCACCTCATCAGGGAGTGTTTTCACCTCCTGGGTGAGTGATTTTCACTCATCAGGGAGTGTTTTCACCTCCTGGGTGAGTGATTTTCATCTCATCAGGGAGAGTTTTCACCTCAGGGAGCATTTTCATCTCCCCAGGGAGTGTTTGTTTTCACCTCCTCAGGGAGCGTTTTTGCCTACTCAGAGAGTGTTTTCACCTCCTCAGAGAGCATTACCTCCTCAAGTAGTGTTTTCACCCACTCAGGGAGTGTTTGTCACCTTCTCTGGGGGTGTTTTTCACCTCCTCTGGGGGTGTTTTTCACCTCCTCAGGGAGCATTTCCACCTCACCAGGGAATGTTTTTACCTCATGTGGTAAAGAAGATATAGAAATATGGAATTAGACATTAATACCTTGTGAATTTGTGTGACGATGCTAGTGATGGGGTGTAAATGATACATGAATATGAATTAAAGATGTGATGTAAAGAAGATGTGGTGATGTGTTACAGTCCTGCCCCACACAGACAGGCAGCACACAGTATGAACTGAGGATTGGGGTGGCCTCCAAGAGAAAAATACAGGTAGACATGTATCTTTTTCACCTTTTGCACGTTTAGTTGTTTTGAGGGGAATTTTTTCTCACCTGTAGCTGAAAATAGAAATTTAATGAAAATACCCAAGGCTGTTAGCTCCTTGGCACTGTGCTGAAGGTATAGTCATAGCTTTGGCACATCTTTGGCTCAGCGTGCTGCACACAGTCTTACACTTCAGCAAAAGTTTGAACTATTTTAAAGACACAATTCTATTCACTATTCAATTCACCATGGTTTTTTCCCATTAACTCTTTTGAGCTATAGAGAAAGAACAAGTATACATATCAGTAAAAGAATGATAGATATAAAATAGAAATAGCAAAATCCAAGTATACAAAAGACAACAGTAATGATAACAACATGGTTATGCACTGCAAGGCTCATTTCTTGGGAAATTATTCAGGATGAAGATAAATTCTTTTCTTATCTAGAGTTGTTTTTCATCAACCCATATAGATAGTACCAGAACAAAATTGTTTTGCAACAAATCAGAATTCAGACTGTGTACAATGTATGACCATTTTTCTCTTTATGCAGTGTGTAGACTAGCATGTATACTGCAAACTGATTTAGAAGAGGAATGCAGCTTTCTTTGGTGTGAAATTACATTTTACCCTGTCGATCTGATCATTGATCAATACCATAGTTAATGTCTTTGTAAGTGTAGTGTATGTTTCCAAATTTTCCTGCTTTTTTGTATCTTGAGGTATAATTTGAACATTCTTAAAAGAATAAGCAGAAACACACATGAAAATACTGTCAGTTCAAAAGTAGACTGACAATTGTTGTGAATCATATTTTAATTAGTATGCTATTATTATTTTTGTGTAAGTATGTTGTTGAATTGTTTGAATGTGACCAAAATGGTTTATCATGGTAGAATAGACAGGCCAATTTTATTGAAGGAAAACAACATAATTAAGAAAGATTTTTTTTACCTAACACTAATACTAACCCTCAGTTTTGAAGAAAACACTTTTTGTGTGTGTTCATTTTATGTCATGTCTGTAATATGTCTGAGCTCAACAGCAATTGATCTGTCTGTCTGTGCAGCTTTTCTACTGGAAAAACAGAGAATTTCATGAACTTCTGGTAAGTTGGCTTCTGTGATAGATATGGTTTGTTGAAAAAACTTTGCACAAGATTAGATAACATTTATCTGTAACATGTTTGGAGATTTCTAGACATGTGTGGTTCTGATTGTATGCAGTCTCTGTAATATTTGTGTGAGTTTGAGAAGTGTAAGATTTCCCTGTGGACGTGTCAGGGGCTGTTTCAGTGTAAACAGTATCCCTAGTATCCCCTATCTTTCCCACTGCATGTGTTCATTTTATTTTTCTGTCAGGCAACATTTTTGACTTTTTTATGGTCATCTGTTTTCACTGATTTTTTCTTGTAAAGTCTTTTCATAAATATTATGGTGAAAAACTTTTTTTTTATGATTCTGAAAAATTGCTCTTTTGAGAACTGCTATTAGTGCTTTTTTTTTCACCTTGGCAGTTTGAATTTTCTTTAAAATTTTAAAATGTCAGAAATGATAATCGAATTCCTTAATCATGACTTAAATTTTCTTCTGTAATTCTGTGTGATGCTCTGCATGACATCATATACTGTTCCATATCATACAGTTGTAGGCTGTTTTCAACAAAATATTTGCCAGGGACATAAGTTTTGTTGCCCTGAGTTCTGTTACATGCATTAAAAGCACTTTGCATGAGGCACTTTGGTTTATCTCATCATCTGAAAGACAAACACGTAGACCACCACTCAAACTCTTCACAGTGAACAAATTCAACATCATCCAGTCAAGAGTGCTAAATTTAGCATGCTCCTTCCTTTTACTTAGTCCATGACTGGTCAGCTCCTGCTATAGTTAGCACCAGCTGGCCCCAGCTGGGCTGGGATGGGATGGAATAATTAGCAGCTGAAAGGAGCCAAAAGTTGGGAGAAACTGACAGCTGTGTCTTCTGAGTGGGTAAAAAAGTCTAGCTGCAGACCCGGATTTGAACTTAGAGCCTCTTACATTCTTAGTTTCTTGTTGGGAGCATCACTGCTAGACCATAGATCCAAAGAATCGTCAAAGATAATCACCACTGTGATGAAAGACAGAGTGTTCTCTTGTTGGTGGTCTGGTGGTGGCCTGACATTATATTCCCACGTGGATTTTTGGCTGTTGGGGGGCAACAATGAGCCAGAGTGTGGGTTTGGATCTGCATTATGCAGTTGAGGTGAGTGCCTGTCAAGTTGTAAGTTTAACCCTCTTGCATTCAGATTCTCTGAACACAAACTGCCTCTAGATTTCGCATTCCATCACAAATCAGGCTAGGCACACATGCTCACTGGCCTTTACCTCCTTTAAGTACATACCAGCAGCTGTAATTACTTCCAGATTCTCAATGGAGTTCCTACCTCTAGCCTGACAGAGCTTTGACATGTGGTAGCAATTAGTGATGGTCACAGTGTGATGGAAATCTCTTGTGTGTAAATCCCCAGCAAATCCCGGTTCCGGGATTCAGGGTGGGGCAATTGTTCAATCTGGGCAAATCCGGTTAGGGACTAAGAGGGTTAAACAGTTATTTTTAAAAGCTGAAAGTGAAATTAGATGAAGTGCTTCTAATGATGGCGAATGCTGTTTGCAGTAGTTCTGAAAAAAAAATTTTTTAAGAAGTGACTATATTCTTGTTTTCCTGCCTCATCCTTTGTGACATTCCTGTCCTGCTGTTCCTATGCGACTCAGTCTGATCTCTCCACCCCAGCCATACTAGGGCTCATCATGTTGTATCCTCAGGGTCAGATGTCCTCTGGGCGTTTGTTTTATCAATGTAAAGTCACTTTGAGGTCACCAACCAGAAAGATCCACACTGCTGCTGGATCACTGGTGGTGTTCAGTGGTGCCTGTTCTGAGCCATCATAGGCAGGACATTATCTGCTAAGCCCTTTATTGGCAACAGTTTGGTCATGGAGCCAGATTGAGTGAGAGTGACCACCATAATGAACCTCCAACCCTGCAGACTTGGACACCAACTCACCTCAGGTACAGTAGTGTATTAAGAAACTGAAACCAAGGTCACCTTGAGACCATAGGAACAGGGGCCACCACATCAGAGACAGTTTCTTTTATCGCATGGTTATCACTAGTGATGAGTTTAATGTAATGAAGTGTGGTGTGGCTTTGAAATTTCTTGACAGGGCTGTACTGTATACTTTCTATCATGATTTATCCCGGCATCAACTGGGCCCTGAGAGATCACACGTGCAATGTTGGTCAAGTAACACTCTCAAAATCACATCGAAAAAGTGGATGATGTTTGGCTGTGTGGTCTCAGCCTTCCCTTAGAGCCCATAGCAAACTTATTTTGGGTTTGAATCGGAAGTACCAAAAAAAACTCTTACGATTCCCATGGAACTCAAACCCGCGACCTTCCCACAGAAACCAAACATGCTAACCACTGCGCCATGGAGGCTGTTGCTTTGTACCTTTTTCTGTTTTTTAACCAAATCCATGAACAGTTGATGAGAAAGCAAACTGTTTCAGAGCGACCTCAGTCTGTACGATTACCCCCATGCCTTGTCATGGAGCAGAGACTCGCTATGTGTGGGCTTCAAAAGAGACTACTACATCATCAACGTAAGTTCAGCGCCGTGTTTCTTGTATCCCGCACTCCTTGTATCCCGCACTCCTTGTATCCCACACTCCTTGTATCCCGCACTCCTTGTATCCCGCATTGCTTGTACCCTGCATCGCTTGCACTCTCATTGGTGTGCTGTAGGCATAACAACAGACTTGTTTTTGAAGGAGTATTTGAAAGAGAAAAGGGCAGGCCTGGTTGAGAAATGCTGCCGTGTAATTCATCTGATTTTTTTTTTTTTAAAAGGAAGACTGAAAAAAAAAAAAAGAGAGAGAAGGGAAAAAGTTGGCATACAAAATTATCGACTACTGGTCATTAAGCACTTGCAATTAAATCAAGTCTACCTCAGAAATCAGAATGGGGCTATCTTAACGGTAGGTACAAACGGTCACATTCACAAAATCTCACCATTGGTGAACCTGAGAGGTCTAGCCAAGGAACAAAACAAAAAAAATTGAAGTCTGTCATCTTTGAACATGCCCAGAGATGAGTATTTGGGGAATTTAGTTGGATTTCAATAATGTTATAAGTTTCCCAAATCATTAAAAGTTATCTGCTTGAAGCTTTTCTGTTTTTTTTCTCTCCAAGAAATGCTTATTTATATAATATTGTTATTGGTTATTATTCATCATCACTTTTGTGTATTTCAGTCTCAGACAGGCAATCTGAAGGAGTTATTCCCAGTTGGATCGCAGCAGTTAGATCCCCTGGTTGCACGGCTCCGAGACCAGCGTCTGCTTCTGCAACGGGACAAGATGTCCATCTTTATCAACTCTGAGGGGGAGCCCACCCAGCGAGAGCCCATCAACTGGTCTGACATCCCCATCGCTATAGGTATGGGGTGTTATGTATGGTCTGACATCCCCATCACTATAGGTATGGGGTGTTGGGGTGTTATATATGGTCTGATATCCCCATCGCTATAGGTATGGGGTGTTGGGGTATGTATGGTCTGATGATTTCGCTATAGGTATGGTGTGTTGGGGTGTTATGTATGGTCTGACATCCCTATCGCTATAGGTATGGTGTGTTGGGGTGTTATATATGGTCTGATATCCCCATCGCTATAGGTATGGGGTGTTGGGGTGTTATGTATGGTCTGACATCCCCATCACTATAGGTATGGGGTGTTGGGGTGTTATGTATGGTCTGACATCCCCATCGCTATAGGTATGGGGTGTTGGGGTGTTATGTATGGTCTGACATCCCTATCGCTATAATTATGGGGTGTTGGGGTATGTATGGTCTGATGATTTCGCTATAGGTATGGTGTGTTGGGGTGTTATGTATGGTCTGACATCCCCATCGCTATAGGTATGGGGTGTTGGGGTGTTATGTATGGTCTGATGATTTCGCTATAGGTATGGGGTGTTGGGGTGTTATGTATGGTCTGACATCCCTATCGCTATAGGTATGGTGTGTTGGGGTGTTATATATGGTCTGATATCCCCATCGCTATAGGTATGGGGTGTTGGGGTGTTATATATGGTCTGATATCCCCATCGCTATAGGTATGGTGTGTTGGGGTGTTATATATGGTCTGATATCCCCATCGCTATAGGTATGGGGTGTTGGGGTGTTATGTATGGTCTGACATCCCCATCACTATAGGTATGGTGTGTTGGGGTGTTATGTATGGTCTGACATCCCCATCGCTATAGGTATGGGGTGTTGGGGTGTTATGTATGGTCTGATATCCCCATCACTATAGGTATGGGGTGTTGGGGTGTTATGTATGGTCTGACATCCCCATCGCTATAGGTATGGGTGTTGGGGTGTTATGTATGGTCTGACATCCCTATCGCTATAATTATGGGGTGTTGGGGTATGTATGGTCTGATGATTTCGCTATAGGTATGGTGTGTTGGGGTGTTATGTATGGTCTGACATCCCTATCGCTATAGGTATGGTGTGTTGGGGTGTTATGTATGGTCTGACATCCCCATCGCTATAGGTATGGTGTGTTGGGGTGTTATATATGGTCTGACATCCCTATCGCTATAGGTATGGTGTTAAAAAGTTAGTTAAAGTCTGTCCCAAGCCTAAGGCTCATCAGGCCGGTGCTTATCCCAGTTTCTGTGGTGTTAAGCGACTGAGAGTCATAGACTCCCCCCTGGATAGGATGCCAGTTTATCGCAGGGTTAACCCCCAACACAAGGTTGGTACCCCTTTTACACCTGGGTGGGGTGAGAAAATAGCCGTAAAGTGCCTTTTCCAAGGGCACAACGCCATAGTCGAAAGCTGGGATCGAACCCGCAACTTTTAGATTACGAGTCCAACGCCCTAACCACTAGACTACAGCGGCGGCTGTAGGTATGGTGTGTTGGGGTATTATGTATGGTCTGATGATTTGACTGTAGGTATGGTTTTTAAGATATTATATACAGTTTGACATCCCTATCATTATAGGTATGATGTATTGGGGTATTACGTATGATCTGATGATATCACTATAGGCATGGTGGGTAAGATATTATGAAGGTCTCACATCCCTATCACTGTAGGTATGGTGTTATAGGGCAATTTATGTATAGTTATAATGAAAAAATTTATTTATTTTGTGTTTTTCATTCAGCAATTCATAATGCTGAAAGCCTATTACTTCATTTTCTGATGATATCCCAATCATGGTAGGTATGGTGTGTTAAGGTATCATCTGAAAGGCTTGATGTCCACTGGTATAATAATTAACTGTAGAAAAGTGTATTTTGCCTTTTAACTTCAGTTGTTTCAATTTTCTATCTCTTAGAGTAAAATCGATGATATATCCTTGCGTGTATGTATCACAGTGTGCCATAAATGTTCTTCAAATATTTGTCACGACTTGTGCTTCTATTTTTTCGTGAATAGTGTGATATGTGTCTTGATATATGCAGTTTCGTGTGCCACAAAGTGTCAGTCAGGTGTGTTATTTTTTCACTGCCATTGTGATACATATATATATGTGTGTGTGTGTGTGTGTGTGTGTGTGTGTGTGTGTGTGTGTGTGTGTGTGTGTGTGTGTGTGCTTGCAGAACACTTCCCTCCATACCTAGTCGCCATCTTACCCAAATACGTGGAGGTCCGAACCATCGACCCCAAGCTGATGATTCAAAACCTGCAGCTGAACAAGGCTCGCTTGATCTGTCAAGGAAGGTAGGTTGGTGTGTGAGGGTAGGATGCATGATGAACAGTGTTCCAACAGGATGTAATGTATGGTGACTGGTGTTTGAATTTGGTGATGTATGGTGACTGGTGTTTCAATTGGTGATGTATGGTGACTGGTGTTTCAACTTGGTGATGTATGGTGACTGGTGTTTCAACTTGGTGATGTATGGTGACTGGTGTTTCAACTTGGTGATGTATGGTGACTGGTGTTTCAACTTGGTGATGTATGGTGACTGGTGTTTCAACTTGGTGATGTATTTTCAGCAGGGTGATGAATAATGTATGACTGAAGTGATTTTTTTTTTGGTATGACTGAAGTGATGATGTATGGTGACTGGTGTTTCAGGGGGGTGATGAATAATGTATGACTGAGGTGATGATGTATGATAAGTAATGTTTCAGCAGGGTGATGAATAATGTATGACTTAAGTGATTTTTGTAGTTGTTGTTGTTGTATGACTAGAGTGATGATGTATGTTGGCTGGTGTTACAGCAGGGTGATGAATGATGTGTGACTGAAGTGATGATGTATGATGGCTGGTGTTACAGCGGGGGGATTAATAATGTATGACTGAAGTGATGATGTATGATAAATAATGTTTCAGCAGGGTGATGAATGATGTATGACTGAAGTGATTTTTGTCTGTTTGTATGACTGAAGTGATGATTATGATGGCTGGTTTTACAGCGGGGTGATGAATAATGTATGACTGAAGAGCTTTTTTTTGTGGTATGACTGAAGTGAAGATGTATGGTGGCTGGTGTTACAGCGGGGTGATGAATACTGTATAACTATAGTGATGATTATGGTGGTGGTGTTACAGCGGGTGATGAATACTGTATGACTGAAGTGATGATGTATGGTGGCTGGTGTTCCAGCGGGTGATGAATACTGTATAACTGAAGTGATGTGTATGGTGGTGGTGTTAAGCGGGGTGATGAATACTGTATGACTGAAGTGATGTGTATGGTGGCTGGTGTTCCAGCGGGGTGATGAATACTGTATAACTGAAGTGATGATGTATGATGGCTGGTGTTACAGCGGGGTGATGTATAATGTATGACTGAAGTGATGATGTATGGTGGTTGGTGTTACAGCGGGGTGATGAATACTGTATGACTGAAGTGATGATGTATGGTGGCTGGTGTTCCAGCGGGGTGATGAATACTGTATGACTGAAGTGATGATGTATGGTGGTTGGTGTTACAGCGGGGTGATGAATACTGTATGACTGAAGTGATGATGTATGGTGGCTGGTGTTCCAGCGGGGTGATGAATACTGTATAACTGAAGTGATGATGTATGATGGCTGGTGTTACAGTGGGGTGATGTATAATGTATGACTGAAGAGCTTTTTTTTGTGGTATAACCGAAGTAATGATGTATGGTGGCTGGTGTTACAGCGGGGTGATGTATGTGGCCTCCCAAAGCAACCTGTGGCGTCTGCAGCCACTACCAGCCTCCCAGCAGATCAGAGACCTGCTGCAGAACAAACAGTTTGAACTGGCCCTGAAACTGGCTGTGAGTCTACCGCATGCATACACACGCACATATGCATTTGTGTGCACCCATACATGCACACACACAGCACGCATGCATGCTCATGTGCGCACGCACACGCACGCATGCGCACACACACACAGACACACGCGCACACCACACACACACACAACACACACACACACACACACACACACACACACACACACACACACAATTACTTGTAGTGCAAGCAAATGTGTCATTTACTGATTTGAGGCTGAGACATTCTTTCTAACCTGAACTAACCTTTCAAATAATTGGATTTTTTTGTCTCCCAAGTTTTGGTGTGTTCATTTTTTTTTTCATTGTTGAAATTACATGAGTTTTATGGTTATTTAGTATGTAATTTGGGGGGGGGGGTATTATGCTCACGTTAGGTAGTTCCTGAAGTAACTTTTTTTTTTTGTATTATGCTCACGTTAGTTAGTGCCTCAAGTAATGTTTTTTCTTTTTTGTGATTTTTTACCTTCTTGTGTCTTATATCACATAATGTGAATAAACGTTAAATTGAAGAACACACAAACACACACACACACACACACACACACACACACACACACACACACACTCTCTCTCTCTCTACACATAATATACACATACACACACATTCACACACACACATTCACACACACACGCACGCACGCACGCACGCACGCACACGCACACACACACACACACACACACACACACACACACACACACGTGTACATGATAGAGAATAAGATACTGTCAGGCTAAAAAGACAGACGTGTATATAAGCTGACCTTTGGCATATTTATTTATTTATTTATCTATTCTTTTATATCGAGGATAATGGAATAAGCACTCATGCGCTTATATACATCCAGTCCCCGTGTGTTTGCGGTTTTCTAAATCTTGTCATCTGTTCCCACTGGCACACAATGGCCTACTCTTACTCTTACGATCTTTAACGTACATATTTGATCTTCGTCATGTGTATAAACACAAAGGGAATGGCAGGTCTGTACTTAGAAGTTGACACGGTAGATTGTAAAAATCCCCACCATTAATTCACCAGATGTCACCAAGATTTGTACCCACAACTCCATGAACCCATGGGATTGACGTCGGATAGTCTTTACCACTCGGCTATAGCGTCTGGTGGTATATGTTTGCAGGAGCAAGCGGATGAGCCAGTCCATGAGAGGGAGAAGCGAGTTCGCAACATCAACAACCTGTACGCCTTCCAGCTGTTCTGCCAACACCGCTTCGAGGAGTCCCTGCAGCTCTTTGCCAAACTGGGCACAGGTGGGGGATCACTCCTGCCCTGCCCCTGATGCCGGGCACAGCACAGGCTGCTATCTGGGCATCAGGGGCACTGGGAAATATGTCCCGTTTCTGTTGGCATAAGGGGCACTGATGGATGTGTCTGGTATCTGGGCATTAGGGGCTTGGCACTGATAGGTATGTCTTGTATTTGGGCATTAGGGGCACTGATAGGTATGTCTTGTATCTGGGCATTAAGGGCACTGATAGTTATGTCTTGTATTTGGGCATCAGGGGCACTGATAGGTGTGTGTAGTATCTGGACATTAGGGGCACTGATAGGTGTGTGAAATATCTTGGCATTAGGGGCATGGCACAGATAGGTATGTCCAGTTTCTGTGGCACAAGTAGTGCTCTGGGTTTGGAAATTTTACACATTTTATTTTCACAATATCAACCAAATAAAAGCATGAAAAAACCCAAGACCTGTTTGTGTTCACAGAAAGGAGCATCTCTTGATTTGGTACTACTGGACATAGCAGTCATGCCAATTCTTACCCAGTTCAGTTTGTTTTGGGACAAATGTTTTAAAAAGAGTACTTTTTTTTATCTTTGTATATTTTTTTTACTATTAAAGTACATTTGCATTGTCAAGAACATAGTGACCTAACCTCTGGCTGACTGTTTGAAGGGTTGTTATGTAGTATTAGTGAACAATTTTAATAACAATGTTTATTGAAGATCTAATTGGGTCAATCACCAAAAGATAGAAATGCAATTGGCAACCACAAGTTTGGGGGTCTAAAGGTACTCAACTTGACTGTCTCCATCACCTTTGTCATCGATGGAAAAGTGACGCTCCATGCTCTGTGTGTTTCCGTTTGCATGACCAATGTATCTCAGTCTACACTTATTTATCAATTTCAAACAATATTTGTCTTTGCTCCAAGAGTTCATCAAGAGCGGTTTTTCTGAAAGGTAACATGATGAACATGGGACGGGATAGCACAGTGGTCAGAATGCTCGCTTTCCCCCAGCCAATGTTAAGCATCGTCGAGCGTGGGTACCAATGGGATGGGTAACCGTTTGCATGCCTTGGCTTCAGTACAGTTCACCCAGCTGTAAATGGGTAGTACCTGCTCTCTTTAGGGTGAGAGAAGGTAAAGCAGCGAGGGAGAGGAGATAGGCGCCACCCTCAATATGCTGGCCCCTAGAGAAGCTGAGGTCTCTGATGCCTCACTCTCTTACGACCACATAGGTTATGGGACACCTTTACCTTTACCTTTTACCTTAGCATGATTAATCCTTCACTCCCCAGACCCCTCCCACGTGATCGGCCTGTACCCCAACCTGCTGCCCCAAGACTACCGGAGCCGCCTGGAGTATCCGGAGCGAGTGCCGGAGCTGGAGGGGCAGGACATGGAGCGAGGGCTGCTGGCGCTGATCGAGTACCTGACGCAGAAGCGCATCGACATCAGCAAGGAGGAGGAGGTGGTGAGCACGGCCATCGTGGAGGGCAACACCACCATCAGGTCCAAGAAGCAGCTCAGCCAGATCATCGACACCACCCTCCTCAAGTGCTACCTGCAGGTCAGTCCAGTTAAAGTTAAAGTCTGTCCCCAGCCTAAGGCTCATCAGGCCGGTGCTTATCCCGGTTTCTGTGGCGTTAAGCGACTGAGAGTCATAGACTCCCCCCTGGATAGGACGCCAGTCTATCGCAGGGTTAACCCCCAACACAAGGTTGGTACCCCTTTTACACCTGGGTCAGGTGAGAAAATAGCCGTAAAGTACCTTTTCCAAGGGCACAACACCATAGCCGAAAGCTGGGATCGAACCCGCAACCTTTAGATTACGAGTCCAACACCCTAACCACTAGACTATAGCGGCGGCTAGGTCAGTCAGGGCCACAGTTTTGTCAGTTTGTTTGTTTCCCTTTTTTTTGGTTTGGTTTGGTTTGG
Source organism: Stramonita haemastoma (assembly GCA_030674155.1). Taxonomy (NCBI): domain Eukaryota; kingdom Metazoa; phylum Mollusca; class Gastropoda; order Neogastropoda; family Muricidae; genus Stramonita; species Stramonita haemastoma. The sequence goes on along the minus strand of CM060324.1, from coordinate 28,229,068 downwards.
TTTGGTTCAGGTAGTATGCTATATCTCCCTCCATGGGGATCCTGGGGGCCTGTCAGTATGAACAGCATCCCCTACCTTCTGGAAATTCTGTGCTGGGAACTCGCTCTTTTCTATCCCTCTCTTTGTTTCTGCCATGTTTTCTTTTTCTTCCGGTCGCCTCCTTCTTGTTTGTTTTCTGCCTTCTTGGTCCATTCTCCTGCATTTTCTCCCCCTCAGAAAGTCTTTAAAGACAACAGTTCTCTCCCTTGCTGAAGTCAGATGTGCTGGGCCTGACTTGTCAGGCGCGTAACGGTAGCACAACACATTTTCGTTCATATGACAGAAAACAGTAGTTGCTGTCTGAGCAACAGAAGAAGAAGAAGAAATATATTATGAAGAGTTCTTCCATAGTTCAAAACAAAATCTGGGTTAGTATGGCTACATAACAAGATCCAGTGACTTCACTGTTACTCCAGGGAACTTTTTTAAAGGAGGAAGAATGAAGGGTAGACAGTGAATGTTGATACCTTAAAAAAAAGTGAATCATCCAGAACAGACATTTCAGCAGAGAATCGAACCTGTGCCTTCAGTTATCCTCAGATCACAGGTTCAGCCCTCTAACCACTAGGCTATCCTCTCCCCCCCCCCCTCTCCCCCCCCCTTGGGAACTTGACAAAAAGTTCTTGTGATCTCGTCCAAAAGTCCTCATGTAGGTGGTAAGATTTTTATGATGTGCTTTTTACAGTAGATGTGGTGTAGCATGTCTGGGATTACTCTGCACACTGTGACATCTGTTCAGACTGAAAACTGATGTAAACAAGTGCACAAATGTAATATATCTGTCTATCTGTCTGTCTGTCTATAGATGTGTGTGTTGTGTTTTTTATGTATGTTTCTGCTTGTTATTCTGTTTTTCTTTCTCATCATTCTACCCCACCCTTTCCCACTACCCTCATTTCAATTCCGTTTTCTCTCTACATACAATCATGCATCTAGATATGAATGTTTTTATGCGTTCTATAAATCATATACTCATTCATTCATTTATCAATTCCCATCAGACGAACGATGCCCTGGTGGCCCCCCTGCTGCGACTGAAGGACAATAACTGTCACATAGACGAGAGCGAACGAGTGCTGAGGAAGAAGGAGAAGTTCAGTGAACTGATTATTCTTTATGAAAAGAAAGGGCTGCATCAGAAAGGTACAAGGCTACAAGTCTGTCTGTCTGTCTGTCTGTCTGTCTGTCTGTCTGTCTGCCTGTCTGTTTTATTATCTCTTTTCTCTCTATTGTGCTTTTTTTTAGTGGTGACTTTTGTTTTAAAAAAGAAAGTTTTTGTCATGAGTTTTACAGTTGGGTATTTAAGGTTTTGTTGGGATTTGTAGGGGTTTTTGTATGATTATATTTGTTTAGAGGTTTTTTGTTTTGTTTTTTTAATGAATTTCTCTGTATGTTTTTAAGTCTTCAATATGTTTAAATGCTTTTCCAAGTTAAACCCCAATATATCTTGTTTGTGTGATTGTGTTTGTGTGAGGTCATGAATGTGTATGATTTCTTTTTTCTTTTCTTTTTTTTGCTTTTTCAAAATCTTCTTATGTTTTACAAAATGGTATGTTTCGATATATATTATTGTAATTGTGTTTTATGAACATCTCCAAAGATAAACTCGTGTATAAAGTATGGAAATCTATCTGCCTGCATGTTCATGTATGTCTGCATGTCTGTCTATGCACATGTGAGTGTGTTTTCATATATATAAGTTGAGTTCTGTGTATCTATTCCTGTGTAACGCTGTTAATGTTTCCGCAGCTCTGAATCTGCTGATGAAACAAGCGGCACGACCAGACTCTCCCCTGAAAGGCCATGAAAGGACTGTGCAATATCTCCAGCATTTAGGTCAGTAGTAAGTGCTTCAGGGTCTTTGGTTCTACAGTATAATTGTGGGTGTGTGCGTGTGTGTGTGTGTGTGTGTGAGAGAGAAGAGGCAACTACACCTATTTTTTAGCGATTTTCATGTTTTTGCTGTTGTTAGTATCTTCAAACATCTAAAAATCATATTCCAAAGTGTCAGAACCCAATTCAGCTTATAAAGCTTAAAAGCCCTGTTGCTAAGGTCTTCTGATCAAGACACAAGTACAAAGTTCAAGAAAGTTTAAACCCAAATTTCTCGAAATGGCCACCTCACCACTTTGTGAATTCAAACTACTGTAACTTTGTTTTTAGTCAAGCTACAGCAAAAACAAATACATCATTTTAAAGCTAAATGATAGAACTTTCTCACAGTATCAGAGTTTGAAAAATGATAAAATGGCAGTTATGTACCTTTTGTGAAAGTGTATCACAAATGTCTATTGAGTTGAGTTTAGGTTTTGCGTGTAAGAAACTCCATTCATGTTGGATGCCTGGGATCACATTCACCCATCCAGATTTAAAGTCTTTGCAGAGAGCTCACGAGTTGAAGTTGAACATCTGTGAGGAAATTAAACTTGTGTGAGATTAGTATTCTTTGTGGTTATAAAAAAAACAAATGTATAAGTGCATAGAGACTATTTCTGATTAAAGTGACCAACTTTTTGAATGCTTTCTCTACCAGGTGCTGAACATTTGGATCTCATCTTTGAATACGCAGAATGGGTGCTGAAGAAACACCCTGAGGATGGGCTGAAGGTTAGTGTAAAACAAGAAAAACAAAAAAAGAAAGCAGGTGTTCATAGTCTCTCCCATGTAGCATATCACAGGTACATGTTAATGGAGGGGTGTGGCCAGCGCTGCCTACTCTTATTTTTCTTTGGAACTATGATCATCAGTCTAAAAAAACTTCAATTTTCGCCACATGAGAAATACAATTTTTGTTTCTGTTTGTTGCACTACCGCCATTCTCCACAATGCGTTTTTAATTTTGGCACAGCTGGGCTGTGAATGGTCATTCTTCCTTCTGTGCACAGTGTTTGTAAAATGGCAGCCAATGAAACAGTCCCATTTGAGAACAGCAAAAACAATGAGGCCAGTAGCCGAACTCATTCTATATATGAGGAGATAACTGCTATATTTCCTGCAGAGCGCATACAAAATTGCACTCGGTACTCAGGCCTAGTCAGAAATGCTGGCACTTTGTATTTGCATGGCTTGATATGGCTGGTACAGTCGACTTTTCACTTTAAAATTTGCAGCTTACAACAGACTGGCTCTGAAGATACTTAAATCATATTTTTTAATATTATTAGGAGGAAAGGGGATGGACAGTGCTTTTCATGTGCTCTGGAAAAAAGAAAAAGAGGGATTGATATATATTTCTTTATCGACTGGGTTAAAAAAAAAAAAAGCAAGTTAAATACTACTGAGAAAGTCCCAAAACTACTGAAAATATGGCTTTTTCAGATGGAAAACTATCGAGAATTTTGAGGGGTAGGCAGATATGCAATATCCATATTTCTTCCAATCATCAGAAAGAGAAAGAAAAAAAAATACTGCAAATCAGATAAAAACATACCTCAGATATCTAGCTTCTTTTTTGCTTTTTTGCATGGACACAAAAAAATGTGAATATAAGCAAGGGAGATCGTATGGTTAGAGAATTGTATTATGTGCTACGTAATAAAATCACAAATGAGACACCCTGGGGTCATTGAAGACAGAGTGCTTGATATGTAATTTTTCATTTTATCATGATCATTACAAGGTGTGTGTTTAAAAGAGAATGTGTTGGTGAATGGCTTTGTACAAATTGTGAATGTTTCTTTTTGTTTCTGATGATAGATTTAAGCAGTGTTTTTTTTTCCAGTTTATGACAGAAATGAGATCATTATGACTTTTTTCTGCTGACAGATTTTTACAGAGGACACGCAGGAGATTGAATCATTACCACGAGGAAGGGTGTTAGATTACCTGCAGAAGATCAACCCCAGTTTGGCAATACCCTACCTGGTCAGTTCACTCTGCTTTTCTCTTCTGTCTCTCTGTCTGTCTCTGTCTGTCTGTCTGTCTCTGTCTCTCTCTCCATCCCTCTCTTTCTCTCTCTCTCTGGGACTGGATTAAAGAAAGCACATGAGTGCTTATTCATTATCCTTGAAATGAAAGAATTTGCCTTGCCTCTCTCTCTCTCTCTCTCTCTCTCTCTCTCTCTCTCTCTCTCTCTCTCTCTCTCTCCTCTCTCTCTCTCTCTCTCTCTCTCTCTCTCTATGTCAGGCTGTGAGTCTGTTGTGTGTTTATTTGAGTATTTAATGGAATATTTTCACATTACAGTATTGATAATAATAGTAACTCTTGAATTGTTTTTGGCATCTCATTAAAATGGATAACACTTAAAGCACATTACACAGGTGCAATTATAAAAGATACAACATCCCTGAAGTCAAAAAGTGGTACCTAAATGGTGTGTATGTGTGTTGGAATGGGAAGGATGGTCGCATACGCAAAAATCTCACCATTGGTGAACCTCATAGCTCTGGCCAAGAATTAACTTTTATTCACCATCCTGCAACACTGTTTTTTATCACACGACATTCAAACACAGTAAGAAAAAAAAAACACACAACACAATACTAGAATTGCAATCAGACTTCACCGCCAATCACTTGTGAAAACCCTTGACTGGAACCCACAAGGGAAGTGGAAAGTAGGTCGACCAAAACAGACCTGGCGAAGAAGCATTGAAGCAGAGATGAAGGCAGCCGGAATGACGTGGGCCGAGCTGAAGAGGATCTCCCAGAACCGAGTCCGTTGGAGGAGTGTTGTTGCGGCGCACATCTGTTGTTCCTACAGGAATTCATAGGCATAAGTCAAGTCACTTTTTAAAAACTGGCAACCCCCTCACCCTGCTCCTTGCCCTGCCCATCACCACTCTCACATTGCCGTTTTATTCTTGCACAGAATGGCAATGACAAATCGCGATAGTTGTAGCTTCATCACAACATTGCCAGTTTTGTCTTGCACAGAGTGGCAATGACAAATAACAATAGTTGCAGCTTCATCACGACATTGCAGTTTTTTCTTGCACAGAATGGCAGTGACAAATCATGATAGCTGTAGCTTCATCACGACATTGCCAGTTTTTTTCTTGCACAGAATGGCAGTGACAAATCGTGATAGCTGTAGCTTCATCACGACATTGCCAGATTTTTCTTGCACAGAATGGCAATGACAAATTGCGATAGTTGTAGCTTCATCATGACATGAGTATAAGATTTGCTGTGTGCTGTCATGGTGACAGGAGCACGTGGTGTTGCATTATGGGGACACGACGGCAGAGTTTCACAATCGTCTGGTGTTGCTGTTGAGGGACCAAGTACAGGCACTGCGGGATTCCTACCTCCATTCTCTGCCTGAAGGTGAGGAACATTCATTTCTCTCTCTCTGTCTGTCTCTGTCTGTGTGTGCAGTGTTTGGGTGTCTCTATCTGTGTGTGTAGTGTATGTGTGTCTCTTGTCTGTCTGTGTGTGCAGTGTTCGTGTGTCTCTGTCTGTCTGTGTGTGCAGTGTTTGTGTGTCTCTGTCTGTGTGTGCAGTGTTTGTGTCTCTGTGTGTGCAGTGTTTGTGTGTCTCTGTCTGTCTGTGTGTGCAGTTTCGTGTGTCTCTGTCTATGTGTGCAGTGTTCATGTGTCTCTGTGTGTGCAGTGTTCGTGTGTCTCTGTCTGTGTGTGCAGTGTTTGAGTGTCTCTGTCTGTCTTCTTCTTCTTCTTCTCATTGGTTTAATGTCCATTCACTACAAGGTGATTTAGACAATGGTACATTCACATTAAGAATGTACTGAAAAGGGAACGAGGGGAAAGGTGAAAGGATGAAGAATGTTACGAATGATGCTAAGTTTATAAAATGTCATTTACAGTAACTGTCCTGCTGGTGACTGGCTGTCTGTCTGTATGTGCAGTGTTTGTGTATCTCTGTCTGTCTGTTAGTGCAGTGTCTGTGTGTCTCCGTCTGTCTGTGTGTGCAGTGTTTGTGTGTCAATGAGAGTGAATGAGTGCATGCATTTTTGTTTTTGTTTGTTAGTGCATATGTCTGTGTTTGGGGGAGTGTGTCGGAGTATCTGTAATGGTGAAGGTCAGTGTGTACACATGTGTGTGAGTATGTATGATTGTGATGGTGCAGGTCCGTGTGTTAGAGTGTGTATTATGTGCATGTGTGTGAGTGTGTATGATTGTGATGGTACCTGTAGGTCAAACAGGAGGTGCATGGGGGAAGGAGGAGGAGGGCGAGGTGAGGGAGAAGAGGAGCAAACTGGTCCACTTTCTGAAGACATCACAGTACTACGTCCCCGAACGACTGCTGACACGCTTTCCTCTGGATGGTAGGGATCCTATGTGTATAGTGTGTGTGTGTGTGTGTGTGTGTGTGTGTGCTTATGTGTGTGTGTGCTTATGTGTGTGTGTGTGCTTATGTGTGTGTGAGTGAGAGAGAGAAAGAGAGAGAGAGAGAGTGTGTGTGTGTGTGTGTGAGAGAGAGATTGTGTGTGTGTGTGTGTGTGTGTGTGTGAGGTGTTGTGTGTGTGTGTGTGGTGTGTGGGTGGAGGTGTATGTGTGTGTGGGGGAGGTGTGTGTGTGTGAGTGAGAGAGAGTGTGTGTGAGTGAGAGAGTGTGTGTGAGAGAGAGAGAGTGTGTGTGTGTGTGTGTGAGGGTGTGTGTGTGTGTGTGTGTGTGTGTGTGTGTGTGTGTGTGTGTGTGTGTGTGTGTGTGTGTGTGTGTGTTACTCATAGTAAAGCATGTGACGTGCATTTGTGTGATGGTTGTGTGGATTAATGTGATGCTGGCTGATGTGATAAATTATTTCTTTCACACCTGTTGGGAAGGGGAAGGTATTTTACTGTTGTGCATTTCACTTTCTGGACATATGGTGATGGAATTTTCCCCCTTTTCTCTTTGGTCTGATATGTTAGGGGGTTGTTTGGGGTTTGTTTGAGGGTGGTGTTGTTTTTTTTTGGAGGGGGGGTGTTGGTTGTTAGCTTTCAGCTTATCATTTGCTCTCATAAATGCCTTTTTCTTCTTTCTTTTTTTTTTTTAAAGAATTTCTTCAGATTTATGTAAGCAGTGGGTTGTTTTTGTTTGTTTGTTTGTTTTAATGTAAGCAGTGTTGGTTTGGGGGAGAACTACTGCTTTTTTGCAGATTAAGCCTGTATATTTGTGCATCAGCTTGAGTGTTACATGAAAATGCTTTAAACATACATTGATTATGGATGTATGGATGTAAATTATGGATGAATAAAAAATGTAAGTTTATACTGGGTGTAGGTCCTATGTTTGTTCACAGCCATTTCAAGAGATGTCCTATTTTTTTTCTAGTTTCCCTTCATATATGTTTAGAATGGTTAAGTGACTGACCTTTGGATGAGATGGCAAAGTATCTTGTTTTTCTATCATTTAAATTTTTTTTTCACCTATATTATTTTTCTGTCATAAGATATAGTCCTTGATACTGTTTCACTGTTGTCTAGGCTATAAACAACAGTAATAATAATAATGTAATGACATAATGAAGATAGATATATGATTAGATGATGATGATGATGATGATGATGATATAAATAATAAAAATAACAGCAAAAGTGTGATGTGTGGACCAGGTTTCCACGAGGAGCGAGCCATCTTGCTGGGACGTCTGGGTCGCCATGAACAGGCGCTGGCCATCTACATCCACCTTCTCAACGACAGCAAGCTGGCTGAACAGTAAGTTCCTTTCCTACCTGTACCAGAAAATCTTACCTTTTCATGCTCACATGGTGCCATACAGCTCTTGATACACTTTCCCAGGCATGGGGCAGCATATGGTGAATGTCATCTATCACATGACGGAGCTTATTGCACAAAGGCAATATATCTCTAAGCCTAAATGGGATGTGCTGTAATACCCATACCATTTTTTTATCATTTCAATAAGCAGAGACAGTCATGTGGGTGGGTTACATTTCATATAAAAATAGCAAACATAAAAACACTTATCACAGGATGTAATACCAATACTGACCACAGCATATGAATGGAGACACTTTCTTGCTAACTGAAAGTGGCTGGAGTAAATGCAAGAGTCCTTGGGGAGTTGGGTGATAAAGACCTCAACATTTCAGAGCCAGCATTGTTGGGGTCATGGCCACCACTTCTCTTTCCCTTTGCTCACTGCCTCGCCATAGCCTGTCTCTAAAGAATCTGTGATAGTGACCACCACATGTGTGGCTACTCTCAGCTGCTGTCCATTCAGTCCCATCCCATCCCATCCCATCCCATCCCATCTGGGGCCAGATGGTGTAGTTATAGCAGCAACTGACCGCACTTGATTTAGCAGCTCTGCAACTTCCATAGGTATAACAGTGTAGAAAGCTGGGAGGGTGAAGAAAAGGATGGGGCATGCTAGTTTCAGCACTGGACCCCTGACTGAGTTATGCTGGGTTTTGCACACTGTGGTACATCCTCCTTCCCCGACCTCCTCAATATTTATTATGTCATCTATGGTGATGGGGAAAGAGGCTCTGTTTCCACTGGGGGTTTGCTCACTCCATACAGCAACACCTTGAACTGTTCAGGAATGTCTGACTGCCACTGTTTTTGGTTGTTGTTTTTTAGAATTTACGTGTTCTCTGATTTCAGTCCTGATCATATAAGAAATTGAGTGAATTTGTAGAGAGGACTAATCGAAGTTTAAATATTTATACTGATCAATGACATGTAGCTTGATCAGTAAGAAGGAAGGTGGCAGGATGGTTAAGACATTCACCTGTCTAACAAGAAAACTGTGAGGTTCTTGGTTCTATTCCCAGCCTTGCCCTTTCTTCCCAGTTTGGTGAGAAAATGAAACTGAATGTCAAAGTCCTTCAGTTGAGACTATAAACTGTGACCTTGAACGCATGCAAGACATCTTGCACACTTGTTAAAAAACCTTTTTGGTCTTTTGGAAGAGTAGGCCATTTCGTGCTGGTAGGAAAGGGTGACAAAGTTTCTTAAACACTGTATGCACACAGATGTTGTGTTTAGACACCATCCCCAGAGTTGGCATGTGGCTACCTAAATGGTGGGGTAGAGGAAAAAATGGTTGCACAGAGCTGTAGCAGAAGAAATATTTTTTTTAAAAAACACACCCAAAAAAAATGACAAGAGTTGAAGTCTGGTGTTGGTATATGTTGAAGGACTGTTTATTTGCGTATCTGTGTCTTGTCTGCTTGAAATTTGCTTTGTTGCTTGTATAGTCATACGGAACATAAAATAATGGAGTTATGTTTGTGCGCATGTGTTTGTGTGTCTCTGTCCATATCTGTGTCTGTGTGTGTGTGTGTGTGTTGTGTGTGTGTGTGTGTTTGTGTGTGCATACGTGTATGTATCTGTGTGTGTTTTGTGTGTGTTTGTGTTTATTTTATTTATTTTTATTTCATTCTTTTATATCAAAGATAATGTGTGTGTGTGTATGCACGTGCGCATGTGTGTTGTGCATGTGTGTGTGTGTGTGTGCTGCGTGGTGTGTGTGGTGTGTGTGTGTGTGTGTGTGTGTGTGTGTGTTGGACAGGTACTGTGGTACACACTACGATGAAGAGAAAGAAGAAAACAAAGATGTAAGTTCTGATCTTTTGATTGTTTTTTTTTTCTCTACTTTATTGCTTTTATTGTAAAATGTCGTGAACTCTTACTCCCATCATGCGTACACACACACTCAGTCACATAGAAATATATATGTACTCTCTCTCACACACACACACACACAAACACACACACACACACATACATGCACGCACACACGTAACACACACACACACACACACACACACACGCACACACGCACGCACACAGAGTCACTTTCTGCCTGCAAAGGAAAACAACTGCTTTGTACTGAAGAGTGAGATAGCCTTTTGGTCAGAGCATTTTACTCATAGTGTTACATCAACTGAAGGCACAGAGCATTCAACTCATAATCTTACATTAACTGCTTGCTTTCCCCCAGTCAAGTTAAGCAGCGTTGAGCATGGTTACCAGTTGGATGGGTGACTGTTAGCATGCCTTGGCTACAGTACAGTCCGCCCACTTCTCCCAGCTGTAAATGGGTACCTGCCCTCTTAAGAGCCAGGGAAGGTTAAACAAAGAGGGAGAGGAGATGGGCGCCGCCCTTAACATGCTGGCCCCTAGAGAAGCTGAGGTCTCTGACATCTTGCTTCCCTACGACTGCTTAGTTATGGAACACCTTTATCTTTTGTC
>CM060324.1:28208924-28213924 GCA_030674155.1 Stramonita haemastoma | reverse complement strand
ATCTGCTTTTCATCTTGGTTTTTATGGGGTTTTTTGTTTGGGATTGGGGGGTTTTTTAAGGGTGGTTTTGCTATTGTTATTTATGGGGGGAATGTTTATGTTTTTTAGCATTAAATGTGAGAACAGTGTATGTTTCTCTACATATCTAAGATTACTTTGAAACTAGAAGATTTTTCTTGATAGTGTTTGGTCATTGTTATTGCTAGGTCTTTGATTCTACTGCACACTGTGGGCTGTGCTCTGCATTTGTTTGAAGAACAATTGTATTTTTATGTCCTGTTCTCTGGATTATCTATTTGCAGTCACATTTTCTGGGCTATCTGCCCAGAGTTAGGAATAATCAGACAGAGAGCCTCAGACTTTCACTTATTGCCTTTTGTCTGTACGCACACATGCATGCACACACATACACACACACACACACACACACACACACACACACACACAACACACACACACACACACAACACACACACACACAGAGTCACACCACACACACACACACACACACACACACACACACACACACACACAGCACACCACACCACACACCATACACCACCAACTCACTCACTCACTCACTCACTCACTCACTCACTCAGAGAGGAGGAGATTGGGCAGGTTTGTTTGAACACAGCAGGACACAGGAGGAAGAAGATCAGAACACACAGATTGTGTTTGTTTACTGAAGCAGCAAACAGCTCCAACAGGGATTAGGGAGAAGAAAGGGGGGCAGTTTTGTTCTCACACACATACGCATGCACGCACACACACAAACGCATGCACGCACACAAGCACACACTCGTACATGCACACACACACGCATGCACGCACGCACGCACGCGCACGCAAACACGCACACAGAGCCTGTCTATCTGTCTGTCTCCCTCTCTCTCTCTCTCTCTCTCTCTCTCTCTCTCTCTCTCTCTCTCTCTCCTCTCTCTCTCTCTCTCTCCTCTCTCTCTCTCTCTCTCTCTCAGGTACACACACTCACTCACACACACCACACACACCCACACAACCACACACACACACACACACACACACACACACACACACACACACACACACACACACACACACACACACCACTCTCTCTCTCTCTCTCTCTCTCTCTCTCTCCTCTCTCTCTCTCTCTCTCTCTCATCCTCATCCACACACACACACACACACACACACACACACACACACACACACACACACACACACACACTCTCTCTCTCTCTCTCTCTCTCTCTCTCTCTCTCTCTCTCTCTCTCTCTCTCTCTCTCTTCTCCAACACACACACACACACACACACACACACACACACACACACACACACACACACACACACACACACACACACACACACTCAGATGTGATGATTGTATACAGATATTTCTTTTATTAGTCTTCTTACTGCCATAGATCATCACCCCCCCTTATCAAAAGGCTTGTGCTAGCAATAAATTGTTTTAGTATTCAGTGTGCACTCGCACTTATGTCATCTATGTATATATGCACCTATGCACTCATGCACACAAAGATCCATGCATGTAAACAACAGATGCACACACACACGCGCACACACACGCACATACCACACACACAACACACACACACACACACACACACACACACACACACACACACACACACACACACACACACACACACACTTGTGCATACACCCATCAGCACACTCTCTCTCTGTCTCTCTCCCTCTCCTTTTCCCTCCCTCCCTCCTCTCTCTCTCTCTCTCTGTCTCTCTCTCTCTCTGTCTCTCTCTGTCTGTCTCTCTCTGTCTCTCTTCTCTCTGTCTCTCTCCTCGTCTCTCTCTCTCTCTCTCTCTCTCTCTCTCTCTCTCTCTCTCTCTCTCTCTCTCTCTCTCTTCTTCTTCTTCTTCTTCTTCTTCTTCTTCTTCTTCTTCTTCTCTTCTCCCCCCTCCCCAAGAGTATCATCAGCAGTCAGTAAACACACACTGACTGGTCTGTATGCAAACAATCCCCTTTCTCTTTCCTGGATTATCTGCCCTGGATCGCTCTTTCTGGGTTATCTCCCTGGAGTTGAGGGGCAGGGGGAAATAACAGAGGGGCTTCAGACTGTGCTAATTGCCTCTGGTCCCCTGGGTGCATGAATGCATATATATCTGCACAAGCAGACACACAGGTGTGTGAGTGTGTGCACACACTGTAGGCATGCATACGGGAACATTTAGTATACATTTATAATATACTTGGTCTTGAAATACTCAACGTGTATGTGCATTTACCACAACGCATGCATGTGCACATGCACATCACTCACTCACATTCACCATCACAGCAACTCAACACCACCCACTCACATCACCACAACACACACACACACACAACACAACACACACACACACACACACACACACACACACACACACACACACAACAATATATGAAAAAAAACCTGACATGTATGCACATGCACCTGCAAAATACACACATGCATATGCAATGATGCAACACAGCATGCATGCATGCACAACATCACACATGCACACACATGCACAATTGATACGAAATGCTTATCAAGACTATAATGCACATGTTGGTGTTTGTGCACACACACTTATACCTAGAGATCTGGTTTGTATATGACTACACCGATGAAACAAAAAAATATATATTGAAAAGCTGGGAGTGTTGTGTGTGTGTGTGTGTGTGTGTGTGTGTGTGTGTGTGTGTGTGTGTGTGTGTGTGTGTGTGTGTTAGAGAGAGAGGGGGGGTGGGGGTGAAGGAGAGGGGCTATAAGCATGGTTGTGTCTTTTGTTTTGTAGATTATTGTACAAAAACAAAGAATGCATTTTCTGTTCTACTTTCTCATATGGTGATCCCAACCCTGATGTGATCATTACTTTGATGGTAGTGGGAAAATGTGTGTGTGTGTGTGTGTGTGTGTGTGTGTGTGTGTGTGTGTGTGTGTGTGTGTGTGTGTTTTGTGTGTTTTGTGTGTACTGGTATGTTTGCATTTGCTTGAATGATATGTTTGTGTGAATGTTTGGGGCTTTGAGTTGGGGTGTTGTTGTTTTTTTCTCCACAACTTATAAGGGATGAAATGAAATAATGTCATTTATTGTTCTGTATTCCCTCCTCTGTGTGTTAAGAGGCCCAGAATACAGTTAGAGAAGACAGAGACAGACAGACAAATAGAGAAAGTGTGTATGAGTGTGTGTGTACATGCACATAATGTGTCTGTTAGTGTATCAGTGCCTTGTATAGAACATACCTGTATATATATAAGTCCTCCTTGTTCTAGCCAATGTTGTTTAGACAACCTCACAGCAGGTTTACCCAGATAGGATCACCACCCCCTAACCCCTCCCACCCCCCCCCCCCCTCTCCTCTCTCTAGCCCCAGTGTGTTTCTGGATGATAACCACCCAGGTAGTATAAGAAGAAGAAGGGGAGGTTATAATCCACAGAACAATGCCTCCTTAGCATTCCTAGCATTTCCCCACAACTGCCCTCTCTCACTTATCACTTCTTCCTCTTCTCTTGGTGTCTACCCTCATAAGTGTATATGTGTGTTAGGGGAGGGGGGATGTGAATGTTTGGAGGAAAAGTGGTGTGTGTGTGTGTGTGTGTGTGTGTGTGTGTGTGTGTGTGTGTGTGTGTGTGTGTGTGTGTGTGTGTGTGTGGTGTGTGTGTGTGTTGTGTGTGTGGGAGAGGTGGGGGGGGTTATGTGTGTCTGCCTGTCTGTCAGTCTGTCTGTATTTATGTGTGTGCTTTTTTCATCTTTTTTTCCTAAGTGTCTTTCCCTATGCATGCGTGCGTGTGTGTGTGTGTGTGTGTTGTGTGTGTGTGTGTGTGTGTGTGTGTGTAAGTGTGGGTGTGTGTGTGTGTGTGTGTGTGTGTGTGTGTGTGTTCTGTATTTCCTTTCATCCCTGGTTGTTTAGGGTTGGTTAGGTATAAGCAGTACTTAGGGCAGAGGCTAAATGGGACGGAGAAAGAGGTCCTGTGTAGTGTTGTGAACCTATCTTTGCTCTGCATGGAGTGGGTTTTTTTCCTTGTACATTTTTCACATCTTCCCTGAGGGGGAGGGGAGGGGGGCTGCCCTTTTTCTGTCTTCCTTTTTTTTGGGGGGGAGGGGGGGAGTAGCTTTTCACCATATTTTGCATCTTTGTTTGTTTTTCTTTTCTTTTTTTATTCAGTTAGCATTCTCATCTTTACCTTTTTCTCTTTTTCTGAACCTTTTTTTTTTCTTCATCTCTGTGCATATTGATAGTTACGAAAATTAGTAGAAATTTAGTACATTCTTATCCAGAAAGATTTAATTCCCTTTGTGCATTTCATTTGTCTTCTTTTCTTCTTTTTCATTTAGATGGTGGTAGTGATGAAGTTTTTGTTGGGGTTCTATTTTGTCTTGTGGCTTTGTTTTTGTTGTCTGAAGAAATGTACACGGTCATGTGAAATCTGTTATGTTTTTGACTTCTTTTTTTTTTTTTTATTGTTGGGCATTCCCCTGCTTAACACCATGGGTGTCACCCAAAGTATGCACTCTGTCAACCCATCATACATAGGAATTACGGTTTTACTTTTTTTTTATCAATGATAACTTGAATGAATATAATCTGTAAACAGTGCTCATTCTATTAAGAAAAAATTGAATGGAATATATATAATCTACAAATGATGCTTATTCTATAAAATAGAACCTTCTGTATGAAAATGAAAAAAGCTAAGCTCTGAGTGGGCCTGCTGTCAGTTTTTCCAACTTGATTTTTTTTTTTTTTTAGTATTGGAGACAATATACTATGAATATTTTTCTCTTGTTTATCATTTCACTGACATACTTACTTCTCGAATACATTATTGTTGCCGTTTTTGGTCTTTGCTGCGTGTTGAATTTTGTCTGTTTTTCTCGTCACACTTTGTAGAGTTATACCAAGCGGGGAAGAAGACACACAAAAAACAGAAATGGCAAAATGTCAAATGTTAAATGGTATGGAGGAGTGGCCGTTTGGCTGGAGTGGCAGGGCCATTT
>CM060324.1:28183924-28203924 GCA_030674155.1 Stramonita haemastoma | reverse complement strand
CATGCTATGATGTATAATGAACAACTGACTATGTTACTGGTTAAAATACACAAACATGACAGTGTGTGATAAGATAGACAATACAGCTGTGCCTTTATGTCTCTGGTGTAGGCATAACTTTATATCTTGTGCACTGCTGGCGCTGGGACAAGTCAAGCCCAGTTTTCATAACTTGTACTTACCTATATTATGTTGTGTAGAATTTTTTCATTGTAGCAGATTTTTATGCATGCAATTTGAGGACTTGTGCACAGAGTCGAGCATATTGCCACATAATTGTGTTACTATTGTTTTACTTGTACACATGTGTTCTGCACGTTGTGTGTGTGTGTGTGTGTGTGTGTGTGTGCGTGTTGTGTGTGTGTGTGTGTGTGTGTGTGTGTGTTCTTCAGTTTAACATCCTTCCACAAAACAGTGATATCAGACGCGTAGTGTGTGTGTGTGTGTGTGTGTGTGTTCTGTCCAACTTTCCATCATTCTCTTAAGTCCTTGGAAATTGTTAGGTCATGCCACTGCATTTTTCAGGCCATGTGTCTTGGGCAAGATGACCCTGACAGAGCCTGTCTCCCTCTGGTTAGCTGGGTATGTTTATGTTTTCATCACCTACCAAACTGGAGAAACTTTAATATGCATATTTGATCCTCTGCATGCACATACACATTGAAGGGAATTCAGGTACCGGCAAGTCTGCATTTTAAGTTCAGCCAAATAAAGAAAAAAAAATCCCCACCATTGATTCACCAATCTCTGCAGCCAAGATTTGAACCCTTGGCTTATATAGATCCACAGGGATGGAAGTCGAATGCTCCATTCACTCAGCTATAACATCTGGCGTATGTATCATGTTGCTGTATAATCTGCTACATGTATGAATGTTCCTTGTAGACGATGCCTTAGGTCATTGGCTTATCATAAAGGTTACCACCTGGCTCCCCCATCAGAACTCAAGGTGTAAGAGGGAAGGGAGAAAACTCTGCAGAGAATTTTGTTTTTCCTCTTCCTTGACTAGAGCTGTGAGGTTCACCAATGGTGAGACTTTTGCATAATGCGCCTGTTACCCCCCCCCCCCCCCCCCACCTTTAGGTAGCTGTATTCCCACTTTGAGGATGGTATCTAAACATGACATCTGTGTGCATGCAGGGTAGCTATTTTTTGTTTTGCTTTTTGTCTTTTGTTATATCATCTGTTCCTACCAGCACACAATGGCCCACTCTTGTGAAAGGCGGAACGGGTTTTCAATGTTTGTGCAAAATATACTGCATGTGTTCCCACACAGGGCCTCAGTCTATAGTCTCACCCAAAAGACTTTGGCATTCAGTGTGGGGTTTTTTTTTCAAACTAGGAAGAAAGGGCAAGGCTGGGAATCGAACCCAGTACTTCACAGTCAGCTTGTTGGCAGGCAAACGTCTCAACCATTCTGCCACCCTTCTTCTTGAGCAGAGAATAAATCCAGCTGTGAATGGTTTTTGATTAAACCCCAATGTTCAAGATTTACCCATGTAACCTGTTGTTTCATGTTGTATGGTGAAGAAAACATGCCAGTTCCTGTGCAATGGTATCCACATGCAGGGCTTCAACTCGCGGTGTGTGTGTGTGTGTGTGTGTGTGTGTGTGTGTGTGTGTGTGTGTGGTTGTTGTGTAGCATTGTTATTTTCAATTTTGTTGTTGTTGCTGTGGGTTGGGGTGGTTTTGTTTTTTTTTATTGTGTTTTTGTTGGGTTTGGGATATGGGGGGAGTTTTTTCATTGTTTTTTGTTGTTGTTGTTTTTTGGGGGGATTACCTAGCCGCCCATAAACAAGTGAAAGTAAGACAAGGAAGCAAACAAACAAAATACAACAAAACCTTTTTTTGTGAAGCTGAAACAAAGCAGGACTGTTTTGAGTTTTGGGTTTTTTTCTTTTTTACGTACACTGCATCGTTGACATCAAACGTTCTTTTAGCTTACATACATTTTAAAGCGACAAAACTCACGCCTAGTCACACCTATTACTACTCCCCCTGCCGCTTCTTCCCGGTGTAGTGTTATTTTCGTCAAACATACCGTGCTGTACACAGGCGTACAAGGATCAGGGGGAGAGAGAGATGTGGGGGTGTGAGTCAGAGGGAAGAGAGATAGATGGGAGGTGAGATTACCTGCGAAAGGTTGGGGGTGAGGGGGCACGGTTGGGGGAGGAGGGGGGGGGGGGCATTGCAGCGAGCAGCTTGTGCAGGAGTCGGTTTGTTGTGTGTGCACACTATTTCTAGACACTGTGAATTGATTGTGTTAGGCCTAGTACATGGGGAGACTTTTATTGCTGCTGCGGTGTAACAGTAAGCAGCAGCAGCATCAACTTAATGTAACGGTGTGTGTGTGTACGTGTGTGTGTACGTGTGTGTGTGTGTGTGTGTGTGTGGTGTGTGTGTGTGTGTGTGTGTGTGTGTGTGTGTGTGACATCTCACCTGTGTTCTTTCTTGTTTGTTTGCTTATGTACTACACACTTGCGCACGCACACACACACACACACACACACACACACACACACACATACACACACACACACACACACACACTACACACACACCACACACACACACAACACACACAAACACACAAACACAACATAGCTATCAACATACGCTAATTGACAACCGTCACGCCGCAGTCACACATCACACTCACTTCCAATCTCAACACAACACACCACCACACATCACACAACACCACACACAACACACACACACACACACACACACCAACACACACACACAACACACACACACACACACTCTCTCTCTCTCTCTCTCACTCACTCACACGCTCACACATTCTCACCTGTTGTAGTTTTTCATATGTGTGTGTGTGGTGTGTGTGTGTGTGTGATATTATGATTCTTTGCAACTGTTCTCTCAAGCCATAATAATAGTGTCTGTTTTTTATGTCCTGGCCATACATACACAATGGGGTCTTGTGTGTTTATCTGTTGGGTTTTTTTTCTCTCCAGTTGTATTTTATATCTGTAATTACTGTCTATATTTGATGTTTGTTCTACCTGGCTGTACATAATACCTGATGTCTGTTCTCTGGGCATACCTGATGTCTGTTCTCTGGGCATACCTGATGTCTGTTCTCTGGGCATACTTGCTGTCTGTTCTCTGGGCATACCTGATGTCTGTTCTCTGGGCATACCTGATGTCTGTTCTCTGGGCATACCTGATATCTGTTCTCTGGGCATACCTGATGTCTGTTCTCTGGGCATACCTGATGTCTGTTCTCCGGGTATACTTGATGTCTGTTCTCCGGGCATACTTGCTATCTGGTCTCCGGGCATACGTGATGTCTGTTCTCTGGCCATACCTGATGTCTGGTCTCTGGGCATACCTGATGTCTGTTCTCTGGCCATACCTGATGTCTGTTCTCTGGGCATACCTGATGTCTGGTCTCTGGGCATACCTGATGTCTGTTCTCTGGCCATACCTGATGTCTGGTCTCTGGGCATACCTGATGTCTGTTCTCTGGCCATACCTGATGCCTGTTCTCTGGAAATACTTGTTCTTTTCTCTCTGTTATGCAGAATGTCTGCTGTCTAGCCATAATTGATGTCTATTTGGCATACTTGTCTAGCCATAATTGACCTCTACTCTCTGGCATACTTGTTGCATTTTCCCTTGTCATACCTGATGTCCATACCCATAATTTTGATGTATACACATTTTCTTCCTACTTACTGTTTGTCCTTTCTGGCCATTGGTGATCTTGGGGAAGGGAGCATATTTTACTGCAAGGCTCTTTCTTCTCTGGGTTTAATATATATCATAATATGTAATGTATGCGTAATATGTACTATGTAAATTCAATATCGTCTTTTTATCGTTTAAATTTTTTATGTCTTATGTTACATTCAACTCAGAAGCGAGTCAGTGTGGATTATTGGCGGAGTCGGTTACCTGAACTCCGTATATGAACATGAATTCAGGAACTTGATCTGTCACCTATACATTCTGTTACACACACACACACACACACACACACACACACACACACACACACACCACACACAGTCACACACCCTCTCTCTCTCTCTCTCTCTCTCTCTCTCTCTCTCTCTCTCTCTCTATCTCTATCTGTCAACCTATCTATCTATCTATCTATCTCTCCCCCCCCCCCTTCCCAGCCCCCACCTGCACGTATATTCTCCGGAATTCCGGCTCAGCTAACAGCTGACGAAATTGCCCTGGAATGGCCAGCAAGGTTGGCTAGGCAATAAACAACATTAATTACCCAGATGTACACAGACAGCTCCGTTCAGCCAACTTGATTTTTGTTGCAGATTAGTGGTTTTCACTTTCCTACTTGTGTTGGCTGAATGATAGAGGACTATGGGGGTGGTTTGGTTTTGTTGTTTGGTTTTGTTGTTTGTTTGTTGTTGATTTTTTTTTGGGGGGGGTTGTTTGTTTTGGTGGTGGTGGTGGTGGTTCTTTATTTTATTTTGTTTTAGGGGTTTTTTTTAGGGGGAGGGGATTGTTTGGCTTTCGTGTTGGTTTTTTTTGTTGTTTGTTTGCTTTCTTGCTTTTGGGTTGTTGTTTTTTTCCCCTTGGAATGACTTAAGATTGAATGAGAGGTGCAATGAATGGATCTCACAGTGACTACATCATGCATTGTGAACCATGCTTGTTCAGATGTCAGCCTTTCTAGAAACCTGGTAGTTGCTGTTGCTGCTGTGATTGTTTAAACTTACCTCCCAGCAGATATTTCCGATTTAGGGACAAGAAAGCTGGTGAAACCGTTTGCTGTACATATCAAAAGTAAGCGACCAACAAACAGTATAAGGTCTTTCGAAGTAGTGGCTAGTTGAACCTGCCTCACTCCACCTGTGTGTGTGTCTGCTGTAGTGATGGATCAGTCTCTACCCAATGACACCTGGGCCTTTAAACTGAAGGTAGGCGGCAAGGCCTACAGGGAGGGGCTGAGAGAAAATGGGGGAACGGTTGTGCCCACTATACTCACTCACTGCTTTGGTCGGTTAGCTTTGAGAGAGTAGGTTAGCTTTGGAAGTACTCCTCTTCTCTCTCTCTCTCTCTCTCTCTCTCTCCTCTCTCTCTCTCTCTCTCTCTCTCTCTCTCTCTCTCTCTCTCTGGGATTGGATGCAGCAGCAACACAAATTTGAGTTGGTGCATCTATTTGCTTTGAAGCAACTTTTAAGAGTAGATAGATGAACACCAAATTATTTTTCCTCCAGCAAAACAAATAAAATTAATGTCCTCTTACAATTAGTCCTGATGTTAGATGTATTAGGCATTAGTTTAAAATTTTGAACATTGAAGAGCAAAGACTACCATTCAAATCTTATAGGATGCTTTTTCATTTAGATGTTAGGGGAAAGAAAAATTGGGCCACACAAATACGCATGTGATTATTCAAATGTGGCTTTGGATATGTCTGGTTAAATCAAGGTGTTGGCCATTGGAAATCTTGAGAGTTTGTTGCTTCTTTTAGAGAAAGATGATTAATTGTCATTGGCATTGATGGAATGATCATATTGAAACTAGTGATAGATATAGAACTTGTCGACAATTTATTAGCTTACATGACATGAAACCATATTTGATATGCATTTTAAAAGAATAGTGGTTGAATTTAGACTAAGTGTATTAGACATAAATGTTCATAAACTTAAATACAGAATGCATAGCAATTCTGATTCAACATGCTCTTTATGTAATGAAGCAACAAAAGATGAAGTACATTTTGTCTTAAGTTGTGCCGCCTTTAATGACATTAGGCAAAAATATATCCCAGCAAAATATACCAACCAGCCTAATACATGTAGACTGTGTTTGCTCCTAGGATGTAGTAATCCTATTATCATTAGAAATTTAGCTTTATTTTATATAAAGCCTTTAAAATATGAGATATTCTGTTTTCATAAGATTTCTCCCTATTGAATTTGTTTGCATTTGTTTGTCACCGCTGTACTTCACTGTATATTCCTATTATCATTCAGTGTATTGATCAGCAACCCCCTTCATGTATGGACCAATGGCCTTTTATGAATAAATTCTTTCAGATTTCTCTGTCTCTGTCTGCCTGTCTGTCTGTCTGTGCCTCTCTGTGTGTCTGTCTGTGTGTCTGTCTGTATGTCTGTCTTCTCTCTCTCTCTCTCTCTCTCTCTCTCTCTCTCTCTCTCTCTCTCTCTCTCTCTCTCTCTCTCTCTCTCTCTTCTCATATTCTATGATGAGGTAGCCACGCCATGTTGACATTTTCTACCTTGTATTTGAAATGTTTCTGGATTGTTTGTTTTGTCCCCACCCCACTGTCCCCATGTGAAAGGGCTTAGAGCCTGTCACGTTATATCATTTTACATTCTCTCTCTCTCTCTCTCTCTCTCTCTCTCTCTCTCTCTCTCTCTTCTCTCTTCTCTCTCTCTCTCTCTCTCTCTCTCTCTCTCTCTCTCTCTCCCTCCCCCTCTCTCTCTCACCCCCCCCCCTTCTTTTTGCTCACACACACACACACACACACACACACACACACACACACACACACACACACACACACACACACACAATATGCAAAATAGATCTCTTTGTTGTTAGTGGGGGGGGGGGGGGGGGGGGGGTATTCGTTTTGTTTGGTTGGTTTGGATTTGTTACTGTTTCTTTTATGTTGGGGGGGGAGGGGGGGGGGCGATATTTGGTGAATTGTTAGTTTGTTTTGTTTTTGGGGGGGGGGGGGGGTCGTGCGTTGGTGGGGTTTTTTGTTTTGGTTGGTTTTATTGTTGTTTTTTGGTTTTGTTGGTGGTTTTGTTTTGATTGTTGTTGTTTGTGTTGGTTTTTTTGTTGTTGGATTTTTTGTGGGTTTTTTTGGTAGTGGGTTGGGGGGGGGGGGGGCGCAGAATGAATGGGTTTCATGTCTTTTGTAGTGGTGCAATAAACTGTACACTCAATGTCACTGAAGTGGGTGACAGAGAGAGGGGGGGGGGGGGGGGGGGGGGGGGGGGAGGGGGAGACACAAATCCCTGCTAAAGCGACAATTGTAAAGAGAGGGCGGGGAAGTACTGACGACTTGTTGACATGTGTAACAACCCAACGCCTTGTGTGTGGAATGTCAGCCACCAGAAAACAATGACACTTGTACACTGGCTACACCTCAACACTGAGGAGGGGGGTAGTGTCCTGTTTCACGTGGGAGTATGGGCAGAAGGATGGAGAGAGAGAGAGAGGGGGGGGGGGGGGGGGAGGAGAGAGTTGGGGAGGATGTTGAGGTATCAGTGTTCTCAAGTGTTTGATGCGAACATGTTACGTGAATGAATTGTTGTTGGTGTGATGTTGTATTGTTGTTTTGTATTCTATGTATATAATATAGTATACCACATTTTAGTCACAGCAGATTTCTCTGGGTGAAATTAGGACTGCTCTTCCCGAGGACAGTCACGTGTGTTGCCATAAGAGCAGTGCCATTCGTGTGTGTGTGTGTGTGTGTGTGTGTGTGTTGTGTGTGTGTGTGTGTGTGTGTGGAGAGAGAGAGAGTTAATTTTCCTGTCAGCATGTTTGTTTGGCTATGACAGAATGGCGCTTTTTTTCTATGGGAGATTGTCATGGACAACTCTTTTGTTGCCACAGGTTCTTTTGTGTGTGCTGAATGCACCTGTGACTTGCATCTAGTTGAGCTCTGTTCAAATATGTCTATATCCATGCAGTGTCATTCTGATGTTGCATTGTTCTTGTTGATTAGCAAAGTTAGGGATCCACACACGGAATGAAAAAGCCTTGGTCGATTTTGAAGTTAAAGGCCGGATGTGTTTTTGTTACTATTTATTTGTATTTTGTTGTGTGTGGATTATACGTGTCATGATTGTTGTCTTGATTAGAGACAAGATACACTGATGACAAAGCTGTCCATATATGTGCGATAGAGTGCAATCAGTATATATATATATATATATATATATATATATATATATATATATATATATATATATATATATATATATACACTCACAAAGGGAATCAGGGCACTGGCAGGTCTGCACTTGAAGTTGACTTGGGAGATCATAAAAATCCCCATTCTTTATTCACCAGACACTAACCCTGAGATTCGGACCCATGACTTCATGGACCTACGGGTTTGGAAGTCAAACAGTCTTAACCATTCAACTATTAGTGTTCATCAATTTCCATATTCAATCAAACCCCATTAGGCTGGCCTGCGTCCCGCCCCCCCCCCCCCCCCCCCTCCTGCCCCCACCCTGTCTCTTGAGTTGACTGTGTTACTGCTATTTTGTTGTACCATTTGGGCAGCACTCAGGTAAAACCCATTCAGATTAAAAAACCATTCTTGTGTGCGGTTACACAAACCTCATACAACAGAATGCGGTGTCCTTTCTCACAGTACTACTGTTGATGTCGTTTTGTATTACCTTCGGACGAAAGCGGCAGAACGACTTGTGGTGTGGATAGGATAGGAGTTTCTCGCTTGAGTTGTTTTGTTGGGGTGGGTGGTTGGTCGGTTGGTTGTTGGTTGGTTGGCTCTCATAAAACGTGAGGGGGCCGATTCAAAAGCTTTCACGGTTTTGTTTTGCTTTTTTTGTCGTCTGGTCTGCGAAAACTGGAGAGACCAGTTTTGAACTGAGAGAGTGAATGTATGGTCTGGTCACAGATGACGAATGACCTTCCTTGTCCTTAAGAAGACTTACCTAATAATAGTGCTGATGTTTTGGTCTGGGCTTTATTTTTCGTTTGTTTTCAGTTCTTGTTTTGATTTGGGGTTTTTTGTTTGTTTTGTTTTGGTTTTGTTGTTTGTTTGTTTCGGGGGGAGGGGGGGGGGGGGTCTTTGGTGTGTGTTTGGGGGAGGGAGCGTTAAGGGACCAGGGATGGTGGTCATTTTTTGGTTTATTTGGGTGTTGTTGTTTTTTTGATGAGTTTGTTTGAGGGGTGGTGGTCTGCTTTTGGTTTGTGTGTGTGTGTAGTTTTTAGGGGGGGGGGGGGGGTGTTGTTTTAGTTTGTTTGGATTTTGTATTTTGTTTTTGTTTTTTTTGGCGGGGGGTTGATGGGGGGGGGTGGTGACAGCGGTAGCAGTGGGGGGGGGGGGGGGGGGGGGAGAGGGAGATGAGGTTTTGGGGGGGGGGGAGCTGTAGACAATAAACAGGAAAGGTCACTTTTATTTTTCCCTTGAATAGACAAAGCACAACGTTGAGCTGGTGGTGATTGTGCTACTCGCCAACCAGCATATCATGATAGGCATAGGGGAACAAACGTTAATGGAAAGCCTTCCTTTTAAACTGGGGAAAATGCCTCCTCTGTGTGTGTGTGTGTGTGTGTGTGTGTGTGTGGTGTGTGTGTGTGTGTGTGTTGTGTGTGTGTTTGTGTGTGTGTGTGTGCGTGCGTGTGTGTCTGTGTGTGTGTGTTTATGTATGTGTGAGGGTACATACTACATTGTCATTGATGCGTGTGTGTATGTGTGTGTGAAAACATTGTCAGTGATGTGTGTGTGTAGATATGTGGGGGGGGGGGGGGGGGGGGGGGCTTAGGACATTGTAAGTGCTAAGTTACTGTGTCTTGTTGTAGAAGAGTTCCTGAACTATGCACTAAAGTTATGTGCTATGTTTGTATACTTAGGGATGTGTATTATTATTATGTGCCTGTGTTCTATACCTGACTGATTTTAGATGAGTCTCAGATTAAGTTTTGTTGTGTGAGTCACGCAAGATTCATGTGGCATATATATGTATTTGTATCTATGTATGTATGTATTTTTTAATTATTTATTTATATTTCGGGGGTGATTTTTTTTTTTTTTTTGGGGGGGGGGTGTCTCCCCTTTTTTTTTTTTTTTTTGATCCTCGGCTAGATCTCTGAAGTTCACCAATGGTGAGATTTTTTTTTTTTTTGGGGGGGGGGGGGGTTATACACCATTAAGGTAGCCACATTCTGACTTTGGGGACATTGTTTTGTTATACCTTAATCATGGTGATGTTCCCTGTAGGAAGAGTTGGACACGGTTCATCTGACCCCACCCCACCCCCAGGCCTTGAAGGCTGTTGTTAACCGCTAGGCCTATCTTACTTTTATCTGTTCGCACTGGTCAGTCCTTATTTCTGAAGTGTACTTGTAGTATTCATGAATGGGTGGGCTGAAGTGAGTGAGTGAGTGGTGTGGTGTGTGTGTGTGTGTGTGGTGTGTGTGTGTGTGTGTGTGTGTGTGTGTGTGTGGTCTACACTTTAAGGTCACCATACTTTAGAAGATAGGGGAACAGAATTATCAGGAGAAAGAAAGAAGAGGGAGGACAGAATGTGTATGAATGAGCATGGTGAATTTAAGAGTGTACTGAGAAATAAGAGTCGGAAAGTAGAGGGTGAGAGAAGTGCATGATGTGTGTGTGTCTGTCTGTCAGTCTGTTTGTGTATGGGTGTCTGTGTTTGTCTGTCTGTGTCTGTATTGGATGTATGTGTCTGTGTAGGGTGTGTGTGTGTTTGGTGTGCGCGCGCGCGCGTGTGTGCGCGCTTGTATTCATCGTGCATGCTCAGTTCTGCAGATAGAAAGATGGACACAGACAGACAGACAGATAGAAAGATAGCTGGATAATAGACAGAGGGTAGCTACGTAGGTAGCTAGGTAGGTAGGTAGATAGATAGATGGAAATGTAGATAGGTTAATGGATTAATTTCTCCAGAACATCTTGCGCATACATTAAATCCTGTTCCACTTTTCAGTAAGAGTAGGCCATCGTGTGCCGGTGGGAACAGATGACATTTACAAAACTGCATACACACGAGGGACTGGATGTAAAAAAAGCACAAGAGTCCTTATTCCATTATCCTCGATATAAAAGAATAAATAAATAAATGAATAAAATAAATAAATTAATAGATGCATAATGGAGATATAGACAGACGGGTAGGTAGATAGATGAATAGACAGACAGATGCATGAGGGATCTCTCTCTCTCTTCTCTCTCTCTCTCTCTCTCTCTCTCTCCTCTCTCTCTCTCTCTCTCTCTCTCTCTCTCTCTCTCTCTCTCAGCTGTGATGTGTCATTGAGGCAAGAGACTAGGCTACACAGCTGAGCTGAATCTATAACCTGGTGAGTCATGCTGATCGGTCGGCCTCGATAGCTCACAGGGAGCGGTCTGACATTGATGACAACAGTGACACTGTCTGGGTGTGTGCGTGCGTGCGAATGTGTGTGTGTGTGTGTGTGTGTGTGTGTGTGTGTGTGTGTGGGTGTGTGTGTGTGTGTGTGTGTTGTGTGTGTGTGTGTGAGAGAGAGAGAGTCTCAAACACACACTCTCTCTCTCTCTCTCCCTCTCTCCTCTCTCTCTCTCCTCTTCTCTCTCTCTCTCTCTCTCTCTCTCTCCTCTCTCTCTCTCTCTCTCTCTCTCTCTCTCCCCTCCTCTCCCCCTCCCCCCCCTCCTCCTCTCTCCTCTCTCTCTCTCTCTCTCTCTCTCTCTCTCTCTCTCCTCTCTCTCTCCTCTCTCTCTCTCTCTCTCTCTCTCTCCCTTCCCTCCTCCTCTCCTCCTCTCTCTCTCTCTTCTCTCTCTCTCTCCTCTCTCTCTCTCTCTCTCTCTCTCTCTCTCTCTCTCTCTCTCTCTCTCTCTCTCTCTCTCTTCTCTTCCTCTCTCTCTCTCTCTCTGCGGCAAGGCAACAGTCAATGCATGCTGATCGATCAGCCCGTGGAGTGGAGTGCAGTGCCGTATGATTCAGCCTGTGGCTTGTATGCCTATTGCTGCTGCCTGCCGAGGCTGAAAGTGTTGGCTGGTGCCAGGGAGTGGAGGGGAGGGAGAGGAAGAGAGATAGTGTGTGTGTAAAGGAAATGGAGACACTGAGGGAGAGACAGACAAAGAGAGAGAGAGACAGCAACACAGTCAAGGAGATGGAGACACAGAGAGAGAGAGAGAGAGAGAGAGAGTGGTGTGTGTGTGTGTGTGTGTGTGTGTGTGTGTGTGTGTGTGTGTGTGTGTGTGTGTGTGTGTGTGAAGGAGACGGAGACACTGAGAGAGAGAGAGAGACAGACAAAGAGAGAGGGAGAGAGAGAGAGAGAGAGAGAGAGAGAGAGAGAGAGAGAGAGCGAGAGCGCAACACAGTCAAGGAGACGGAGACACTGAGAGAGAGAGAGAGAGAGAGAGAGAGAGGGGGGGGGGGGGAGGGGGGGGAGAGGGGGGGGGGGAACTTGAAGGATTTATTCACAAAAAGGCCATTGGCCCATACATGAAGGGGGGGTGCCAAACTGCTTAGTATCTTGGGGGGGGGGAGGGGGGGGGTAACATCAAAACAAAACAAAACCCAGCAGCAAAAACAAAAATTACTGTATAACAAAATAAAATCAGTTAGAGAGAGAGAGAGAGAGAGAGAGAGAGAGAGAGAGAATGTGTGTGTGTAGAGAGAAGAGAGAGAGAGAGAGAGAGAGAGGAGAGAGAGAGAGAGAGAGAGAGAGAGAGAGAGAAGAGACAGAGAGAACGTTTTTTTTATCAAGGTGTAATGTAAAACTTGTACAATATAGCTTTTCTTTATTAATCTAATCCTTTGCATGAAATATATATTCAAAGGATCACAGAATATCATATTGATCATGTTGTGAAGAAAAATAAAGTACAGTGTAACAAAGTAACATAAGACAGAGAGAGACACAGAGAGAGGAGATGGAGACAGACAGGCAGACAGACAGACAGAGAGGAGGAGGAGGAAACAGAGAGACGGGGAGAGAGGTGTATGCCCACAGTAACAAGGACTAGTTGGCCGTTAATAGGACAGACATCACAGCCATCAGTGCCACAGAGCTGCTGGCCTATACTATGTGTGGGCAGCAGGGCATCAGCCTGTCTGGAAGAAGAGAGAAGGGGAGGGGTAGGAGGTAGAGCCTGTTGGAAGGGGATTGGGGGGGGGGGGGAGTCAGGGTGCGGGGAGAAAATCAATAGTATTCAGAACAGCCGGGTACTGGACATGTTTGTGCCGTGAAGTTAGATCAGTAAACAGGGAAGAAGAAGACCAAGTCCTCCATCATCATCAGCTGGTTAAGTTGAGGTCTGATCTGATCCTGTGGTGTATGTAACCTGGGTTCAGGCCTGGCCTCTCTTACTGCCCGTTCAGACGCTGTGTCAGTGCTGACATCATGTGCACATGAAAGACATAACAAAAATTGTGCCATGTCAAGTCAGATACCTCTACTTCCAATCCCCCCCCCCCCAAAAAAAAAAAGAAGAAATAATAATAATCCCAACAGAATTTTAGGGTAAAGTGTGAAACTGAAATAGAGGGGCACAGTTACATAAATATCTCATTGATTGATGCAGAATCATCTTGGAAAATGTCTGTGGCTGGGGATTATATAAGCACCACATTTTGACTTCAGGCCAAACAATACATCGACAGAAATACATCCGAAACACTGGGATGGGCGCAGGGTATTGATTGTTACATATAGTCTCATTTGCCCAAATGTCCTTTCTTATGTAATGTTGCTTACTCAAAGACCTTTCTGTTTATTTTCTGGTGAATTGGAGTGATGGTTGAGATGTTGGTCTGGCTTTTAAGGATTCAGCACCACCAGCACTATCAGTCTAATGAAGCATTTACTAAATGGATGGTGGAGTGTTGCATAACTGTATGAAATGCGTGCCTGTTGTGACACTGGGAGAAAATCAATAACCGGGAACTGTTATCTGGGGATATAGAATTAATGAGGTGGAAAGGCTAACATTCTGAGAAGAAATATCTTCATGACAATACTGATACAGCTGGTTTGCTAAATATTTAGTATTTGAATCTATTTTAGAGATTATGAATATATTTCGTTGGGTTTGTTTGGACAAGATGGTGACAGCTTTCATTTTGGTCCAGAAGTTCCTGGGTCATAAACTCTTGGGTATGGAAGAGTAGGCCATTTCATGCCTGTAGGAACGGATAACAAAATTTTAAAAACGCAAGCACACAGACTCACGGTTAGACACCATCCCCAAAGTCAGAGTGCGGCTACCTAAATGGTGGGGGAAAAAACATTAATCACTCCATTGGTGAACCTCAGAGCTCTAGCCGAGGATGAAAAAGAAAAAATGATTATGATGTGTGCAGGTAAATTAAGGGGGTGGGGGGATGTGTGGTGTGTGCAGGTGACTGAAGATCGCATCCAGTACCAGAAGAACCGAGTGGACATCACAGAGGACACCTTCTGCCCCACCTGCAAGAAGAGGATTGGGGACAGGTAAGGACAGCAAGGGCCTCTTGTGCATCTTTCGGCCTCTTGCATGTCTTGTCTGCCCACCTCTGTATTGTCCCTCCCCATCTCTGAGAGGTGTGAGAGGTAACTGGTAGTTTGCTGACAAAGTCATTGATGGACATGAGGTCTGTCGTCTTTGTGCATTTATAGTGTTGTGTGTGTGGTGTGTGTGTGTGTGTGTGTGTGTGTGTGTGTGTGTGTGTGTGTGTTGTGTGTGTGTGTGTGTGTGTGTGCAGTGTTGTATAGTGTAAGGAAGTGTAGTGTAGTGTGAAGCAGTGTAGTGCAGTGTGGAGCAGTGTAGTGTAGTGTAGTTAACTACTCACCCACTCTAAAAGTTGAATAATGCATGCATGTTATAATGACGTTGCAGTGCATTCTACTTCACACCCGATCATACCATCTACCACTACTCCTGCTACCAACACAAGTGAACAGTGGCTATCTCCTCTACCTCTGGACTGGCTCTGCCGCATTCAATGTACCAACCAGCCAACTACAGCAGGAGCACCACTGCTTGCTTCAGCTGGTCTGCACAGGGCCAGTCCCTGTGTGCGTCTGTAAGTGAGTGAGTGAGTGTGTGGGGTGTGTGTGGGTGTGTGTGTGTGTGTGTGTTTTGTGACTGAGATCAAATGGAGGATGTGCATGGGTGTGTATGTGTGTGGATGGATATATACATATTTGCATATTTGCCTGTGCTTATGTGCATGCATGCACTACACATGCCTGTATGTGTGTTAACGTTGAGAGAGGGCAAGACGTGAAGCATGAGAGACAGAGAGAGAAAATAAAAACAACAGAGGTGATGTTTTATTTATCGAGTGCTTTCAGCAGATTTTCTTAATACATTTTGCTGTATAAATGATGATAACCGTGATGTTGTTAACGATGATGGTGAGGATAATAAATGATGATTATGAAGATGCAACATATCTTCTGTTCACACCATTCATTTCAACACTAGCCAATAAATCCCAATAAAAATACCTCACATGACTCTACAGCACAAGCATACTCAATGAGACAATAGCAAGCCTGCTTTCTGTCATCATGTTTCATTTAGCTTATTCACATGTGCATGTCTGTGTGTATTCATTTATGCATCGCATTGAGAGGGGGGGGGGGGGGAGTGGGGGGGAGAGGGAGGGAGGGAGTGGGGGGGGGGGAGTGAGAGGGGGGGCAGGGGAAGAGAGAGAGAGAAAACAACAGAAATCATTGTGAATTTGTTGTGGTGAGGCTTTGGGTAGAAGAGAGGTGAGGAAACAGCATGATGTTTGGTGATGGTGTTTGATTCTCTGATGATATGCTGTGATAGAATCCATTCCAAGGCATGCCTCAAAGACCTTGCAGGTGTAGCTACACTCTTTCACTGCTCTGTTTGCCTCCTTATCTGTGTTCTGCTGTATAACCTGGTAAGGCCAGACACATCACAGACACTGTCATCAGCAGTTTGGGGGTAAGATAAAACACATCCTCTGAAGTCTGAGAATGTCTGCCTATATGGTGAGATATCTCACAAACAGTCATACATGCAAACATTCTAATTCTAAAGTCTTGAAAGTCATTTTGATTTTAAAATGATTTGAATCAAGTTGATGATGTCCAAGAAGTCCCAGTTTGACCATATTTTCTATCTGTTTGTTTGTTTGTTTTGTTTTTCACATTGAAGTCGAATGCCCAGGGTCTGACTTGTCAGACCTTTTATGGCAGTGCTATGCATTTTCGATTCACATGGCAGACAACAAAAGCTGCTATCTGAGCATTTGACAAAGAAGAAGAAATTTTGTTTTTGTGTTGTCATTGAATGCAACTATATCTGTAGATTATTAGTTCTCTTATTTATACAGCCAGTGATACATATTTTCAAATGCTTGATTATGAGTATATAGTCACCTGTAGTTAACATATTCATTTTTAGATATTCTCTTTTTTCAAATTCACTGTTCAAGAATATTCATGATTATGATCCTGTTTCTCCTTTGGTCAATAAGTCATATTTGTCTTATTTGTGGCAACAAATATCTGTCATTTTTGTCAATACTGTGTTACAAGAGACAACAAACGCCATCAACAGAGAAGAATCACCTGTACAATAGAACTAATCAGCTGACATATGAACATCATCCAGTATGGTGCAATCATTGCTGGTGTGTTATCAGTGGGTTGTAAAAGTCATTACTGTCTTGTCAGTTCATCAGATACTTGCTGCCTTGAGAAAGTGCCACGTGGGATTATTTGCTAATGTCCATGCATTCAATTCGTTGCAAGCACACATGTATACATTCATGGTGGTTGCTTTGCATAGGTTTGTTTTTTTCCCATTTAGTTTGTCAGTTGATGTCATCAAAAGATGCTCAGTATTGTTTCTAGTCAAAATGTTGGATTGTCTTGTCAAGAATTACCATGGTCTGTGTCTGTTGAGAAGGGTTTTCTGTCAGTCAGCATGTCGTAGAGCACATGGAACACAGCTTCTTGTATGATCAAAGTTCTGCTGTAGTCTATTATTTTCTAAAGAATATTTGTGGGAGGGGGGTAGTTTTGGTTTTTTTTAATCAAATTTCTCTTCACTTGAAACGATATCAACAAAATAATTGTGTGTGTGTGTGTGTGTGTGTGTGTGTGTGTGTGTGTGTGTGTGTGTGTGTGTGTGTGTGTATTGCTTTCACATGAACATTCAACTTTCACATCAGTTCAGAACTTTTTTCCTAACATAGATTTTGTAAGGATATATGACCATTTCAGAGTAATCTGCACATCTTCCCATTTTCCCCTTGCCATCCCTGCTGGAGTATCTTTTTGCTATCATTCATTCCCAGGGATGGCACATCTGTTGATAAATGCAACTATATGTGTATGTCTTATGACTTTTTTAAATGTATGAAACAGTGCCCTTTCCATGGGTACAGTTTTTCTGTCCTTTCTTTCTCCACTCTCCTCTAACCACATTTTGTATTTGGTTGGTTTGATTCATTTTTTTCTTCCCCAGAGCCAGAGCCAGTTTTGTCTTTCATGTTTTTTAGTGTACACCATATCCTTCAGTCGGTGTTGTGAGTAGTTTACTTCAAACCTTTGAAGCCAGAATAGTGATGCCTGTATGGTGAAGTACTTGAAAACAGTCCTACATGCAAGTTTCTCATCCAGCGTGTACTCATGGTCTGACAGCGGCTCCCAGGTGGGATGAATGACACAGAGTGCATATCTTGGGTAACGCCCCCAGGGTGTTAAGCTGGGGAATGCCCAACAACGACTTCTCAGGATATAGCATAGGTTTCTTTCAGCTCAGTGCAGGGTGGCATTGTCCGCTGCATTTTCAGCAATATATGTTACGTTTTTGGTCAGAATTTCAGTAGTTCTCTAAGAGTGTTATAATCCATGTTACTTTCTTTAACAGCATACATTTGTTTGTCTTCAAGTGTAAATAGGGTAACTGATGTCTCAAGTTACGTCATGGACTAGCGCTCTCTGCCACCACATGGTATTCTGTCACAAACCACATAAGTCTTCTAAACCTTCAGCAAAACATACTACACTGTATTCAGCGTTGAAGTTCTGTAGCATGCCGGTGGTTTCCAGCTCTGTGTTAGATGCTGCTGTCATTATTCAGTTATATGATGCATTCCGCTTACAAAGTTAGTTGTAATCAGTATGTTAAGAAGATCATTGCAGGATTCCAAAGTGATATTGAGATTTTATCAGTTTTTAAATCCCATTGTTTTGATATGATCTTGCTTGTTGCCGAATGTTTGTGCTTTTTAGACGTGATGTGATGTGCCCATCTTACCATTATCTTGCTCTTAACCAGAAGTGGGATGGATGGTATGTCTGTGGGATAGTACCAGCATATCTGCAGTTTGATAGAAACTGTGCCTGGGTATGAAAGATTTGAATTGAATGAACTCTCATTTGATGCGAACTTGTTGAGGAACATTGAGTGTGTGTGCATTTTTACAAACTGATGATTGTTGGGTTTTTTTTAGTTGAGAGTGCGCAGTGTACAGAACTGAAGATCATAGCATGCGTGGAGTATGTGTTATTACTTTTATAAATGTATGAAACAACAGCAGAATGTGTTGATATTTGTTTGCATAATTCAACATGTCAACCTGTCGATATATACTGTTATCTGTCCCTGTACAGGCTCTTATCTGTTTGAAAGAAATGTTTAATCAAAGTTTGATTTTTTTATGAAGAAAAAGAAAAGAGCGAGAGACTGTTAGGACTCAAGCAGTAAACAGATGTGATGGTTAATACATTTCAACTCTGTATTCCTTTACAGGGTAGACTCGCAGACAAACAGAAATGGGTAAACATTACAAGGACTAACATTTTCTGTGTCCGGTTTAAGGGCTTGACTGAAGTATGTTCTCTCTCTGTGTGTAGTGTTTATCTGTTTCTATTGCTTTGCTGGTCTTATCTAAGATAACGAACTGTTCTTTTATGTGTGTACTCCTATCATTTCATTCAGTGAGTGCAGTATCTTTTCTCAATGTTTATTGTCTTTACTCGCAATCATTTTCCAGTGTGTTAAGTTTGTCTCTGTGTGTGTGCGTGTGTGTGTGTACGTGTGTGTGTGTGTGTGTGTGTACATGTGTGTGTGTGTGTATAGTGTCAATTTTAAATGAAAGTGCATGAGTGCTATGTGAGTCAGTATAGATGTAATTATCAGTGCACATACCCCATGTGTCTGTATGTACACTGTGTGTGTGTGTGTGTGTGTGTGCCTCTGTGTGTGTGTGCCTCTGTGCCTCTGTGTGTGTGTGCCTCTGTGTGTGTGTGTGTGTGCCTCTGTGTGTGTGTGCCTCTGTGTGTGTGTGTGTGTGTGTGTGTGTGTGTGTGTGTGTGTGTGTGTGTGTGTGTCTGTTGCCAGTGGTACAGCTTAAGTGGGGAGGATGTCTCAATGGAGAGATCAGAGTCAAGTATGTCAGCACTCTTTTGTCAGTATGTTAGGAAGTGTGGATTTTTATCATTATGGAATATGTCCCTTGATGGATGGGTGGGGTTCTGTGAGTTGAAGGGGGGGGGGGGGTGTCATTCAGCCTGTGTTTGAGTGTTTGTCAGTTGGAAAGGGGGGAGGTGAAGGGTTTGTTTTTGTTTTGTTGTTTGTTTGGAGGGGGGGGGGGGGGTCTGTCAGTTTGAAGTGGGGGGGAGGGGGGTTGCCCGAAAGATTGAAGGGGGGGAGGAGGGGGATGTTCATCAATGTAAAATTAGCCTATCATTTGTGTGGAGTATGTCAGTGTGTATGTATGTTATTTTTTGTGTCAAGAGAGAAAATGTATTACTCACAGAGATAATGTGTGTGGAGGGGGGGAGGGGGGCGGCTAACATCCTGCATGACTCCCCCCCCCCCCTCCTTCACTGCGGAATTCAACAGCAATGATGCATGTGTGCAGCAACTGTCTTTATGCTGTGCTGTGCTGTGCTGTGCTATATGTGTGTGTCATTGGGTACTGACACTGAAAACTGTTAACTGACATGAAGGTTAACTTGTATTTCATGAGCAGGAATTCTCTGTATGGCTGACATGGATTTGAAAATAAATGTCTCGGTGACAATGAGCTTAATAGCATGTGTGTGACTGTCGTGTAAAGAAGTTGATGGCAGTGGCTTGGTTGGTTGTGGTTGGTCGGTTGAACAGTGAACACTGGTGTGATTGGTTGGTTGGTGGAGCAGTGAACATTGGTGACTGTTGTGTAAAGAGGTTGATGGCAGTGGCTGGGTTGACTGGTAGGCTGAACAGTGAACACTCTCTCTCTCTCTCTCTTCTTTCCTTAACTCCATTAGGAGTGGTTGGGGCACTGCACTGAAATTTTCAGGCCGTG
>CM060324.1:27986424-28181424 GCA_030674155.1 Stramonita haemastoma | reverse complement strand
GGGTGAGGGTGGAGGGG
Source organism: Stramonita haemastoma (assembly GCA_030674155.1). Lineage (NCBI taxonomy): Eukaryota > Metazoa > Mollusca > Gastropoda > Neogastropoda > Muricidae > Stramonita > Stramonita haemastoma. The sequence continues at coordinate 28,181,407 of CM060324.1, read as the reverse complement.
GACGTAAACGGACGTAATGTGGTGTCGTTCAGTGGTCCTCTTGTCCCTAACTGGCACGATGTGTTCAACTGTGCAAAGATAGTTTATAAGTAAACAGAATTAATTCTGCAACTGCTTAGCACATTGTCTTAATATTGACACAAATGGAAACAAACTCAGTCAAGACTGCAAACGTAAAAAGAGTAGGCTACATGTATTCCGGGGCTTGACCGGGAAAATATGTTGTGTTTGTTCCAATTCAAAGATGTATGTTGTTGGTAGGTAATGGGAGTAAGGGTTAATTTTAAGGTCCATTGATATCAAGGTCGAGCGTGACACACTTTAAGCTTAAGCAGATTCTTATCCTTAATAACGTTCCCGCACTGGACACAAAGTTTCTAGACTGAGGGGGAGGGGGTGTAATTCTTATCTCTTTCAAGCCTGACCATTTTACAACATCAGCCACTTAAAGACACCAGAAACCAATCAGGCAGGAGTGTGAGGATGGACGTAAATTTACATTGATTCATCCCCCTGCCCCTGCCCCTGTCCCTGCCCCCATCTTTCCAGGGGCAGTGGTGGGCAATTTCCATGTCCACTTATTCCCTGCCGTTTTGTCTCTGATGTCCTGATTGCCCAGCATGCTGTCAGCCATTTTGTTCACAACTAGCTGTCTGTCCACCATTTCTGTTGGCATTTGGTATTTACCGTTTTGTACACAACATGCTGATTGCATACTATCTGCCATTTCATCCACAGTATGTTGCTGATTGCATACTACCTGCCATTTCATCCACAATAAGTTGCTGGTTGCATACTATCTGCTATTTCATCCACATTATGTTGCTGATTGCATACTATCTGCCATTTCACCCACAGTATGTTGCTGATTGCATACTATCTGCCATTTCACCCACAGTATGTTGCTGATTGCACACTACCTGCTATTTCATCTACAGTATGTTGCTGATTGCATACTATCTGCCATTTCATCCACAGTATGTTGGTGATTGCATACTACCTGCTATTTCATCCACAATACTTTGCTAATTGCACACTTTTTGCTATTTGTCCACCAGCCACCAAAGAAATCAGGATATGTTCAGTGGCAAGGAATACCCCTATCTCTTCCTCCTGTTGTCTGACTCTCCTAACATAAGGTGTAGTTTCCCCTGTTCTTTAGGTCAGGGACATAATTGTCCTAATTTTGAATGTTATTGCACATCCCATTTCAAAATGTCCTTTATATATTTTGTTGCATCTACGATGACATCAATTAATGATTTAGAACACAAACTCTTTAAAAAATCAGTGCTTAAAACATGATAATTGCTGTGAGCATTGGCAAGCTGATGGTGGAGTTTGTTGTTTTTCTATTGCACCCTGCCACACTGACCTGGAATGAGTGGACAGATTAGGGCAAACACAGTGCAATTCAATTCGCCACATTTCCTATCGTTCAGTGCATGCAGTTTTACTGTTTGAAACACGCTGAAATGTGCCTTCGGGCTGACGTTTAAAAGGCCAAGACCAGAGGGATATTTTATCTGTCCCACCACGTCACAGATCAGTCAGAAATAGAAAGACGAGGACTGGACAGACGTCAGCAGAAGCAGCTCTCTCTCTCTCTCTCTCTCTCTCTCTCTCTCTCTCTCTCTCTCTCTCTCTCTCTCTCTCTCTCTCTCTCTGTGGTCTTTGCAGAAGGCCAAGAGATGTATATAATAAATGCAACTACATGAACTTAAGTGGTGTGGGCAGTAAATACTTCTCGTCAAGGACACTAGACAGAGTCAGAGCTGGGGGGGGGGGGAGAAAGAGGGGGGGGGAGTGAGAGAATGAGTATGAAGGACAGGTGAGCTAAGTGTGTGACTTCTCAACCTTAACTCTGAAGAGTTGCTGGGGCACTGCACTGCACTGAATTTCTCTGGCTGTGTGTCTTGGTCAAGCCTCAACATGGCAAAGCCCATTCCTCTCCAGATACAATCCGCATGCTGGTTATGTTTGTGTGTCTGAGATCCACCACCCAATGTTGACCTGAACTCCAGGATCTTAACGTGCATATTGGTTGATCTTCTGCATGCATGTGTACACGAAGATAGTTAATGCACTGGCCAGTCAGCACTTGAAGTTGACCAGGGAGATCGTAAAAACTCCCGCTCTTAACGCTGGCGTTGACATTCGAACTGACGACTTCATGGACCCACGGAACTGAGGTCAAACACTTGTACCAATTCATCTGTCGTGTCCATCATGTTTGGCTGAGTACCAAAGCATAAATTTTCATCTATTATCGGTCAGTGACCAAGGAAAGTAACATCTTAGCAGAAGTAATTCCAAAATTAGTGTGGGCATAGCTGAAAAATGGCCTCCATTAGAATTAGTTTCAATGGCAATGTGAAACGCAATGGTTATCCTGGGACATATTCATCTCATTTTACAAACTTCCTTTATTAAGTCATAAAAATCAGATTTTCCCATCCCCAGAGTCGGAATGCAGCTACCTTCATGTAGGGCAAAAACGGTCGCATACGCAAAATGTCATCACTGGTGAAAATTGAAGCTCTAGCCAAGGAACAACAAAACAAAAACAACAAAAAGGACATTCCCCAAACACATCACATGCCTCTTTCTAAATGAAATCTTTCTCTTTAAAGTCCAGTAGGCTATATGTTTTACAGTATTAGGGGGGGGGGGGGTTCACACTGATTCCCGTATGTATGAGATGAATAAGACAGTACATATTCTGGGCTACCCCCCAGGGTGTTAAGCTGGGGAACGCACAACGACCACAAAATCTGGTTTTGAAAAAAGCCACAATAGACACTGCCCATACAATTTAAGGAAGACCGGAAATAGTGATCTCCTGAAAAAATTAGGCTAATAGGTTTGGGGGCTCTGTGTGTGTGAGAGAGAGAGAGAGAGAGAGAGAGAGAGAGAGAGAGAGAGAGAGAGAGAGAGAGAGATCCACCAAACGTTGACATGAATGTGTGTGTGTGTGTAGTATTTTTCTGCAGCTGTGTTAGGATTTGGGTTTGTTTCGTTTGTTTTTTTTAAACTTTTTTTTCAAACGAATATTTTGTTCAGTTGTGACGGGCTATAAATAGCCGAGTGGTTAAGACCGTTGACTTCAATCCTGTGGATTCAGACGTCGTGAGTGTGAATCTCGGCGTCAGGGGCTGGTGAATGAAGGATAGGGAGTGGGTATTTTTACCATCTCCCTGATCAACTTTAAGTACAGACCTACCAGCTCCGTATTTCTCTTCGTGTGTAGCCTATAGACATACAGAAGATTAAATACGCACGTTAAAGATCCCGCAATTCATGTCAAGTTCGGTGGGTTACGAAAACAACTAACATACCCAGCATGCAACCTGTACACTGAAATGAGCTGCTCTGAAGGCGGCATGTGTCAGCTGAGGCCAGTGGGCAGACCTCTTGTAAAGTCATCTGCATAGAAGACCAGGCACTACGCACATTGCCAAGTACAGGAACGCTCAGAGAGAGAAAAGGGGGGGGGGGTCTGTTGTATACAACCCCCCCCCCCCTTCCTCCTGCTTTTCTCTTATTCTTTTTTCGAAATTGATTTTCTTTTGAAAAACCACCCCTTGCGCCAATTTAATAAGCCACACACACACACACACACACACACACACACACACACACACACCACACACACACACACACACCACACACACCACTGTTTCCTAAGCTCCCCACATGAAAAAAAACAAAAATCAAACATCAAAGATGACAGAAATCTGCAGTGCACATGCCGCGGGGCGTGCACGAAACATTGATGTGTTGTAGCACTCGGCTACCGTCCCATGTCAAACCCCTGAATGGCAACCCTACTTGCAATACAGCACACTCCTTTTGAGATGCATATAACACACTTGAAGGACAGTATAACCCAGTGGTTAAGACCATTGCTGCCATCCCATGGGTCCCATGAAATCCTAGGTTCGAATCTCGGCGGCGTCTGGTGAATTAAGGCTGGGCTTTTAACGATCTCCAATGTCAATTTCTAGTGCAGACCTACCAGTGCTTTGATTCCCTTGTATATAGGCTACACGCATATATAAAGAAGATCAAATATGCACGTTAAAGATTCCATAATTGATGTCATCGAATTGATGGGTGACAATAACACAAACATTAACAGCATACATCCCTGGAGTCGGAATGCAGTTACATTGATAGTAGGCAAAAAAGTGGTCGCATACGCAAAATTTTGACCTGTGATGAACCTAGGAGCTCTAGCCAGGAACTGAGGAAAAAATACGACACACTTCAAATCAAATTTATACAACACACTTATATCATATCACAAAACATTTCTATATAAATCTAGTTCAATACAACACCACTTCTATTCATATTCATGCAACACACTTCTATTCAGATTCACACAACACCCTTCTATATTCAGATTCATACAATACACGTCTATATCAGACAGTTTAATACAACACGCATCTATCTTGTTTCATACCAAACGCTTCTACATGCAGTTTAATACAAGGCACGTCTATTCACTTTTCTACAAAAGCTTTTATTCAATCTCTGCAGGACAAGGAACATAAACGCTTTTGTGGCCCCTGTCTAAACCGTTCAGGTTCCCTATCCGGCTGCACTGCACTGTCCTATGAATTATTAGTAGACTGCGTGTGCTCTACACCGGTAGAGCGTGGCCACACTTTGGCATATCATATCTGTACATGATTAGGCTTCTACATGTGTGAACATGCTCCAGTGAGCAGAGCAAATAAACAAGATGACAGCCTGCTTGAGAGGTTCTGTGCAAAGAACATACGTGCGTGACAGACACATGTAGCCTACACATTATATACACACATGTACATGTAAACACTTAAGGACACTTGCATGCCACACACAGGTACGTCTACGCGTGCACACACACACACACACACACACACACACACACACACACTTCTTCTTCTTCTTCAGCTCACTTTCACGTGTCCCGTAGTCCTGTGGACCGTGGGGGCACAACTGAAGAGTTTGCAACCAGCTTCCTCCACTCCCCACGGTCCTCCGCCCTCCGTAGTAGATCGTTCCACTCTCTGATATTGTCCTCCCATGTTTCCTTTGTCTGCCTCTTCATCTACCTCCGCTTACTGTGTTCCCTGTACGACTGTCTTGGCCAGTCCAGATGATCGTGTGATGTGCTGTACCACTTTAATTTGCGTTTTTTCACTATAGTTAGGAGCTGTTCTTATGGACCAATGGCATTTTTTAAATTCTAGTTTTCATTTCGTCATTAGTGATGTGATCTCTGTATGAAATGCCAAGGAGTTTGCGAAAGCATCTCATCTCCATTGCCTGTATCCTTCTTTCAATGTCTGCTGTTATGGTCCACGTTTCATATGTGTACAAAAAAAATTAATATGGACATGATCAGGGAACGCATCAGTCTGATCTTGAAGCGGATGGCGATGTTCTTATCATTCCAGAGGGCTTTTTTTTTCCAGAGGCTTTAAGTTTGGTCATTGCAGCTGTGGTCTGAACTATCCTGGAGAGAATTTCAGGTTTTGATCCTTCATATGATACTATCGCTCCCAGATATTTGAAGCTATAAAATGTCACTCACTATCTGCAATAAGATCTGGGAGACAGGGGAGTGGCCAACACCTTGGACACAGTCCCTGATTATCACTCTCCCGAGAAAGGTAACTTACAACTCTGCCAAAACTGCCGTACCATCAGCCTGATCAGCCATCCAAGCAAAGTGATGCTAAGAATTCTCCTGAACAGACTAAAGCCTCAAGCTGAGGAGATCATCAAAGTAGAGCAGGCAGGGTTCAGAGCAGGACAGAGCACAACCGAACACACATACACGTAAGACTACAAATCCCTCCGTTATCAGTTATACTGAAAGGGGGGGGGGGGGGGGGATTAAAAGATAGAGTGCACGCGCGCGCGCGCGAACACACACACACACACACACACACACACACACACACACACACACACTCACACACACAACTGAGTGGGGCTAAGCTTCAAAAGACTGATAATATAACAAGTATTACTATACAGTAGCCCCTGGCCAGCCTATAGGCTATACCTACCTATTCCAGCCGCTTTTACATAACTCTCTACATTATCTTACGTCATGTCATTTGTTTCGGCTTCACATCAGCTGAATAATGCATATGACACACTGGTAATATGAGAATATGTGTACACATACAGACACAAACATACACATCTCTGCGTGCATCTACATGCGCCTTTGCACACAACACACACACACACACACACACACACACACACACACACACACGATAGTGCGCGCACGCATGTATGTGCCTTCACACACACACACACACACACACACACACACACTGACATTGTACTTTCTCTGTGTGTGTGTGTGTGGTGTGTGGTCTATTTGTCTATTTCTGCAGGCATGCACGCCCCGAGGTTATATTGGGAATAAGGATGTACACCTATACTACCACTCCTCAAAAATAAAGTTAGGATACGATATAACTTATGTGACGTGCCTCGATCATTTCTGTATTGCCATGTTTTGTCTTGTCCTCTCTCTCTCTCTATGTCAGTTTTTAGTGTACACCCTCTCTGGTGGGCAGGATACAGTATGAATGTCACATGCGCCATTTTCCCAGGCGTTGGCTGCACACTGCTGAAAAGCCTGTGCATGAACTATGACACGACTGTGTCGCCGGGCCAAGCTGATTCATAGGCTGTACTGAATAGAGGAGGTTTTCTATAGAGGACCACCTTGGGCTGTGTTGGGTTTGGGGTTCTTTTTTTTCTTTTTTTCTTTTTTTTTTGGGGGGGGGGTATTTTATTGTTTTTTTTTTTTTTTTTTTTTTAAGCTCCTCGGCTAGTAGAGCTCCGAGATTCACCAACAGTGAGATTTTTGTGTATGTGGCAGTTTTGGGACCACCATTATTATAGGTAGCTACATTTCGACTTATGTCTAAACACGACACCAGTTTCCAAGCGTTTTATGTATGTACAGAAACAAATATATATATATATATATATATATATATATATATATATATATATATATATATATATATATATATATATATATATATTGTCATCTGTTCTTACCAGTACAAATAGTCTACTCTTCCTTAAGGCAGAACTGGTTTTAACGTGTGTGAAAGATGTTCTGTCTGCGTTTGCACTCTCGGGGCTTCGTTAATAGTCTCATCCGAATCACTTTCGGGGTAGTGTAGTCAGTACTGATGTTAACTCTATGGGGGAAAGGAACCTTGAAGGCCATTGAACGAAAAAAAATGTAGTAAACGGCAGTCAGCGTCTCATGGAAAATGTTGCTGACAGACACAGATTCCAGAGGAGAAATAGGTAAAGCATAGGCCAGATCAATAAACTGACTGGACCACACTGTTTTGCAACGCTTGTCTGACTCAGAGACCACATGACAAAGAGGAGAAGAAAATGGTCAGACTGGAGACCCGACCATGAGCATGGTCAGACTGGTTCTACAACCATTATTAACCTGACTTGATAGTCCGTGACAAAACACCAATGATATCTTTGTAGAGGTTCCAGTGCTGGTGAATGTAGACTACTGTTTAATGGAAAGACCCCAGCCTCGTGAGATGCTAAGGCCAAACTTGCTGTGTCCGACTCCACGTTCCTCGTAGAGGAGCCCAGATCTGCAGGTCAGCCTTCTCCAAAGCAGAAAACCCTCAGTGGCATCTCTCTCCGACCCCTTAGGCCTAACTCCCCCTTCAGTCTACACTGTGAACCTTGTCTAGCCGTTCTAATAATTAGATTAAGATAGGCTAGTATGCTCTGCTGCAGACGTCAGCTATATTGCTGACACAGTCTATATAACACTCCATCTCCCCCCGCCTCCTCTCACCCCCTTCTTTGTAAAGCAAGCACTTAATTTTAAATGAAAATGGGCATATAAAAACTGCAGGAAGGACACCCTATGTGCCCATGTCAGTGCTTGAAATAATATCATTATCTAATGGCCAGAATGAAATGATACTAAACTTAAACTTTTAACTAAATAAAATTATAGGACTACTATCATTTCATTTAGTTAAAAAGGCTGGAGTAGGCCTATACATGTTGGGGCTTGCTCAATATTCTACAGATCTAGATCTATGGAGGGGAAAAAACGATATTGAAAATGGTGGAAAGTTATTCACACCATTACATGATTGAATGTATCGAAAGAATATAAAAACTTTTTGTTTTGTTTATTTCTTTGTTTGCCTGTGATCTAACAAGCAGTTGTTGTTTTTTAATAGCATTAAGGGAAGTCACTTATGTCATTTACATTTGACTGATCTCCCTTGTATTCCAGGCTTTTCAGGTTTAGATATTTCTTTTTGCTTTTCAAAAACTTAAAAAAGTTAATGAAGAGAAATTATCATGGGTTGTCATTGCCATCAGTGAGGATTCTGGAACGGTAGGTGGAATGAATCATTGCCAGTTCTTTGTGCTTTGTTCAGATGTTGATTTATTGTTTTGCATTTTGTTTCTTTTTTACTCGTACAATCATTTTGCGGATAGGTCTAAGGTTTGGTAGACCGCACGGGACGCTGGCTGCCTTGACAATGACGAGAACTGTCACAGAGGAGTGCCTTTTTTAAGTTTGTGAGATCCTGCATATAGGCTGACTGATCACATGGACTGAACCGATGTCATCAAATCGCCTGCACATATCCAATGTTTGTGATGCTCACACGTGGAACTCAACACGTGAGCTGTCTATGGTACTGACGGTCAGGGGCCCAGAGCTGTCAGCAGGATATCGCATCTCTACACACACACCACCCCCACCCTCACCCCCACTATTTTATTTTGAGCTATCCCGTTGCATTAATCTTCTCTCTGAAGTCAGAGTATGGCTCACTGCGTTGTGGATGAATGGACGTCTGTGGTATGGCTACCGATATAACAAGATCAAACATGGGCACTTCTCATTCAATGAGTAGGCTACTTATGATCTTACAGTGTGGGATGAATGAGATATAGGCTTATCATTATTATTGCAGGTTCTGGGTAACCTTTACTGTTTATTTCTGGGGAGAAGACAGCATCAAATGTGATTTTCTACTGCAGTTGATGTTCTGCTTAAGTCACTTAAATGCAGAACATTCGGAAGTAATTATTTATCTGTTCTACACACACACACACACACACACACACACACACAACACACACACACACACACACACACACACACACAGATATATATATATATATATATATATATATATATATATATATATATATATATATATATATATATATATATATATGACTTTACACAGGGGTTTTGTTGTTGTTATTGTTGGGGTTTTTTGGTTCGGGGTTTTGTTTTGTTTGTTTTTAGAGGAGGAATGGCATTGAAATATCGGATCTAAATGTAGCATCTTTTCAACGATATGCTGCCAGCATTTCGCGTGCTATGTTTCGCAAGAAGAAAGAATTGTGCCAAGTGTGATTCACCTGTTTCTGCTTTGTGATGAGCCATCCTCACAAGTCTCTTTAACCCATGAACATGACCCTGTTCAAAATGTTCATTTTCCACCATTTTTTTGTGTTTGTTTGTGCTTTTTCCTTGCCCATTCAATGGTATAGTATTTGTATTTCAGCCACTTAAGATCGAAATTGCAGTGTAGTTTCTATTTGAAGCCTGCTTGTAATCGAAAGGACTTTTCTTTTGACAGACAGACTGACAAGACTGATACTCTGATCATAGGCTTTAGCACACAGAATCAGTGGTGCGTAGTATTGTTGAGAGAAAAGAGATGATGTTTGTGTGCAGGTTGCCTTCTCCCTGTGAGCTGATTCATACATACTGACACTGACACTTGCTTTTAAAATAAAATAAAAAGTAGGGGGAGGAAGGAGATAACTGATTCACACGCCTCGCTTGATTCACACAACTTTGCCTTCATACCCCCCATCCCTACTACCGCTACACTACCCCCACCTGCTCTCTGGCTGGTTGCCAACCACTTGCCAAAAGCGTTCGCAGCCGGCAGTTATCTTACAGCCAGAGGGAGGGGGGGGGGGTGCTTTTCTTTTCTTTCTTTTTTTTTTTTTTTTTTTAACTCGTCTACGTCTGCTGTTTGGCTTTATCTAGTAGAGAGAGAAGAGGGTGGGGGTGGGGCTCTTTTCAATTTTTTTTTTACAAGTCCTCATCTGTTCTGTGGCGTCTGAGAGTGTAGTGGAGTCAGGCTGAGTAAGCCATTTACCTGGCTGGTGGATGATGGTCTGATGATCAGCTTGTGAGAATGCTGGTGTCTGTGCTTGTGCCAATTATGTGTGCGAGTGTGTATGCTTCATGAGTGAGCAATGTGTGAGCAACAGCAGTGTGTGTGTGTGTGTGTGTGTGTGTGTCGCAGTGTCTGCATGCATGAACGCTTGTGCCATGTGTTTATAAACATTATATAGGCCAAGCCTACTCAGAGCTTGCAGCTTTACGCAACTGAGGATGACTTCTTCCTGTCTTTTTTTTCCTCACTCATCCCAGTTTTCTTGCCTATCATTCATTTGTTTATTGTTGATTGTAGCAAGTGCAGCTTGTGTACGAACTTGCACTTTGAATCAAAGCACACGTTTTCTGTATGGTTCCAATAAACTTGTTTGATTGTTTGTTTGTCGATGATTTGTATTCTTTGAGGTTGTTACACTTTCAGCAACTTAAAGTTTTTCATACTAGTTTTTTCTCTGTAAATAACTGCATGAAAAATGAAAAGAATGAAAATAAAAGCACAGAAGATGCAGATGCACAGCACATGTGAGGATGCGAGTGTAGAACGGATAATGCCTCTTCTTCTTCGAATGCTCAGATAACAGCTATTGCTGTCTGTCGTATGAGCGAAAATGCTTTATGCTGCCGTTAAGCGCCTGACAAGTCAGGCTCAGCGCATCCAACTCTGGCATGGGAAAGAATTGTTGTCTTTTTAGTCTTTCTGGGAAAAAAAAAGCAGGAGAATGGATCAAGAAGGCAGAAATTAGACAAGAAGGAAGAAAAGGGACAAGGCAAAAACAGAGTGATAGAAAAGAGGGAATTCCCAGTACAGTTTTTTTTCCAGAGGGCAGGGATGCTATTTATATTGACAGGCCCCCAGCATCCCCACGGGAGAAATAAAGCCTTTGATCCTAAACCCTATAGAGATAAAACCACTGAAGCGAAGGTTGCTGCATCCATGTATTATTGATGTCACACGAGCGGCTATCACAAGCTTGCTGCTTATGCACTACTGTGACAAATGTCGTACAGCTTTCTTGCTAGCATACTAATTTGGATGAAATCTGAATCAGTCATGAATCTCAGTACAGGTTTAGGGGAAAGTTGAAATCTGAATCAGTCTTGAATCTTAGTATAGGTGTAGGGGGAAATTGCTCTTCATGTAATACATAATATATAGATCATACTGCCACCCCTAGAACTGGAAAAAAAAAAAGGTCTGACATGGATTTCATCTATTAACTACTGGTTGTACATTCATAGCATTTTTGTGTTATGCCAGCATTTGGCGTACCTCTGGGATTTGCATTGGGACAAGTTCTGCCAAACATGAGATGCCTGGGGTGGGAGGAGGGGGTGGGGTCGGTTCTCAGCTAGAGCTCTGAGGTTCATCAATGGTTTCTGGCAGCTGTTTTCCCCCCACCATTAGGGTAGCTGTATTTTGACTTCTGGTAAGTATACAGTTGGGAGATATACCTACTAATTTTGCCAGGACAGTTGGGAGGTGCCTCCCTACTCTTTCCTATTTTCAACAGTTGTGGTTTCTTTTGAAGTACACAAACTATGTAAGCACACGGGTCCCTCTACTTTGAGGTCTCCTTCGAAAGAGTTGACATTCGGTTGATTTCCTGTCAAACTGAGAAGAAAGGGCAGTGTTAAGAACCGAACCCAGCACCTCACAGTTTACTTGTTAGGCAGGTGAATATCTAAACCGTCTTGCCATCTTCTCATCATATGTCTGACATAACACTGGTTGATAAACATGACCCTGATATTATTGTTCGTGTAGATTTGTGGAATCAGGACTTGTAATCCCATGATGCGGCATGGCCGGTTCTGCACATAACTCGCACTGGGTCACCTCATTGGTCACGCGCAGTGCGTGACTGGGGTTGTGATGAGCTGCTTCCCTTGATGCTGTACAGAAGCAGAATACTGTTTATTCCAGCAGATTGGGGGCGTGTTCGTTCAGGGTTTGTTGTTTTTGTTGTTGTTCTTTTGTTGTTGTTTTTTTGGGGGGTGCTGTTTTTGTTTTGTTGTTGATTTTTGGCTTTCTTTTATTGGGGATTTTGTTGTTGTTGTTGTTGTTGGTTGTTTTTGTTTTTTGTTTGTTTGTTTGTTGTTGTTTTTTTGGGGGGTTGGGGGGTGCCTTTTTTGTGCAGAGTTGGTTTAGTTGGGGTTTTTTTGTTTGGTTGGGTTTTTTCAAAATTATTTCGGGGGGTCTTTTTTCTATAGGTGTGTTGATAAATTTTGTTGCTTTGTTTAAGTTTTTGGTTTGGGTTGGAGGGAGGTGGTTCGGAGTGGTGGTGGTGGTTTTTGGTTGGTTGGTTAGTTGGATTTGAGGGGGGAGGGGTTGTTTGTTTTTGTTGTTTATTTTGCTAAGTTTTGTGTTTGTGTTCTCTCTGTTTGTGGTACACAGTTGTCGCGAGGCTACAAAACTTGTAGCCTATACCGTTGGTTTGTGTGCATAGGGCCTGAGAATACTGACCAAGGTGCTGAATCGTCTATTGGCCAGCAGCCCTTAGTGGTTTTTTCAATATTGACCAGAAGAGTTTATTTTCATGGCAAAGGCTTAGAAGCTTGTCTTTTGTGGAAGCAGGTAGAACTGTACATGGAATATTAAGCTCACTGTCACAGTTGCTGTTTCTGTTGTTGCTGCTATTGTTATTGTTGTTGTTGGACCTTCTCCAGCTTAAGCGCCCTGGGAATCTCTCAGAGTTTGCACTTTGTCTCCTCTCACCTGGGAAACCCTGTAAAATCATAAGTTCACACACAACACACACACACACACACACACACACACACACACACACACACACACAGAATATACATATATATATATATATATATATATATATATATATATCCATATCCACTGGGCCACAATGACTGTCAGTCGCAAAACAATCAGTGTAGTCAAAACACAAAGACAAAATCTAACACAATACAGAACAGTGTAGCATTTGGCCAAAACTCAAATGATAAAGCTTTAAGACCCCCCACCCATGGGCCAGATAGAATTCAACATCAGAGATGAGTTACAAGAACTCAAAAAGCTGGCTCGCTTGGTTGGTTGGTTGGTTAGCTGGCTTGTTGGTTAGTTGGCTGGCTGGTTGGTTGAATGGTCAGGTTTGGGTTGACAAAAGTTTGTACTGACACTTTAGTGGAAACACGGTGACACGCATCAGTGAACTGGCCTAACGTTGACAGGTTTGTTTACGTTCGGCTTGAACCGAGGGGTGTGTGGGGGCGGGTGCAGGGAGGGGGGGGGGGGGGGGGGGGCGGGAGGGGAGGGGAGGAAACTAAGTTACTAAAAAAAAAAAAAAAAAAAAACGCAAACACCAAGTTTTAAGCCTTTTTTCCCTTCCGAGTCAATGCATTCAAAACCTGTTTTCGTGCTAGCTTGAAAAGCCCAGCGCGGAAGGAAAACTTTTGTGTGTGCCAGTTTGTCAGTTTGATGTGTGTGTGTGTGTGTGTGTGTGTATGTATGCTATTGCTTGGCTAGCTTGCTTGCTTGATAGCTTGTGTTTGTGTGTAGCCCGAATAATGTGAATGCTAAGCTTTCAAAGCAAAGCAATACGCACTGCGGAGTGTATCTGCAATAGGGATATGTCAATGGGATGTGTCCTGTTTGTTTGAAGTAGTTTGGAGTGTTTTCAACACTTCTCCTTGTAAGAACTTGTGTAGCAATAAGTTGAAGCGGAACTGTGGAGAGACTTTTTGGGTCCCAGGCTAGAGATCCGAGGTGCACTCATTACAACCACCCCCCACCCCCCAACAACAGACACAACACACACACACACACACACACACACACACACACACACACACACACACACACACCACACACACACACACGCAGAGGAAACAGAAACTGTGATCCTGTGTACATATCCTGCTTCCTGCACACATACTATCTTGCGCACACGTTAAAATCTATTCCACCCTTTCGGAAGAGTAGGCTATTCATTGGTGGGAACGGATGACACCACTTACAAAACTTCATGCTTACAGGGACTGGATGTTAAGAATTTATATTAATAAAAGAAAACACACACACACACACACACACACACACACACACACACACACACACACACCACACACACAACACACACACACACACACACACACACGATTGTATTAAGCTACACTGATTCAATCACTGACGACCACTTAAGGTGCATATTAGTGACAAAACCGCGCAGGCGAACACAGCAAACCTGAAGGACAATAAAATTGTTCTCAGCTATTGTAATCAAACATCTACTCCTTGCAATTTCTCTTGAGGAGGAGGGAGGGCATGTCTCTTTGTGCTTTGTTTAGCCTGACTCTTATCGGGGTTTTTTTATTTTAAAAAATCTGTCTCTAAACTGAGTTTGTTTGTGTGTTTTTTTTTATAGATTTGGAAAAAAAAAATGACACGTCTGGAGTGGCTAGGAGGCTTACTGGCCTATAGCCCACCTCAACAACAGCAACAACAAAATCGTCCTTGTCTTCGTCATCATCACCAGTCGATGTTGTACTCTGTAACTACTACGCATGGGATGATGAAAGCGCCTTTTTTTTTTTTTTGATTACTTGAAGTTATTTGATTATGTTGACATTCCTCTGGTGCACTGTCCTGAACTGATAGACCGGAAGTGTAGGCTGCTACACACAAAAGCATGAAAATGGGCCTGTACGTTTGTTGGTGTTTTTTGTTGTTGTTGTTGTTCAAATGAGGATAAACAGTCTAATTTCATCTCTTAAAACCCGCAAAGTCACATTCTTTGAAACAGATTTTATTCGGGAAGTGCAAAGCAACGTTTTCGGTGTTTAGAGAGAAGATGGAGTTGTAAACACCAGAAAACTTTTTTCTGGTGTGTGTGGTGTTAGTTTTATTGTTTGTTGTTGTGTTTTTTTGGGGGGTGGGGGGGTATTTTGGTTTGGTTTTGGGTTGCGTTTTTTTTTTTTCGTGGGGAAGGGGTAGTAACTTTTGCTATTGACACTGAATTCAGCAAGATTGTATATATATATATATATATATATATATATATATATATATATATATATATATATATATATATTATATATATATGTGTGTGTGTGTGTGTTGTGTGTGTGTGTGTGTGTGTGTGTGTGTGTGTGTTGATGTTTACTCTCTGGGCACATGTTCCCATTCCAATAACATCACACACCCAAGACCTCAGGAAATTTATATCTGTACAAGTTGAAATAGCTTTGAAATGGTAATGTCAGTAAATATGGGGAGACTACTTTATTAAACGTTTTGAAAGGAGAAAATTTCTAAGAAAAAAAAAAGTTTTCAGTATTCTAAAAGTAGGTAAACTAGAAAGTCCTTTTGTCGTGGTTTGTTTTTCTCAGTAGGTACCTTGGGTTTTTCAAAGTATTTTTTGTTATATTACGATTGTAAAAATGTAATCTTTAAAATCGTGTTTGTTGTTTTTTCTCACACGTAAAAACTATGATTCTGTAACGTCACACTACCGAAATCACTCTGCTTAAGCTTAATTCGTGATTATAATACATGATGTCTGATAACTACAGCGTCATGGGGAGATACGAAAAGAAATTTTGTACCCACCGTGTTTTGTTTTTGTTGTTGGGGTTTGGTTTTGTATGGGTTTTTTGTTGTTGTTTTTTTTGGTTGTTGTTTGTTTGGAGTGGGGGGTTAGGGGGGAGGGATGCGGGTTTAATATATATATATATATATATATATATATATATATATATATATATATATATATATATATATATATATATATATATATATATATATATGTTTTTTGGGTGTTTTTTTTGTTTTGTTGTTGTTGTTTTTTTGCTTTATGGCCTTTTCTTACATGGGTTTTCCATTTTTCCTGTTTCCCCGTGCGTGGAAGGGTTGTGTGAATCTGCCCTTTAGCTGGAAACAGGGGCAATTGTCTCGCCAGGGCTATAACTGTGTAATTGACAGTGAAGTTTATCACCGCAGTTTGCCATCAGAATGCTTTTTCCGAGACAAACGACAGTGTGGGGTTGTGCCAGAAGTGGCCAGCTACACAAGCTCTCTGTCTGACCACCTCTTGGGCATTGGGGGATTATTTAGGGATCTTCGTGGGAGGATTTAGTGACCAGCACGAGATGTGTGGATGCCTGACCTAGACCCAAAATTTAAAAAGATATATATGGGTAGCGCTGCTGTTGTATTTTCCTTAGGGAGAACACACCAATATTTTCACGGAGCTAAAATTTCTGTGACTGTAAATGGTTCACACTACAACACGATACAGTATGATACAATACAACTCAACACAACGCAACACAATACACAAGCAGGAGACGAGACACTATGCATCCCATCCAATAAGGGAACGCAGAGGAGAGAGAGAATTATTTGCACAAGTCTCCAATCGTCTTCCAATTCGTCTGACATGAGTTAACCTGTCCTAGTTGTTTATTCCTTTGTTGTTGTTTTTTTGTAGTTTCTTGCTGCGCTTACAGTTATTTTTTAAGGTCTCCAATATTCCCTTTATCCCATTTTAAGTGTTGTTTTACGACCACACAGGTTATGGGACACCTTTACCTTTACCTTTTTTTTTTTTACGTGGTTCTCCTACAACGCAGAACCCCCGTCTTGGTTTGACCCTCATAGTTTTTAAGGGTGTTGATACGAGGAACGACAGTTGAGTTGGTTTTAGTCTTGCCGTCATCTGCATTACATACAGTTTTCAGCTGAGCTTGAACCACCCAACGAGGTGACAGCCCTCTGTGGTAGTGGGGGCTATAAACAATGAATGTGTTGAAAAACAAAAACAAACAAGCCTCTTCCCGTCCATGGATGAGACTTTAAAGTTGGGTCCTTATGTGAGAATCATGTATAGGTAGCCTTGTATGGACTTTAAAGTCAGATCAGACCATATTTCCAATAGCCCTACACGGGACGGCATTTGCATTACGTGGCAGCAGGAATGGATGACAAACCACACACACACACACACACACACACACACACACACACATAGAGTGCAAACTAATTGCAAACTAGTGTTGTGTTTAGATACAGTCCCTTATGCCCGAATGTAACGGCCTTCTCCTTTTTTCTTATCCTTTAACTCCGTGAGGAGTCGATGGGGCACCGCACTGCATTTTTCAGTCGATGGGACACTGCACTGAATTTTTCAGTCGATGGGACACTGCACTGAATTTTTCAGTCGATGGGACACTGCACTGAATTTTTCAGTCGATGGGGCACTGCATTGAATTTTTCAGTCGATGGGGCACTGCATTGAATTTTTCAGTCGATGGGGCACTGCATTGAATTTTTCAGACTGTCTCTTGGGAAAGTTGAACATGGCGGAGCCTATCCCTCTCCATGTACTAGGTGCATGCTGGGTATGTTCGAGTTCCGGAACCTACCGAACATTGACATGAATAACAGGATAACATGCATATTTGATCTTCTGCATGCGTATCTTCGTAAAGGGAATTAAGGCACTGGCAGGTCTGCGCTCGAAGTTGACCCCAGAGATAATAAAAATCGTTACCTTTAATTTATTCATCAGACGCGGTCGCTGCTGTAACCGAGAATCCAACCCACAACTTCATGGACCCTTCAGGATGGAAGTCAAAACTTTCCCCGAAGTCGGAATGCAGCTACCTTCGTTGCGGGCAAAAAAAGTCGCATAGGCCTATAGCTATATGCAAAATTTCACCGTGGGTGAACTTCGGAGCTCTAGCCGAGAAACGAAAAAAACCCTCTCCTATTCTCTCAGATGAAAGTTGACGGCGACCTAAATTATAAGGAAAGGGTCTCATAGCCTACATGCGCAAAAACAAAAAGAAAAACCTTCGTGAATGGGGAACTTGGCAGTACCGACTGAGGACAGACTTAAGGCAGACCCCCAGTGGGTTCGGTTAGCTTTGGTATTGACTACCAGACAAAGGGAATGTGGCTGTGGGTACGGGCTGAAACTGAGCAAAGCCAAGGACCCCCGGCAAAAAACAGAAGACAGGACAGGAGAAGTATTGATTTGGCGGAGTCTGGTCTACTTCCCTGCAACTTTGACCAGAGAACAGTAAAGTCGGAATTTTGTAAAGTATGCAAATGCAGTCTCCTCTCTGTCTCTGTCTGTCTGTCTTTCCGTCTCTCTCTATCTTTGTGTGTCTCTGTTTCTTTTTGTCTATCTCTGTGTCTGTCTTTTTTTCTGTCTGTCTCTGTCTCTGTCTGTCTGTCTGTCTGTCTGTCTGTCTGTCTTCTGTCTCTCTCTCTCTCTCTCTCTCTCTCTCTCTCTCTCTCTCTCTCTCTCTCTCTCTCTCTCTCTCTCTCTCTCTCTCTCTCTCTCTCTCTCTCTCTCTCTCAATAACAAATCAACTCAAATCTCTCTCTCTTTCCCATGATTTGACAACCATGTTTTGGTGATCGTTGTGTTAGGTTTGTTCATCACTTGCTTTCGAAATGTTGGAGTGTTATGCAACAACCCCCCCCCCCCCCCCCCTGTTCCTAGTGAATGGGCAAAACCCCTAACCACTCCCCCCCCCCCCCCCCCCCAAAAAAAAAGCTCTGGACCGAGGTCCCATGTGCAGACGCACGCAGAACATCTTGCGCACACGTTAAAACCCGTTCCACTTTTCGAAAGAGTAGGTCATTGTGTTCCCATGGGAACGGATGACATTTACAAAATTCCATACACAGAGACTGTATGTAAAAAAAGCACAAGACTGCTTACGCCATTATCCTCGAAATAAAAGAATAAAAGAAGGAAAAAAGAGCCACAATAAATCTGTCATACTCTCTTTCTCTCTTCTTTCTCAAAACAGCCGTGACCATGTTTGGAATTCATCCCAAGTTACTTGTATCTGTTCTCTGATTCTGATTGGATACGTTGTAAAGTGAGAGCGCTTCAGACTCAGACAGGCTGATTAGAAAATTGAGCTTCAAAGACCCTCTCACTTTTCGGGTTGGTTCACGCCTCTCTGACCCTTTACTTGGCGCTTTGGGCCTCTATACTACTCAGTGTCCCTGTCCTAGCCCTCCTCTTCCTATACATGTATCCAGTGTTAAGAACGACTGTGACAAATTGATTTCAGGAAGGGAGTTCACATTCCGGCCATGGTGTAGGTTACAACCCTCTATTTCTGTACTCCACTATATCGTCGCTGGCGAGGGGGGTGGGTGGAAGGGTGGTGTGCGTGTGGAAGGGTGGGGGGAGTCTATGTCATCCATGTCATCCGTCACTGGCAGGGGGGCCGAGGCTGGCAGAGGTCAGGGAACCCGATATGGGCTAGGGTCCAGTGTCAGGGGCGCACTGGGTTGACACCTGGTTCGGGTCAGTCTAGCTTTCTTCCTCTCTATAAATTATCCTCACATGTCCGTCACAGTTCTCGCAGGTTAGCCGACGCATCCTTTTTTTTGTGCTGAGAACTGTTGGCAAACTAGCTGGATACCACTGTGATAAACCTGATAAGCTGAAAAGTTATAAATACAGGGGGGAAAAAAAAGGTGGCGCCCTTCTCGTGGCAATGCGACCTTCTCGAGGAGAGCTGCCTGAATTTTACACAGAAAAATCTTTGGAGACTGAAAGTGGTATTTAATACAATACAATACAATGATTTTAATGCAATACAATACAATAATTTTAGTACAATACCACGCAACGCAATACAACAGCACAACACAATTACGATGAAGCAACACAACACAACCACAATACAATACATTAACAATGCAATACAATACAATGCACTGCAATGCAGTACAACAAATACATTACAATAGACGACCAAGTTTGACCAATTGGTATGTTTTGGGTGCTGCCAGTTGCATCACAACTGCACTGGAGCTTAGGTGACAGATCTACAGCATAGTGCCCTGATTGGTTGAATCGGTGAGCTATCAGCAATAAATAGGCCACCCTAACTTCAATCTGGGGATCAAGCTGATAAGAACACCTGTTCCCGAAAAACCCACTTCTCCCTGGGTGCTTACACCCACACCAGCTTGTCCTTAAAGGCTATATTGCCATGAGGACGCTAAACTCACCCTTTTCTGGGGATCAACAGGGATGAGGGCGGGATAGCCTAGCAGTTAGAACGTTGAGCTCGCGATCTGACGGCCTGGGTTCAAATCACCATCGAGACACCCATTCAAGGGATTTTCCCCCCCCTGGAATTAATATCAGTATCGACTCTATTTTCTTTAAAGTCCTTCAGATGATATCTTGAGCAAACATGAAAACATGTTACTACTTTGGAAGAGTAGGGCCATTGTGTACTTGAATAAATGGATGACAACATTTTTTTTTAAAGCACAGCACACTGGTGTCATATTTTGATATTATTCCCCATACAAAGACGGGAAATGGGGGCCAAAGTATGCAAACAACACCATTGGTGAACCTTGGAGCTCAAGCGGAGGAACAAAACCAAAAAAATCAATTGCGCTGGAAGTGGCTTGCTGACATCGATCATGGCTGTGTATTACTGTGATGTAATCACCAACCCTCTTGTGGCTGTCAGCAATGCTGATACCTGAATCAGCAGAATGGTTACTGTTATCAGCAACGTTTGACATGCTGTATTGTATGGCTTTGCATTGTGTTGTGTTGTATTGCATTGCACTATGCGGTACTGGTGTTGTGTAGTATCGCCTTGCCTTGCCTTGCCTTTTCTGGCCTTGCCTTGCCTTGACTCGCTTTGCCTTGCAATGCATTGTATTCCATTGTACTGTATGCCACTTTCAGTCATGACTTTTTTTTTTTCTGCATGAAGTTCCGGCTGTCGATCATAAGGAGTGTGCGTCGGTCGCCATATGTGCATCACCACTTTAAAAAAAAAATCTGTCTTCACATGTATTTGTTCCTCTGTGATAGTGGCTTTTTTTTCTACAGACATTTACCAGGGGCAGCTCTTGTTGCCGTGGGTTCTTTTACGTGTTCTGAATGCGTGTTGCACTTAGGACTTCAATTATATGTCCTGACCTTATCATCCTATCATTACATCCCTAAAAATAACGATGGCCTGACTATTATGATTTTTATACTACTAGGGTTGCACTAGAACTAATACTGAAGGATTCAAAAAAAAAATTCTGTTCCTTGACTAGACCTCTGAGGTTTACCAATGGTAAGATTTTGTGTATGGGACCATTTTCAACCACTTTTAATGTAGCCGCATTTCGATTGCGGGAATATACTAAAGTTAAACATACATTTTCAGACAAAGGCATTCAGCTAAGAACTATGCTATGGGAACAGTAGCAGCAGCAAGTAATGAACAGAGGTGGGGAAGAGAGACTTATAAAAATAAAGAAGTCTGCTATAATAGGGATGCTAGTCTGCTAGCAATTAGTTGGTGTGGCCATACACCCACCCCTAAGACAATTTTGTTTCTTTGTTTTGCGTGATGATTACTTGGGATGAGGATGATATAGAGAGATACATGCTGCTGTCGACGCACACCTCCTTTGAGACAATTTGACAGGGCTTTACTCTACGCTCCCTATCATGATATATCCTGATGTCAACTGGGACGAGATACAGACACCTGCAATGTTCGGTGATTTGAGCAACACTATCAAAATCACATCCATAAAGTCTGTTGTTCCAATCTTTCCAAATGAACCAATAGCAAACAAAGCTCTGGGTAACAGTCTGCTGAAGTAAAAAAAAAAAAAAAAAGCAACCCCCCCAAAAAAAAGAACCACCCTGAAACAAACACCCCCCCCCCGAAAAAAACAAACAAACAAACAACAACAAAAACAAACAAACAAAGCCAAACCAAAACCACACAGCTATTATAGGAATCGAACTCATGACCTTCCATCCTGTAACCTAATGCACGAACCACTGTGTCATGGCAGCTAGTATAGCATCTTATTTCCAGTAACCCATGGCAAGCTGTGAGGGGGTGGGGGTGGGGGAGGAAGCCCAAACAGATGAACTGAAGTGGAATCTAAACAGCATCTTTGTACAGTAGAGCATGCACCTCCCCACAGCAACCTTGAAACTGGGCAGAGTTTGCACAGTTAAAGCACACCACCAGAGCATTTACAGCTACAAAAACGTCAACTAGTATCACAAGATTTACAGTATTCAGTGCCCTTTCAAAACAAAACAAAACAATAAACCAATACACCAAAATAAACCCTAAAAAAATGTAAGTAGAAAAAAAAATTCTAAGAGAAGAAGAGAAATTAAGACTACAACATGAGCTATAGTTAAAACAGATCACAACATGATTTACAGTATTCAATGTATTTGTACAGCAACAACAATAAAAGAGTAAACTTATACCACAACAGGATTCAAAGTAATTGTGCACTTGTTACCAAAAAACCCCCACAAAAAACCAACAACAACAGCAAAAGCAACTGCAGGATTTCCAGTATTCCGTTTTCACGCACTTGTTTCAAAAGAAGAAAAATGATAATACAATAAGGTCTATAATATTTGATGCATTCCAAAAAAATCGTACTTGACAGGAGAAAAGTTAACTTATGCCACAGCAGGATTGTCTATATTTGATGCACTGGTTAAAAATTAAATATAAAAAGACAGTATGTTATATAGGCCTAATAAACAGTCTTAATTCACTGAGAGTGCATTCAAATCATTAACCTTTGAGAAATGCCAACCAGTTTGTAAATTTAACCAGAGACACCCACACCCCCAAAAAACAACAACAACCAAATAAAAAACCACAACCAAACTTCAATAACAAACACAACAACAAAACAAAAACAAACAACAGGGAAAAAAACCCCAAGAAACCCAAAACAAAAACTGCCAACACCGTCCCCCCCCCCCCCCCCCCCCCCAACAACAAAAAAAAACAACAAACTAAAAAGTGCGCGCACACACACACACACACCTCTGACACAAACAAACAAACAAACACACACACACACACACACACACACACACACACTATCACCGTCAACAACAAATTTGACAGAGAAAACGTGTCTTGGACTTTTTTGTTTTTTATCCTGTTAGCTCTACCGACAGCCAAGCCTGAGGACGTACCTAGCCAACTGCATGATTCATTGGATTACTCATGATGTTGACCATTATCATGTCAAAATGATGTTGACATCAGTTTATGGCTGCATCCTTTTAGGTCATGCGCTTCAGCACGCACGACTACCAGCCCACCACGTACACACACCTTAGCCGCACACACGCCCCCCCCCCCCCCCCCTCTTCCCTAACAAGACACGCACACATTCACGTGCACACACGTGCATGCACGTAGGCATGTGCGCGTGTACGTGCGCGCGCGCGCACACACACACACACACATGAAAATCAAATTTAAAATACATGGACATAAACATCTGTCATTTAAACCAAAAGGATGGGGTGGGGGTGGGGCGTGTAGTGAAACAATAACAAACAAGCCTTGCACACCCTAACAGAACACATTTCCCATGAGACTGACATACCTCATTATCACTTATGAAGCAAATGTAGCCTATCGGGACACAAAGCAAAACAGAAACAGAGAAGTACATAGGCCTTGTTAGACATCCCAACCACCAGGGATGAAAAATTAACGTATAGTATACAGTGCAAGAACACTCAAAAAGTGGTGTACGATGGCCACGCCCACTTTCGTTCTGCCTGTATTTGCGTTTGGTGACAGTCGTTCAGAGAGGGTTTTAGAAAAAAAACATTTACGCAATTCACGGTACTTATGCTGTTTATAATCAGAGGTATAAAATGCATTGTGTCATGAACTGTCCGCAATCATGATATGACACACAATCAATAAATGCCGGCCGGTATGAACCTGGACAATTCGCGTGGCTTTTTTAGCAGACGACATTTCTGAGGCCACCCTTGTAGATGCAAACTGCCAAATGATCAAAGAGAAAAAGAGCAACAGACTTCTATTCTAGAAGTTCCTGATAGTTTTTAAGTATATGTCCATTTGAAAGATTGTAAATGTACGTTTTAATGATCAACACGAATCGATCGACAGCAATTTTCATTCTGATAATGAAATTCCGATGCATTATTCATTTTTGGCGGAAAGTACCCATAATACTATAATGACATCATTCACTTCCGTGATATTAATGCGCACTCATCTGCAGCTTTTTATTAAATGGCTATACTTTAACAATAAAATAAACAAAGCACTTTCTGTAAAATATAAAAGACATTCTAGTGTCAGTTTATAACAATCAATTGGAAATTTAAATGATTTTACAACTGAAAATCAAGAACTATTTTATTTATGAACGGCTGCTTGTCCGCCACCGTTAGCAGGCTCGCGTCGGGTTCCTGCAATCGTCTGCAACCTCCCCGGTTGAGTTTTTTCCATTTGCAATCATTACATTCTTTGTGATCGTTGGAAACGTGGATAAAAAGCTGACATCGTCTGACCAGTCACACAGGTAGGATATATTGTCAGGATCATGTACAAATCTGTTGCAAATGTCGGAATTGCAACCTGATGCATTGTAGCAGTCGACCAACATGGCGTGTGTTTTGGGCTCTGGTGTGAGATTTTTTTCTATCGCAAAACACATTTGTTGATCATGCATGTTTGATTTTCGTATGTGCTATTCTTTCAAAAGGAGTTCATTTCGTTGGAGTTATTGATATGTTTAGGGTAGTTTACTTGTCCAGTATTTTAAAATCATTGTACAAAGTGACCCACTAAGGCCAAAATGCTATGCGGCTGTGGAAGAGTGAGTCAAATTTATGTTGAAGAGCGTCATTGGCAAGCTGTTGTAAGGTCGAATGATTTTGTCATATTCGGACAAACGAAAGAAGCGGTTTCAAATTGTATCATAATTTTTGCTTGTACGGTCCTCAGAAAGTTGGGCTGATGCTTTTATTAAAAAGAGTTGGGCTACACTTGCAAGTAGACAGATTATGATGAGTGAAAGACTGGAGAGCTCTCTGCACTGACTGGTGGAAACTGGATTATTGATTGATCTTGCATTCAGCCTTGCTTGACACGCACACCAAGCTATTAAATATATTATTATGTACACGATGCAAGGCGTGAACGCAAACTAGAGTTGTTTGCCAGTGGCCTGAAAATTAGATTTGTTTAAATTCCCTTTTTACCAAACCCCTCCCCTCACCCCAGCTTTCCATCTGATAAAATGACTGCCCCCCCCCTCCGGCCCCCCTTCTCTCTGACTCTTCCCTTCTAAAATGCAACTATTTTACTGAGATCGGAACTGAATTCAGTTGTATACCTTTCCACTTGTCAAATTATGATAGTTGATACTGGTAGATCTGTACAGTCTTTTTCTGCCAGGAATTAAAAGTGCTATAATAAGTATAAATGAAGCATGAGTCACTGAGGATTCAAGCATAATATGATAATCTGAAAGTAGATGTATTTCCCTGCATAGACAGTTTTGAAAGATTGTCCCAGGAATACAACTTTAGCATCTGATTCCCTGTTGCTCAGCTAGTAAGGACCTCACCTTTTAGTTTTCCTGCTCACTTTTGTAGTGTGTGTGGGTTTTTTTTAACCTTAAAGTTGATAGGGGTGAAAAAAATTCCATACAGTACAATGTAATGTGAAGAGACAGCTAAAACATTACAAGAAATAGAATTTTTTTTTGTTTTTTACAATTTTTTAACTTCACGTTCAAAGTGAACCATTGCTTGAAATAGTCATCACAACATAATTAGTCAGAATGCTATTAACATGTAATAACTCCCAATAAAATTACTCTTGAATTTAATTTTATATACAGTTTTTTATTTATTTTTTAGGATGCATCCCATCTTTGTGTCAGTTTATGTGCCTCAAGAATTTTTACTTTTTTCTTTTATTGAACTGTGGATTGGTCTGTTAGGTAATAATACTTATATTTTCCCCCCTTAACATGAGAAACACCTTTTTAAAACAAAACAAAAAAATGCATGTGATGTCTTTGTGGAAACTAAGAAAAAGGATCCACTTAAACCCAAAGTAGAAATGAATGACTCATTGAGTCGATTGACTGTTGACATGGTGAGCATTGTTCAGTCATTTTATTTTTAAGAAATCACTTTATAATGGATTAAATAGTATTCATCATGAATTGTGCATTGTCTGTTATAAGTTATAACAAGTTATGTAGTGGAAGGTGATCAACAACTGATGTGCATTTTTTTCCCATCTTGCTTCTCAGATTGAAAGTTATGCAGAGTCAGCTTCTGTCCAAAAATTTATATAATTTTTAAACTCCTGCCCTACTTTTATTTTTGAAACGTATTATCCTTCAAAAGCTCAGTCTCCAGGTAAATGTTAAAGTTCCGCAGAATTTCTATGGATCATGCTTTATGGCGTTTGTCATTTCTTTTTTCTCAAGTTACTGTTTTGGTATATAAAACATTGAATGTCAAAAACAAAAACATACTAAACAAAGTTGCAACATAATGTGGCAAAATTCTAGTTTATGGGTAAATGAAACTGAACAATCTATCAAGAGACAAGTGTTGTGTGAAAGACAGAGGGAAAGACACTTGATACAGACATGCTGGCTACATATTTTGAACACCATCTCAGAAGCACTCTAGGGTTCCCAAATTTAAAAGTCTTTTAGGTAAAAACAAAGTTCTTTAGTGTAACCTTCAATTCTGCTACTGAATAAGGATTTAATAAATTATGTTTTAACAGCAAATCCAGACAGACTAGACAACCGAGAAAGAAGCAAGAGAAGGGAGGAGAGGGGGGATTGAGAGAGAAAGAGATATTGTTGTCCAATGCACTATGCAGGATTTAAAAGTGTGCACTTTTTATGTTAATTCCAATGTTTTTAATGAAATATAGGGCATCAGCCATATGGTGTCTTTTATTATTTTTTCATGACATGTTACAACAGTTAAGAAAGTGTGTGTGTGCATGCGCGTGCATGCGTGCATGCATTTGTGTGTGTGTGTGTGAGTGAGAGATGGTGGGGAGCAAGAATGCCAGTGCTCAAGTGCATTTTTACACACACACACACACACACACACATATATATATGGCTGCATAGTATTCATGTATGAATGCATTGTTTGCTTGAAATTGTGGTGCTTGTTTGTGCTCTATTATATGATAAATGTTTGTTCTGTTCAAAGTGCTTAAATACCATTGTGTTATAGTTACAACAATGTAACCGACATGAATTTCTCATGATTTTGAGATAAGAAAGTGTTCATATTGTATTGAAACAATGTGCTATTACAAGTACTGCTGAGGGCAATAACTGAATAAGGTAAAGTACAGAGCTCTGTGTCTCAAGATTATAGCAATATATTTAAATAAATTTATAACTTTATGAGCAATAGATTGATTTAGCTTGTGGTAATACTGGCTCATTCAAATCTTAAATCAGTTAATACCAGATCAGTAAGTACTTACTTAATTAATATGAGTTTTTTTTATTTAGGATTTCTTGGCAAATAATAAAGCCTGTGGCATTATAGAATGTGGTATTAGAGAACTTTGCTCCTAATATTTGTTGTTTTCCTTGTGTGTGTGTGTGTGTGTGTGTGTGTGTGTGTGTGTGTGTGTGTGTGTGTGTGTGTGTGTGTGTGAGTACACCATACCTGTGTGACAAGTTAGTGTACAATATGTGTGCGTTCTTCACTTTTGCGTCTTTCCTCATGATGGGATGAAACAATAAAAAAAAAAGAGGGAAGAATATGTATGAATTGAATGAGCATGTGTGTGTTTGAATGAATGTGTCTGAGAGAAGAAAAAAAAAGGAAGAGAGAGTTTTAGATCTAACTGGCTTAGGGAGAGACAGGGTGTATGATAATTGGTATGTGTGTTATTACTGTTATGCATAACATTTTGTTTCAGAAGTCATATTATAAACCTATAGTTTCAGCTTCATTTCATGTTTTTTCTCTTGTCTCCTGAGAAAATTCAACTTGTTGATGAAGTTGAAGATCTAGACTAGAGTAATTATCTAAGTTCACTTGATTCATAGGGAGGGCATCACTTGTCTTGTCTAAGTTTCATTAATCAACTTATTACTATATTAGTATAGTTTACATAGTTACACAATTAGTACTAATTTACTTACATTGTTACAATGTTACTACTCAATCAGTTACTCAACTTGCTGTGCTTTATTATTCTTTTATATTGAATATTTACTTTAACTTTCCTATTGTGGTAGTTTGTTTTCTTTTGCCAATTTTTTTTTTACAGAAACAGAACTGTTGAAGCAGTGAATAACTGATATTAATTTGGCAACCTCGTTCCACAAGGCACATCCCCAAAATTTGACAGGATGAGTTTGAAGACATGCTATTCTTTTCTACACCTCTTGTGTTTCTTAGAGCATCTGCTAAAAACTATATTAAACGAAGAATGAACTTTGGAATTTCATAATTAGTGTTTACATTTCAACAATCCCATTTATTATTTTAGGGTGAATTTGTTGTCAGTGTGATGTTTGTTTACTAAGTTGTTGAATGTGCAGTGTAATGTAATGTATGCATATAAAAATATACAATGTATGTTTGCAGTGTGTGTTAGTGAATGTGTGTGTGGGTGTATGCACCAGTACTGGGACTGGGAGTAGGAGACACATGATTATTCATAGTCACAGGCTTTTGAATGGGAACTGCCAGCTCTAGTGTAGTGTGTCATTGAGTTGTCATTGACATTGGAAACCGACTTTGGAAGATTATAAAAAGACCCAGAGGGAGGCTTTCAAAAGAAGAGCCCAGAGTGGCTGTGAAAAAAAATCTTTTGACTGAACTGGGGACATAGCAATCAGAGGGAGAGAAAGGTTGAGTTATGGGTGGATAGAAAACTGTTGAAAAGTTGTTGAAGAGAAAATGCCAAGTGGGGAAAAGCAAACTATTTGCAAGCAAGCATTTGTCATGAATATGTAAAATATTGTTTGTTGTTTACCATGAGTGTTGAGTCCAGAAAAACACTAACTACTGTGAGACTTTTATTTCTATGTTGTTGTTTTTTTCTGAGACATTCTACTTTGTTTCTTAAGACTTTAGTAAAGGCATTTATGTTAATATTGCTAGTGCTACATAATTTCAAACCTAACAAACAAAGCCTGATTGGTTAAGTATCATAGTAGATCTGTGCCAATGTAGGATAATTGATTCTTATAAGATCAAAAGGTCTGATTGACAGACGATTGACTGATTCTTTGAAAAGTCGTTTCGGCCCCTTCCTGCAGATTGCGTATTGCATATATGTTCATATCCATACCACTGGCCATTGTTGTCATACTCTTTGATTAAGAAAAAAAAAATTTTCACCAAAGGTTACTTGTAGTTGTACTCTTGCACCACCACCAGAGATCCAATTTTTTTGCCTCATTCGGAAGGCGGAGGACAGGGCTGGATGGGGACGGCTGGCTGCAGAATCGTCTCTCATGTCTCCTCCACGACTGTTCCGGTCATGAGAAAGAAGAAGAAGAAGTCTAAGAAAGACCTGCAGAGGAAGGAATTGAAACCATATGTTTTCTCCGGGGGAAAGTCACTGTCAAATGAACACCTTAGCAATGACTTCATGACTCAAAAAAAGATTACCCTCAGGTCACAAGTCTGTTGCCTCAACCATTTCTGCATTAGGCTATATCTTATTCTTCACATTCTGATTCTCTCTCTCTCTCTCTCTCGTTAAGAGATATATACGAGAGCAGTTCTTACCACAAAAGTACTATAGAGATCCATGTTTATTCAGGTTGGTTTTGTTATTAGCTTCGACAAATGAGTGTATTGTAAAACAACTAGCAATATACATGTATAAAGCATTTAAAAGGAGAAGTATCTATGTTACATAATGCCATCACAAGTCCATGATATAATTTTTTGCTTGCTTTATTTGTATTCCCCCTTCTAAGGGGCCATGGCCTATATGAATAAACATTTCATTTCATTTCATTTCTCTCTTCTCTCTCTCTCTCTCTCTCTCTCTCTCTCTTCTCTCTCTCTCTCTTCTCTCTCTCTCTCTCTCTCTCTCTCTCTCTCTCTCTCTCTCTCTCTCTCTCATTAAGTGTAGAAGTTTTGAGTCTTGATCTTGGTTGCCTGGTTGTCAAAAGAGATTTGTTGTTTGAACTAATTTTAGTGCATACTGTTCTTGCTTCCAAGTCCTATTTAAATGAGACTTGTATAATAAACACAGCAGAATTACTAATAATTTTCCCCCCTGCTTTTCACCACATCCTGCTCATTTCTGCTGTTGTCAGTTACATAAGTAATAAAACAAAACTGATTGATAATTGAGTACAGCTTACAGATGATTGCCCGAGAAGTGGCATGCACTAGACACATTATGTAATATTATTTATATATTTTTTTGAACATTTAGATATGTGTGAAAAGAAAAGGTGTGGAAAAGTACATTTGAAGTCAGATAATCCTTGGCTGTGAATTCACCGACTCATAGTTTGTTCAGTCTTTACCTAAAGCCCAAACTTTTTTCATGCTTGGTTTCTCACCTGGAACACAGAATGAGAAAAATGCCAGAGCTACCCACAACAACACTCAAACAGTCATGCCAGCAATGATGTATTCATAGCTTGCCTTCTGATCTGTGAAGTGGTTCTGTCGGTTTCAGTCACTCAATAGTTCAACCTGCAATGTAAAAAGAATTCTCATTATTAATATTATTCATACTGGTACTTTAACTGTCATAATCACTGAAAAAGAAAATGGGATGTTATGCAGTACAAAGAAAGCAAAGCTTATTATAAATCTTGGTTATTTCAGAGACAGTTGTGACTTTTCTTTTGGATGCATACAAATTTTGCATACAGGCATGCAATACTTTTAAACACAACTTACATAACATGTCCTTACGCACATACTCATTAAGTACTTATTGTAGAGTATCTATACTAAAACGTGTCTGTATCATATCTCACACACACACACACACACACACACACACACACACACACACACACACACACACACACACACACACACACACACACACACCTCTCTCTCTCTCTCTCTCTCCTCTCTCTCTCCTCTCTCTCTCTCTCTCTCTCTCTCTCTCTCATCTAGTGAGACTTGGAAATGAACTGAATAATGCCAAAAGTTTAGAGTTGAAATGAAAGTCTTGGCAAAGTTGCATTGCTCCTGTCACTGAACCAGTGAATTGTGTTGGCAGTATGGGTGACTTGCCTGTCTCTGGTATTTAATGTCATGCATACAGTTTACATTTTTCTTTGTCATGTAACATGTTCTCTTTCACTTTCATGAGAAACTATTCAACAGTGAAAATACTAAGATTTGTAAACTATATATGTCATGCATGCAGTTTACATTTTTCTTTGTCATGTAACATATATTCATGATTTAATTCTATGTTCTCTTTCACTTTCATGAGAAACTGTTCAACAGTAAAAATGCTGAGATTTGTAAACTATACATACTTTGCAAGTTAGGTATTTGCCTATCTGTGTGTGTGTGTGTGTGTGTGTGTGGTGTGTGTGCGTGTGCGTGTCTGTGTATACAACTCATTATGTATGCATACATGTATGCATATTTCATTTGTAACAGTCTAACACATATGCGCACATGCACACACACACATACACACACACACACACACACACACACACAACACACACACACACACACACACACACACACACACACACACACACACACAGAGAGTACTAAAGTAATCTAAAAAGATGACAAATTATAAAGAAGCAAAATATAATGCATAAAGTTACATAATAGTATGAATGGAAGCTTGGACAGGATGGTCAGAAATTATAAGAATGTTTTTGAGGGGGAAAAAAGTTAAATGTATCAAGATAGATAAACAAACAGATTATGTTAAAGTTCTATCAGTAGATTGTCAGACAGATACAATACTAGTAATTGGTATACTGCCAAAGTAGCAAACATAGAGAGAACAGTCAGGGACTGTGTGCACCAAGAGCCTTGGACAAACAAGACAAAGAAGTTGCCAGCAGGCATTGTACAAAGGGGAAGCCAAGGTCAGTCAAAAGTACTGGCTCTTTCTCCTCACTAATTGATGGCCTTGGAGTCAGAAGAGAAAAGCCACCCTGGAACTAGGAGAGGGAACAGTTAGTCATTGGTGCTAGATTGGCTTCTGTGAAGAGAAATGGGAAGTCTGTTCACTAAAAGGGGGAAGTGAAATGGTGGTGTGTGGAAAGATGGGCTAGCACTGTAGCAGCCTAGCTGGGTATAGAGAGAAGAGTGTTCTGCAGAGATACTGTCAGCAGGAGAAGTTCAACTCTTAGCTTCATTAGTTAGCTTCATTAGTCTGATTAGGGATTCACTGCAGCTAGTCATACTAGTCAACACAAAAAAGGATATATATTTATTGAATAATACATATGGTTCATTAGAGGTCCCCCCCCCCCCCCCCCCCCCCCCCCCCCCGGCTTCTCAGTTTGTTTTGTTGTTTTTAATTTTGTTAGTAGTTGCATGGTGGTTTGTATTTTTGTGGCAGTGGGGTGGTTTTCAATGTTTTTTAAAAGGTAGCTGCATTCTGACTTTATACTATAGATCATTCATACAATTACAATCTTTCTAAACTTGTGCTTGTAATTTGTATGCATATCACTCAGTATCTCTTACTCTTTCAGATGCCGCCATCTCTACTTATTATTTCATTTCATTGAAGCAAAAGCAAAGTTTGTGACTTGAAAATTGGAGAAAAAGTATAAAATAAGCAGTGAAAATGAGAATCTGATCAACCCTCTCTGCAAAGCTAGACTGGGCTCTAGCCAGAATCAGAATGGTGCTGGTGAAACAGATGGCACCTAAGCTACATAAGCTAATGATTATCAGGTTGCAAATGGTTGTTACCCACAGACTCTTGGGTTACTGTAGTGGTAAGGGATAGTCAGATGTTTGATTTCCTGGTGAGGAGAGGAAGGAACACAGTATTATATCATGGACATGTGGCTAGGAATGTGGTGAAGAACAGGAGGTTATGCAGGATGGAGTTTCTTCTGTGGGCTAACTAGGTAGAGGCTGAATGGATTTGATCTATTGACAGTATTGTACAGTTGAAATGAGATTGTACAAGTTCTACACTACTCACCCACCTTTTTTTTTTTTTGAGGGGGGAGGAATTTTACAACCAGTGTAGGTATCATAGCTTTACAGTAGTTGTTGACTTCTATGAATTCCTAACACGTAAAGTGATACACTCACAAGAAATAAAGAGAGAAACAATTTTGGTGGTTTTAAAGAATGTTTCTTTAGGTAATTTTATGCAGTTAAATAAAACAAAAACAGTCCAACTGCTGCTGCAGTTCGAGGAAAGGTTGCTTACACATTCCAAGTTGTGTGTGAGATTTTATTTATTTATTTATTTATTCTTTTATATCGAGGATAACAGAATAAGCAATCATGTGCTTTTTTTCATCCGGTCCCCGTGTGTATGCAGTTTTTGTAAATATTGTCATCTGTTCCCACCGGCACACGATGGCCTACTCTTACGAAAAGCGGAACAGGATTTAACGTGTGCGCAAGATGTTGTGCGTGCGTTCGCACACGGAGAGAGAGAGAGAGGGCATGGAATATTTGATGGACTCTTGAGAAACAGTAATCATTATTGCTTTGAAGTCATGATGTGAATTATTACTTCAATACTTGTCTATCTTTCTGCAGAAGTAGATTGAATGCACATGTTAAACTTGCAGATAGCTTGAACAAATCAGCAAAGTTAAATAAGAGAGAAGCTTCTCCACTTGCTGCACAATAGATTTTTGTTTTTCAGTTCACATTCTTTCTTGCCATTTAATCGATGATGGATTTACTGTATACATTTACAGTATTTGTTTATCAACCTGTTAAACTCCAAATTCCACAACCACCCCAGGATACTAGCCTGCAGGGAGTATGCATACATACTTGTGACGGAAATATTTGTGCGGAGTGTGCATGTGGATCAGTGATTGAATTCCTGCACCACCTGGAGCGTTTGGGGAGTTCGGTCAGGTAAAGAGCTCTCGGCCAGCTGCCCCGGCTGTCAGGCTTTCTCAGCAGTCAGTGACCACACATTGATATGCCTTGCGAGCCAGACTGGCAGCACCACCACTATTACCACCATTCCATCTTTCCTACCCCCACCCTCACCCTCTCTTGTCTGTTAGGCCGTTGCCGCGGCAACCAGCTACAAGGAAGATGTAACGGCCTGATGCCAGCAGGCAGCCGTAGCGGGTTGGGGGAGTATAGTCGGCTAGCGAGGACGAGAGAAGGGGGGAGGGGGGACCCGCTCGCTATCCTATCTGTGGAGCCCAAGGGCTGGCTGGCAGGCAGGCAGGCAGAGCTCTAGCCTACCACTTCGGGAGGAATAGCACATTCCTGGCACGTTTCAGAGGGAGTCTGCCGTTGCTTTCCTGCACTAGCCTAGCCTACTACAGTGCAGAGTGTTCTCCTGTCGGAGGCTGGACTCTTCTCGCAGCAGCATGGATACTTAGTTATGTGTGTGTGCCCATTTTCTCCCTTTCGCTATTTGGACAGTACTACTGGATCCGTGTCTGTGCTGGAATTTTTCGTGCAGCTTTGAATTGTAAGTGATTTCTCATAGCCTATAATTAATTTGTGATCAATCAAGTTCGTAATATGCTAGGGCCTGAATGAAAAGATTGTGTCTGGAATTGACTTCATGACCTTTCAAACACGTCTGTGTTGTTATTAGATTTGATTTTACTGGTATTTTTGTATTATTGAAGAAAGCTTTCATTTATAATATAAATACTGTAATAAAGCCAGTTGAGACAGGGTTAACATAATTCTGTCATATCTGGACTAAAATTAGGCCTAGTGTGGTCAGTTCTGACAGTTTATCTCAGCCCACCCCCTTCCAAACTTATGTTGAAGGATAATGCTAGAAATGTTTTTAAAAGTAGCATTTGGTGATTCAGTTTTGGTCAAGCTATTCTTGCAAACTGTTGGTACAATAAGAAGATAAGCGCTTACATTATACTTTTTTTTAAAGAGAGATCGGCAAGGGTGGGGTGGGTGGTGGGAGTAGGATATATAAGATGATCATAACCACCCACGCTTGTGACTTCTGGTAACTGTAAAGTAATAGAATCAATATTGATCAACATATTGCTTGTGGTCCATAATAACTGCCCAGGAGACCAGTGAATCATTGCCTGATGTAATAAGGTTAATTTGCACTGTAACTTTAGGATTGTGTTCTCTGTGAGATAACAGGTTACTGTCCCTTCTACCCCCAAATGTATAACAGGTTACTGTCCCTTCTACCCCCAAATGTATACTTCTGTTATCCAGATTTTACACACAGGATGAGGATATTGATTTTTTTTATGTAGCCATTTTCACTGTGTGGTATCTTGGTTACACACTGCTGGAATTATATGTTGGTTGGTAAGGCTATAGTATAGATGTGAAATGAATCTTGTGTTGCTTTTGTGAGTGTGTGTGTGTGTGTTACGTTTGTGTGTGTGTGTGTGTGTGGTGTGTGAATGAGAGAGAGAGAGAGTCCTAATCTATCCATTGATCTGTTGATATTTTGAAAAATAAATCCCAAAGCTATTTTCTTTGGAGTTAAATATTTTTTCCTCTGTGGGGATGATGGGGGTCTATCACTTTCACTTTGAGTATAAGTAGCATCCACACCTGGAAATTCGGTGCTAGGAATTCCCTCATTTCTATTCCTCTCATTGTTTCTGCCTTGTTCCTTTTCTTCCTGTCACCTTTTTGTCTTTTTTGGTCTTTTCTTCTGCCTTTTACCAGGAAAGATTTAGATCAAAAGATAATGTTCAATTTTCTCACCAGCCAAAGTTGAATGTCTTTGGCCGGACTTAGTTAAAGTTAAAGTCTGTCCCGAGCCCAAGGCTCATCAGGCCGGTGCTTACCCTGGTTTCTGTGGCGTTAAGCGACTGAGAGTCATAGACTCCCCCCTGGATAGGATGCCAGTCTATCGCAGGGTTAACCCCCAACACAAGGTTGGTACCCCTTTTACACCTGGGTGGGGTGAGAAAATAGCCGTAAAGTGCCTTTTCCAAGGGCACAACGCCATAGCCGAAAGCTGGGATCGAACCCGCAACCTTTAGATTATGAGTCCAATGCCCTAACCACTAGGCTACAGCGGCGGCTTTGGCCGGACTTGTCAGGTGCTTAACAACAGCACAAGGCATTTTAGATTTTTGCTCATATGATAGACATAAATAGTTACATTTTGAGGGTTAGATGAAAAAATAAACATTTTTGCAAAGACTTCGAGTCTGAACCTTAGATATCTGAGATGATTTCAGTAGAAACAAAAAGAAAGTGTATAAAATGAAAATAGCAGTGCAGAAATGGTAGGACCAAGGATTGTTATGCACTAGCAAGCACAAGAATTAAGATTTCACATAGGGAATTCATCCAAGCAGACACATGTGGTATACAGCCATACCAGCCAGCCTAGGGGATGGTATGTGAATATTTGATGACAACTTTGATTGATCTTGTTGTCTGTAGGTGGCAACAGATGAATGGGACTTGGAATGAAGAGGTGGCCGACTGACATATTTTGTACAATAGACTAGTGTGAGTGTCTGACACAAATGAATTTACTGGCAGTCTGTATAGAGAGGGAAAGTCTCATGGACTGGCAGATGGATGTGAAATTGTTCATATCAAGTCTTGTGATGATGAAGTGAATGATTTATTATTTCACCAGAAAAGTTCAGGACAGTGTGTACTTTGGTTAAAAATAATAATATTCTTTTAATTTTACCAAGGGAGACGGTCTTGAGAGCTAGGAGTGAAAGTTATCAAAAATGTTAGAATCTTCTGCAAGATGCCTGATATAGTGATAACTGTCATTCATTGAAAACAGAAAGAAAACACTGGATACTTGAAAGTATAGTAATCTAGTATGCTTATCATTACTAATACGTGGAGAGACTATTTTTAAAAAAAAAAAAAAAAAGGAAAAAGAAAGGTAAAAGCACAGTTATGAGTTATACTCTTACTGATTGTTATGAGATTAAGTATGAAGGGTCATAAGAAATGGTTATGCTCAACATTGTGTGACTTATACCAGATACCCACTCTCAATATATAATATATCATTGTCTTTCCCTATCCCCATTGGTTTTTTTTTTTGCTGTTGCTGCTATTGCTGCCTTCTGTTTTATTCTGACTTTGTGAGGTAAGGAAACAACAGCAGATAAGTGTTTGAATTAAGCCAAGGGCCACCATAAAGAGAAAGA
The DNA here is from genome assembly GCA_030674155.1 of Stramonita haemastoma. Taxonomy (NCBI): domain Eukaryota; kingdom Metazoa; phylum Mollusca; class Gastropoda; order Neogastropoda; family Muricidae; genus Stramonita; species Stramonita haemastoma. The sequence continues at coordinate 28,144,046 of CM060324.1, read as the reverse complement.
GGTGAAGTGAGGTGGTGACCTTGGACAGGAAAAGAATGGTTGGGAGAAGCAAGAACTGAGGAGTATTGACAGTTACTAGAGAAGGGAGTAATCAGTAATGATCGGTGGATTGGAGTGACAGTTGTTATCAGAATATGTAATCGAAGGGAAGTGATCATAAGTTGGTGATGGGACAGTGGAAAACCATTGTGGCAAACAGAGAAGGAATTTGTGATGAACAGAGAAAAAATGAATGAGTGTAAAGAAAAGGAGAAGTTAGGAGGAGGAGGAGGCCGAGGACCACTGACAAGAAGTTTGGTTACAAGCAAGAAAAGAGTCGAGTAATGATCACTGATAAAGGGAGTGGTGATGAGGAGGAATAGAAGAGGGGAAGAAATAATGACTGTGAACTAAAGGAGTGGTGGTATTCATGGACTGAGGGAACACATCATCAAGGAATGGACATATATATAAAAATAATGAACATTGGTCAGAAGAAGGGAAGCAAATGTTGGTCTTTATAGTTATAGGGAGACAGAGAGTGAACATGTCCCAACACTACATTCCATCACTTTAAGTATAACAATGTGACATTAAATAACATAGGCAGTTTAAAGATGCTTCAATTGGAGTTTGCATCCTTCAGAATACAAGTTTTCCACTCTGTCAACTGAGCTCTAGATGCAAGCACTTCCATGATGTTTTTGAATGTGGTAAACAGAGTATTGGGATCAACCTTCCTTCACTTTCACCTATCCCATAGTTCCTTGGACTGTGGGGGCACCATTGAACTTGAAGATAATTTTGCAGCCAGCATCCACCATTCCCTGTGGTCCTCTGCTCTCTGTAGCAAATTGTTCTACCCAAGGCCAGCCACTCTCTGTTGTCTTCCCAGTTTTTTCTACCTCTTTCAGTCTTTGTCTTCCTCCTTTAACTGTTCCCTGTAGGACAGTCTTGGCCAGTCGAGATTTTTGTGTGACGTGCCCGTACTACTTTACTGTCTTTAGTTTGCATTTTTTCACTGAAGGCAGGAGCTTGTCATGGTCCAATGGCGTTTTTTATTCCGTTTTTCACTTCCTCGGTAGTGATGTATCCCTGTTTGAGATGCCAAGGAGTTTCAACAGGAAGGGACTAAAAGAAGGATAATGAACAAGAATAAAATGATTGATAGAAGGGAAATGTAGTGGCGAGGAATTTCTCAGTTTTAGAGATAATAAAGTTTTTAAAATTTGAAATTGAGGAACAAGAAAGGAATGGGTGTTTAGGGTATTGTTTTTTAGTTGTATACTTCTTTCAGTCCACACAGATTTCATATTTTATTTTAGTTATTGTTTCTCGGCTACAGCTCCAAGGTTCACCAATGGTGAGAGTTTTGCATATGTGACCGGCCCCCCCACCCCTTCCCCCACCATATAACTGCATTCTGACTGGGGAGGTGGACAGTATAAGGTGATAAAGGGAACAGGATGATGATTTTGTTGTGGTGAGAAAAGGGAAGATCAACAAGATGATGTAATAATGAAGGGAGGAGAAGGAAGAGGTGGACAAGGTTATGTAATAATGAAGGGAAGAGGGGGAGAAGGTGATGTAATGCTGAAGAGAAGGAAGAGGTTAACAAGATGAAGATGATGAGAGTAAGAGGGGGAGAAGGGGATGTAATGATGAAGGGAAGAGGTGAAGAAGGGGATGTAATGCTGAAGAGAAGGAAGAGGTTAACAAGATGAAGATGATGAGAGGAAGAGGGGGAGAAGGGGATGTAATGCTGAAGGGAAGAGGGGGAGAAGGGGATGTAATGCTGAAGGGAAGAGGGGGAGAAGGGGATGTAATGATGAAGGGAAGAGGGGGAGAAGGGGATGTAATGCTGAAGGGAAGAGGGGGAGAAGGGGATGTAATGCTGAAGGGAAGAGGGGGAGAAGGGGATGTAATGCTGAAGGGAAGAGGGGGAGAAGGGGATGTAATGATGAAGGGAAGAGGGGGAGAAGGGGATGTAATGCTGAAGGGAAGAGGGGGAGAAGGGGATGTAATGATGAAGGGAAGAGGTGGACAAGGGGATGTAATGATGAAGGGAAGAGGTGGACAAGGGGATATCATGTATTGATGAAGCCAGGGAAGAGGTGGACAAGGTGACAAAGTGTTAGAAGGGAGAGGTGGACAAGGGGATGTAGTCATGAAGGGAAGTGGTCAGCAAGGTGATGTAGTGATGAAGGGAAGAGATGGGTAAGATGTGATGATAAAGGGAAGATAAGGAAGTGGTGGTTAACAAGGTGATGTGATTATGAAAGGAAGAGGTGAACAAGGTGGTGTTTTTCTAAATTTAAAAAAAAAAAAAATTTGGTTTCTCAACTAGAACTCTAGGTTCACCAGTTGTGACAGTTTTGTGTATGTGACCATTTTCGGTCACCACATTCCGACTGTGAGGACTTATGTCTGTTATGAGTATTGAACTCCCTGACTCTAGTAGATACCATTCAGATTGAACCAAAATCATTTTGTATAATCACGATTATGAGAATAATTGATTTGAAAAGTGGTTAAAATAAACTGCACTTAAACCTTACATATTGTGGCCGAGAGTATGTGGCAGATCAAAGCAGCATGAAATTTGTGTAAATGTAAAAGATAAAAAGCATAATTATCTTCACAATGGGAACCGCTTGACTTTAGCATGCACAGGCTTGTGTGTGTGTGTGTCACTGTGTGACACTGAGGGAGTGGTGCAGGAAAATAGGCCTATGTTAAAAATATACTATCTATGAGAAAGGATTACACACACGCTTTATGACTGAGTCAGTGAATGTACAGTGTTGAAGGTGACAAATGTGTTACGTGTTAGGCTAACTGTTATCGACAAGCGGTAGTAGGAAGGGTTGCATTTCAGAGGTAGACAGATCACGAGAAACCTGGCACAGCTTGAGGGAAAAGACGCGCTGTGCAGTTGTATGTATGACATATCGTCTAGAGGGGAGAGGGCGGTATAGGCAGTGACAAAGCGGCGGATTAAAACCGTCAGGCCACCAGCCAGGCCAGACAGAGGAGGGGGGAGGTTGTAAAGCTTCCTTTTCCTTTCTCCCTCCTCTCCCGGCTGGTGTGACCTAGCTTTGCTGACTGATAAGTGCTCAGTGTGCACACCTTTCCTGGGAATTAACCACCACCCCACTCCCCCTCCGTCTGTCCTCGACGTCCTCTCACCCTCTGTGTAGCGTAAAGTTACGCGAGGTGGCAGGGGTTTCTTAGCTGGCTGTGATCTAATCCCAGGCCCGAGTGTGTCTCAGTCTGACCTCCGTGAAAGGAGATGACCTTTCCCCGCACAAGGCCTGCCACAGCACACTACAGCAGTCGCCGCTCTCAAGGTCGACCTGCAGACGGATCAATACGGTTACTGTGTGGGACCGCTCGCAGTTTTTACTGGTTCCCACTCTCCCTGACATAAAAGAGAGAGAAAATAAGCTGGCTGAGCGGGCGGTAGCATTTGTTGATTTATTCTCGAGTTGTAGAGTGCATGAGCAACTTTTCAGAAACTGCTGTGCACTTACTCCCACCCCTCCTTTTCCCCCAGAAAGTCCGAGTAAAGTAGACACGGTTGCTGTATGATTTTGTACAGTGTCTGTTGAAATATTATATATCATTTATCTAGGTGAACTGTAGATGACAAAAGTATGAACATGCTTCCATTGCTGAAGTAAAGCGCAAGAATATATATTATATATATATATATATATATATATATATATATATATATACATTCAGGAGCATGCTTCTCAAATTGTGGCATAGCCACCATACAAGTTCACAAAGAATGTATGCATGCAGTGGTGCACACTTGCATAAATGAAATGCATTCACACAGCACACACTCGCATGTAAGCATGCACACACATGCGCGCGCGCACACACACACACACACACACACACACACACACACACACACACACACACACACACACACACACACACACACACGTATGATATACACAGGCAGTGTGGCACAGTCACCATACAAATTCATAATGTATGCATGCCATCATGCTTACTTGATCATACACACACACACACACACACCACCCACACACACACACACACACACACACACCACACACACACTTTGTATACACAGAGGCAGTAGAAATCATCAGTCCTGGTGCTGATATTTAATCAAAAATTTGTCTATCATTATATGAAAATCAGTATTAAAAGTATGGAGAATGAAGTGTACATATATCCCTTTCATTCATTTAGTGTATGTGGGTGCCTGGTGGGGGTTTAATGTTTGCGCGTAACCTCAACAACTTATTTACAAGTTTGAGATGATATTCTCATTTCTAGCACTTGGTAATTGTTTTGTACTGTACAGCTTCCTGGCCTTTACCTCAGGAAGTAGAGTGCATGGGTGTAAGAACAGAGAACTGTTCATTGATCATAATCTTTAATGTCAAGGTAGCACCTATTTTGCTCTGCCCTTTTCTTTTCCTGCTTTTCCCCCGCCCAGCCCAGTTGCTAGCCTGCCAAACTTTAGGGTTTGGAAAGATGTTGCCATGCTGTTGATTGTAGTTGAAGTGAGTGTATACTATAAGTTATAGTGCAGCACTGAGTAGTGACTTCTACCAGAAATTGCAGAGGGTTGACTTTATGTATTCTGAGACTTGCGAAGAGGATGCTAAAGCATGTGTTGAAGCACAAACACATCTATATATTCACTCATTGTTTGCTCATGCACCAAATGCTCACAAGCATAAAAACTTAACTACTTGCATGCATGTGCATGCGCGCGCACGCACACGCGCGCGCACACACACACACACACACACACACACACAGAGAAAAATGCATACTTAGTTCATGTTACTCAGATTCATGTTCATCAACTGCATTCTAAACTTGTATGCCTCCTGGCACACAAGAGGTTCACAAACAAGTAATTCATGGAGTTTATACAGTAATCATGGCTTGATTTGAGAGCAGAATTCTTTCTGGAAGTATTCTTTATGGTCATAGGAGATAGAAAAATGGAAAAGTTTATTCACTGTTGTTTCAGTCCTATTCTGATCCAGTGACTGTAACAAGTGTGAGGCTGGACATAGTGTGGTAGTAAAATTGTTCAAGAGAACATCATTTAAAAAATAAAAAAAAAGGTAGTATTTGATTATATATGATGCTAAATTTTGAATCTTCATTAAGGTGTATTTAAAATTGTTGAATATTACTAAAAAAAAGATTACAATCGTCCAAAAGAAACATGAATATTACCAGGAAAATAATTTTATTAACCCATTCACTGCCAGCCATTCTGCTTTGCAGGAATTCACAGTGCCATCCATTTTTCTTGAAACTTTCAAATTTTATACTATTTGTGTTGGAAAAAAATGTTAAAAAGTATAAAATTATTAAAAGTAACGACTGAATACAGTATGCTACTGATGCGTGGTTACCAATCATACATAAGGGAATTCCTGGGGATTGACATCAGCTGTTGTCCTCTAATCATGTCAAAGTATGGTGATGTCATAACTGATATAGATTATGATTCACATATAAAATTCATAAATCTTAATCTGTATGTTCATGATAAGGCATTCATATCACATAAATGCGGCATCAGTGCGGTAATGTTAAAGCTGCTTACAGAATTTTGTAACGTTATTGAATGCTAGGCTAGCAGTAACACTAGTGACAGGATGACAAAAACTTGAGAAAAAAGCTTGAGATTGGATGAAATGATTCAGTTTTAAGTGTATTGATACTGGCAGCTTGTAGAAACATGCCTTCTGGGAAGGGGAAGTGACTGACATCAAGAACAGACACTGAGACAGTATCAGCTAAAGGTAGGAGGATGAATAGATGCTATTCAGAGGGTAGAAATGTGTGTCTGTGTGTACCTGCCATTTCCAGTCAAAACAAATATGTCTGGGTGAAATTTGGGTTGCTCAACATGGGGAGAGTGTGTCACCACTAGTGCTGATGATAAGCTTACCATTCAAGTGAAGGTAGTCTCAAAGTGTGTCACTGCAGTCGGTGTGTGTGTTCCTATCTGTGTTTGCTCAACAAGTGCAAGATATTCATGATAATAACATTTTGACCTTGTAAAACCATACCCATTCCTGCCTGCAGAGAATGACAGGAAAAGTGCTTGTTGTGTGTGTGTGTGCAGGGTTGTGTGTGTGTGACTGCCAGTGAAGCAGCACCATGACAGAGATAGAGTCTTACTCCAACAACACCAACCTGCGCTGGGACCCCGGCCAGGAAGATGACTTTGACGCTGGAAACAACTCCTCCAAGCTCTTCGAGCGATCCCGAATCAAAGCTCTAGCTGGTGAGTATACTCTTCCTGGTCTTTATGGTAACTGCTCTGTGACTAAGGAGACTCGCCAAATAGTTTGTCATTCCCTATTCCTACACACGCCCTCTCTTGCTCACCCATGCTTGTTTGCCTCTCCTTCACATCCATGTTGCAGACAGGAAAACTAAGTATATAATATATATATATTCATGAGCATTCACATGTTTATATGCTTAAATGTACATGTGCACGTGCACACACACACACACAGAGAATAAAAGAGAACATAGGTCAAACATGCAATTTACAGAGCATGCATCCATTGCGGAGGGAACCTACTACACCCAACCTATTTAAAACTTCTCACAATTTTTAAAAGGTACTCATCATCATTATCAATGTCATCATCATTATTAACCGTTTTGCTGCTATCATAATTTGATCAGGCTCATGCTGGACAAAACAGAAAACATTGAATCATGATGAACAGCGATCGTCAACTGAACATTGCTGGTGACGGTTTCTATGACGAACACTGTTCGTCAACAGCGCAGTAAAGAGGTTAAGGTGTAAGACTATAATCTTTTTCAAAAAGTCATTCTGCAAAATCATCATCATTCCTAAGGTGTAAAATTATTATCTTTTTCAAAAAGCCATTCTTCATAACATATATATATATATATATATATATATATATATATATATATATATATATATATATATATATATATATATATATATATAATATAAAGTTTTAAATCAAAATAATGACCACATGATAGTACAAAGATAACATTGACTTACTTGTTCAGTGTGTTCATTTGTTGACGGTTGCCAGTGATATGTCATACGCTGATTCAAAACAGGAGTCGGAAAAAGAAGAAAGGTGTTTTGTCATTTTCTTCTAGTGGTTGTTTATTCTGCTTTGGTGACAACGGCCTCAGGGCTTTTTTTCCTGCTAGTCTGATTAATTGAAGAATACAGCTGTGGTGATTGGAATACACAAGTCATATTCAGGGTTTAGAATACCTGCAGACAGCAGCTTGTGGTGACTGAAAAACAGTGGATCATGTAGTCTCTCAGAGTTGATTCTGGTGATACGAAGAAAGTTGGTTCAGAAGCTGGATTGAATACAACACAGCTTGTGGTAGTGACTAGGATCCAGACATATTGTGCCCTGGGTATCTTTTGTAGATCTGTAAAGTGCAGCTTGTTGTTTTAAAATCAAAATCATGGTGAAGCATTTTGGGGTAATGTAATGTGAAGTTTACACTTACAACTAAAGTGGCTATGGCTGTCACAGAATTGATTATTACAGAGCAGAAAGTTTGACACACACTTTCAAAATGTAAATTATATGTTTCCATAGATTTACATAGTCGGCCCTTAACTCACATGTAGATGGACATGGTTATGTTGATTTCTGGATAGGTCTGAAGATATGACACATGTGTTTAATTTTAAAACAAACAAACAAGTTGGATTTTCCATGAAAAAGTGCCCAGAATATGAAATAGATGAGAAGATTGGACAAAGCCACACAGCATCATGCATGTTTTACCTCTGCTTTAGACTTGAGCAATTGCACATTGGTTACACAGTTATTGTTCCAAAGATGACCCTGCCACAAATCCATCAGCCTGAAATGCACAGTCACGTGAGCTCTTTATGAGGGATCTTTTAACTCATGAATCCACTCAGAAGTACATCAAAGGAAACAACTTGCTGTCCAGGGTTTTCTAAAGCTGATAACACAGAATGATGGTTGTTGGTATTTGGAATATGTTCTTTCAAGCATTGGAGTGGAAACTCCATAATGAATTATCTAGTAATAGATGTTAGTTGACAATAGTTCTGATTCTTCCCATTTAACTCCATTAGTTTGTAAGTGCTATTTTGACATTTATGGCTAACAGCAGGGTTGTAGACGAACTGCCTTTTGTGTAGTTGAAAGCAGCATGGTTGCCGGAGAGGATTGGAGTTATCAGCTACAATCACACAGACCCTAGTCCCACTTATTGTATCAGTCTGCTGGCCTGTGCCTCAAGTGAAGTATTTGTTGGTCCCAGCTCACAGGACAGTAACACAGGCAACTAGTGGAGGTTGTGGTCCACTGCATATTCCCTTGTTTCTCTCCTCTTGCACTTTGAGGTGGCACTGGTTGCTGATGTGAGACAGGGAGGCAGTTTCTGTGTGGGCACTGCATGGTCCTACACTACACAGCACAGGGCTCTGCTGCCTGCGTCTGATGGTCAGGGCTTTCTCCTACTGAGTGATAGTGCATTGTGGGCTGTCTTTCTTGTCGCGTGTCTTTAACAGGACACTACCATTATACAGTCCCTGTTGAGCTAGGCTAATCATAACTTAAGTGTCCATTGTGTCAGACAGGATGCCATGTAGCTGGCAGTGTGGAGTGTAGGTTGATACAATACCACCATCATCACTCAGTCACTGAGTCGGTCTAATCATAGCTGAAGTGCTGGCCGGGTCACACAGGATGCCACAGTTCCTGTCCCCAAGTGGCTGACAGTAGTACTGTTTCATGGCGACTTGGCTGCTTGCAAGAAGGAAATATTTTTAAGGCTGTGTGCTGTCAGGTCAAATAAATAACCTTGTTAAAGGTGAAGTGTCTCTTCAACAACTGGGTTAGCTTGCCGGTGTGCTAGTTAAGGTTTATTTTCTGTCGTGTAGAATTTTGACTTGCTATCTGTCACCCTTGTTTCAAGCGGATGGGTTGCCCCTGCTGTCAATAATTGGTGTGTGAAGCCTATGGGTTTAAAAGAATATGAGGATAAGTGGATTTTCTGTTGAAGTGTGCACACTGCAGATGATGCACAAAAGTTTGAAAACAAGCTGCAGATAAGTGCACTTGGGGTGTGGACACTCTCTAGTTGTCTACATCATATGAGACTAACAGGAGAGAAGTGGACTTCCAGTAGAGCAGTTGTGGCAGCGAGGGTGTGTGCCTTCAGTAAGGAGGACCAGTGCAGTGAAGTGGGGAGGTGTTGGTTGTGCAGTGGATTGTGCAGTGTGGGTGTAGGCTGCTACATACTGCTAGTAAGTAAGCTGGCTTCATTCTCTCCCCACATCGCTACGGCCAGCTTGTGAACATGGACAGTGATGTCAACAGCACTGCCTTCTATGAAGATTACTCTTTCAAAGGCAAAATTAAACAGCTTGCAGGTAATGCTCAATTTCCTTCTTTGTTCTCTCTCAGTTTTGGAGTATTATATTATGTCTGGAAGTGTCTCAGCGCTTTGTGAAGGGGATTAGATGTGATAGGAGTATTCATTGTCTGCAGTCAAGTCCATGTTTTTTTGTGGGTTTTTATAGGCATATAAATAGGGGTTTCGTGCTTAGCAGAAATGATTCCTTAGGATTGATTTGCTGGAGTACACTCTTGCATAACTTATACCTAATTATAGTAGATGCTGTATGAAAAAAACCCATGAGTTCTTGCTTGTACATTTGTTCATGTGTTTCCATCTTGTTGTTTGGGAAGCTTGACAATCTCAGTTGTGTGAAAAGATAAGTCACTTGCATTAGGGATTGTTCAGTGGACAGTTAGGTATATCATGATATTTGATATGTGACTGATATAAGAACACTTTAATGGGCTTACTGAAGAATTTTAAAAAAACAAGCAAAAATCTGTGGAGATGGGGTCAGGTCAAGTCAAATTACTAAACTGTATTTATCTCATGAAGGGCAGTGACAGAACATACATTACGCTGATCTAGGCACATAGTGACACAGTACAATGCGCAATGAGGGTGCATAAATAAATAACATTAAATTACAAGAGGCTGTTGTGGTATGTGAAACAAGCACACATGGAAAATACTACAAGCTAGACACCAGGAAACACAACAGTCATTCAGAACTACAATGGGATGTCATGTGTATGGTCTGTGATGGTTGTTTCCTGGAAATTTAGGGGTCAGGCAGTATAGTATGCACAGAATTCACTTAAATTTTTCAGGGGAATACAAATTTTGGGATCATATTAGATCATTCAACAATGCATAATTAGTGCTCTCTCTCTCTCTCTCTCTCTCTCTCTCTCTCTCTCTCTCTCTCTTCTCTCTCTCTCTCTCTCTCTCTCTCTCTCTCTCTCTCTCTCTCCTCGGGCGCACACGGGTGCACATGGTCTAGAGGAAATGCATCTGCCTAGAAAGCAAAAAGTCCAAGTCAGAGGTGCGGTGGCTCATCCCCATTTGGGCCTGAAACTTTTCCCCCATACATTAGACCATGCGTGGTGGTCTGGGTGCTAGTTTTCAGATAAGACAATAAACTGAGGTCCAGTGTGTTACACATAATTATTTAGCACACGTAAAAGAACCAAATGTAACAAGAGAGTTATCCCTGACCAAATTATGTAGGATAGAGCCACTCTGATAGGGAAATCAAATACAGTTGCAGACAGGGAAAGAAAAAAAATGGGTGGTGCAACTCTTGTGGTGAGGTGGTCTCCCTGGGAAGAGCAACCCGAATTTCACTCAGAGAAATCTACCATGACTTAAAGTGGTATATAAAATAAATAAAATAACACACACACACACACACAACACACACACACACCACACACACACACACACACACACACAAGTGGGCATGCTTGTTGGCACATGAACATGTGCACACTCACCACACATATACTCACAGACTGGCTCACACATTTGAACAAAGTGATGATACAGGAGGGAAGGGAAGGGGGGGGGGGGGGGGGGGGGGGGGAGAAAGAGAGAGAGAGAGAAAGCAGGGAAGATTAAGAATTGAGAAAAGAGGAACATAGTAATGTGTGATAAGATTTTATAATCTTGATATGATACCCATCAAAATGCCTTGTAATACTAAATAGGCAGATGAGAGCCAAACCCAACTTTGTAGAGCCTTTAATAGAATCACTGTTATCTGTATATATGTTTAGTCGTGCTCTGTGGGCAAGACACTTGCTGATTGTTTTGTGTAGCATGTCACTTTAATTGCCTGAATCAGTCATGCTGGATGATAACTGAACCTGTTGCATTCCATGGTTTATCACCTTAGGCTGCAGGTGGCAGCTGAAATGGGTTTGATAATAAAAAGTGTAACAAAATCGCCAGCCATGCTGATTGCTTCGATGCAGTTTTGCTGACTTTTGTGATTTGTTGGCCCAGTTCTAAATAGTATGCCTTTGTTGTTTTGACAGCTTGCTGATTTTCACTAATCAAAAGAGAACTCTTAAAGATGACATCCATCCAGAAACTGGAAAGACAGTTGGGTTTTTATTGATACAGAACGAAATGGAAGGATGAAAGTGCCCTCACCTGACCTGCTGTTTAGGGATGTGTTGTGTATTGATTAAGAAAATTGCTTCAGAGTAAAATTGGGTAGTGTATACTGAGGCAGTAGCCAGAACTCTTCAGTGCATCAGTTGGAAAATTCATGTGTCAAAGACACACATTTGTGCACAAAAGTTATCACTTTATATTACATGTAGAAAGAAGCATTGAAAAGACAACATCTACATTTGATGTTTTTAGGGATCACTTGTACATTTGTTGTTTTTGTGTACCTTTATAAGTTTATTATCATGTAATTTATGAATATGCTATTTTGATAAAAAAAAATTTCCCTATAACTTTTCCACCCATGTTGTACATATTTTGTGGTGTAGTCTTTGTTTATAGTCATAATTCCCCCCCCCCCCCCCCCCCCCCCCAAGCTAAACCACACGCATGTGTTGGGGGTTTTTAGGTCTGAGATTTCCGCATTTTTGTGAATAAGGTCAATTTCATGCTAATGCTTTGGCATGTCCAAGATATAATGGTGTCCTTAGTAAGACTGCGTCTGATATTGTCTCTCTTCCCGTGTCCAACTGTATGCTATAATTAAAATGTGTGCATGATAACACAGATGGTATTCTGAGTAAAGTCAGAATATTGAATAAACTTATAAAACTTTGGTTGCGAAAATAAAAGGGCCATATTGTTCATTAACAGTGAGATGCAACGATATACACTGTGTGTGTAAGCCATTTTTGATGCCACACTTTATTTACACATTGTGTTTCTGTAAACACTGGTAACCTTAGAGGCTCTGTGTGTGTGTATGCATGTGCATGTATGTGTATGCTATAGGCCTTTAATTTTAATGGTGGTTAAGTGCTTGTTTTATCCTGCTGATAGTATACAAAATACACAGGAGCGGATGACAAAATTATAAAAAAGAAAAGAAAAACAAAAACCAGCATGCACACAGGTGTCGTGCTTAGACACCATCCCTGAGGGGGAAAAAAATAAAATAATGGGTAGGCGCTGCACATGTGGCGACGCACTCTCCCTGGGGAGAGCAGCCTGAATTTCACGCAGAGAAATCTGCTGTGACATAGAGTGGTATAAAAGAAAATAAAAATAAAATAAAACATTAAGCATACTGTGTATGTATTATGTGTATAATGTGTATGTGTGTGTATGTGTATGTATGTATTGAGAAGCTTAAATGGATATGTTTATCCTAGTTCCCATTTGAGTTGAATACTGTGAGTATAGGTAATTATCAGTATGATTAGATTTTGATCTTACAGATGGCAGAGAACTGGAGAAAATTGCTTTCTTTTTCAGATGAGAGAGAACTGGTACAGAAGAAAACATTCCAAAAATGGGTCAACTCCCACCTGATCCGTGTGAACTGCAAAATCAACGATTTGTATGTGGACCTGCGTGATGGCAAGATGCTGATGAAACTCTTGGAAGTGTTGTCCGGGGAGAGACTGGTATGTTCTGCTGTCACATGAGATTGAATAAATAGTGTAAAACTTGTTTCATAGATTTTTTATGGCTTGATATCTACTAGTAGTTTTGACAGACTGGTGTGGAAGGCGTAAGTTGCAAAGCATGGAAGGGGCTTTATTTGCAAAGGGCTTTAAAAAAAAAAATCCCTATCGAATATAAGAAAAGACCAAATTGTTCTGCGGTCTGTTTGTGTCATCATTACTGGCTACAAAGTTCATTTCAGTGTCTAAGGTTAGAATCTTAGGTGGGGTTTTTGTAGGTTTTTTTTTGGGGGGGGGTCAGAAAAAGACAGTTTAGGTTCATTATTTCTCTTCATCATGTTAACCTATTTTCACAGTTATCAGCAGAGAAAATGAGAAAAAAGCAACTAACAGATTAAACTGTGTTTGTAATGACAGGTATGAGTTTATATTATAATATTTTATAGTACCAAGTTTTCATATGAGGAAAATCGGATTACTTGTACTGTCAGTTATGGATGTGCAACTGAGTAAAAAAATATAAAACAGTTTGAAAAATAACAAGAGAGCTTAGATTGTCTGTATTTGAAAATAAGTTTTAAAAAACATCCCATACGTGAAGACAAGACTGTAGGTATTTGTAGTGATAAAGACATTACATTTGGAAAAGGTGTTCATGGAGCCTGAATTGAATGAATCAAGAATAACTTTCAAGATCAAACAGAGGGAGATCATTCTAAATGGATGAAGAGTATTTTTATGTAATTCAGTGAGTTTATCAAAGCGTTGTTTGAACATGCAGCAGTGATAAGAAAAGTCTCAATGTGTCAGATACTTCTTAAGATTCACTATGGTTTGATATTTTCTGCCCTTTGATACCAAGTTATAATTTGTAAGTTCTGTTGTTAAAGAAAGGCAGAAGAAGTAAGGTCTGTTAGTCTTGTAGTGCCAGCAGCTAAGTGAGAATCCAAACGTCTGCTGTTCAGCCACAGCTTAGCTGAACCAAAAAGTAGATGAGGATGTGATGACAGATTACTGCTGTTTGATATGTACAGCCTCGCCCTACCAAAGGCAAGATGAGGATTCACTGCCTGGAGAATGTGGACAAAGCCTTGACCTTCCTGCATGAGCAGCGTGTGCACTTGGAGAACATGGGAGCTCACGACATTGTAGATGGCAGCGCTCGATTGACTCTCGGTCTCATTTGGACCATCATCCTCAGATTCCAGGTAAAAACCTTGCTTTCTCGTCTTTGTGACTTTTTCTCAGATATTGCGGTTATTTGTCCCATTTGTGTTGTATCAGTGTCCTATTACTGATGGTATGTCTCATCACAATATCAGTGTGTATGTGTTTGTGTGTCTGAATAAATGTTATATCATTAAAAAAAAAAAAATTGTTATACCACTTTGTTACAGCAAATTTCTCTGCATGAAATTTGGGCTGCTGTTCCCAGGGAGAGCTTGTCACCACAAGTGCAGCGCCTACCCATTATTTTTTCCCTTTCTCCTGTCTGCAACTGTATTTGTTTTCCTGTCAGAGTGGCTTTTTCTACAGAATTTTGCCAGGGACAACCCTCTTGTTGCCGTGGGTTCTTTTATGTGTGCTAAATAATGATGTGTAACTCATGGGACCTCGGTTTATCGTCTCATCCGAAAGACTAGCACCCAGACCACCACTCATGGTCTAATGGATGGGGGAAAGGTTTGGGGCCTGAACGGAATTCGAACCACCACACACTCCAACCCGGACTTTTAGCTTTTTAGGCAGGCGCGTTACCTCTAGACCACTGATCCATTCAAGATCCAATCAAGATTCGTGATTCAAGACAGCTTCATTATCTCTCATAAAGAGAAATTATATTAGGTAGAACCACAACAATGACAAGACACAAAAATATAATTACAAAAACAAATATTTACAGTCATGTTTCAAAAGCATTTATCATCAAACGTTGCAAACAGATGACATGATTAGATAAGACTATTATAATTCTCATGATGAATTAGAAGTTATGGCAAGTTAGTGACATAAAAATGCACAACATCACCATCATACACACCATATCAAAGAAGTATCAGACTGATAAGGTTTGCCCTTCTCTCTCTCTCTCACAGATCCAAGACATCATGATAGAGGAGGTGGACAACAGTGAGACCAAGTCGGCCAAGGACGCCCTGTTGCTGTGGTGCCAGATGAAGACGGCTGGCTACCCCAACGTCAACGTGCGCAACTTCACCACCAGCTGGCGCGACGGCCTGGCCTTCAATGCCATCATCCACAAACACAGGTCAGTCAGTGACTCGGTCAGTCACTACACACACACACACACACACACACACACACACACACACACACACACACACACACACACACACACACACACACACACACACACACACCGGAGCTTCACGACCACACGTCTTCCGTACACCCTGACAGCCTTGGCTTTCTGTTTGTGTGATACTGGTTAGTATGCAAAAGTTTGGGTTTTTTTTTAAAAATATTTTTTCACTGAAAGGTTGCTTATATTGTTTTTTGTGAAAGTTTAGACCGTGGGGGGTGGAGTGGTTATGATAGCATTACCCTTCCCCTGACCCAAGTAAATTGATCTTTTTAATTATTTATTAAAAAAAATTTTTTTTTAGGGATGTTTTGGATTTTATCAGTTTTACAACTATTCAAGAAAGGTTGGGTTTTTTTGGTTTTTTTTTAACACAAACTGATTACTTCAATCTTTAACTGTGTGAAGTTGTTCAGAGAAAGTGGCTTTTTTCCTGCTTTTTTTTGTCTCTTGTACTATCTTGTATCTTTTGTCATTGAGTTTTTCTTTGTTTAGTTCATTATATTTTTCACAGAGTTGAAAAATTTATTTTATTTCACCTGTAGTAATTATTTCTAATATGTTTTGTGGTACACAACAGTAAGTGTGGTTGTTGTTATTTTGGAATGTGAGTATTGAGACGGTTTGTGTTTGCATGCGCACACAGTCATCACATCTCAATAAAGTTGGAGAAATGTGTTAAGTGTTGTGCATTTAATCATTGTGCATTGGTGATGTTACACAATTTGTGTGTGTTTTGTAGCTATAGACATTATGCATTGGTGACATTGCAGACCTGACCTGATCCAGTATGACCGCCTGCACAAGTCCAGTGCCATCCAGAACCTGCAGAACGCCTTCACCGTGGCCGAAGACAAACTGGGGTTGGCTGCTCTTCTGGAACCTGAAGGTCAGCCATCTAGGCCTCTATTCTTTCTGTTCTGTCACTAGCTCAGATTCTCTGTCAGTTCTTGCAACAGTGAGTGATTAGATAAAGGAGTTCAGGCATTCATCTAAGAGGTCAATGATTCAAATCTTACTGAAAGTGGATTTGCTTTTACAGTTCCATTAGTGAGTTGTGGTTTGAACAACTAAATTTTAAAAAATATGTACTAATCAAATGAAAGCATTAACACTTTGTACCCCAAGGGTGCAGCTGCACTGCAGTCTCTGTGGACCAGCCCTGCAGCAGCTGAGTGCAGTGTGCACTGGGTCATCATAGTAAAATCCTCATATCTTTTTTGTTTGAAGCCCATTTCTTATGAAACTATGGCATTGTGTGGGTAAATGACTGCCCATTATATGCGTGCATAAAAATTTATATTGCATAAAAAAGAGTATGTTAATTATGGTGTCAAATTACGTAATTGCTCTGATTTTAAGTGGTGATCCCACTGATAGGCTTATGATTTTTACACAATGTATGCAACAAATACAACACAACAACAACAAAACTATACAAGAATCTCAAATAAACAGGGACAAACATAGGTACTATACAAGTTTTCTTCCAGCATGCATCAAATGTAATATAATCAAAGGGAACCACTGAACTGTAGACACAACACTGTCACAATAACGATCATGGAATATACAGATAACATTTCTTCCCTAGTCCAAGAAAGTTCCTGAACTTTTCTACACTACTTTATTCATATGTACAGAATGTTTGCACTTCACCAGGTGGCTTGTAGTTCATTTTCATGTAAACAGTTGGTGTTTATCATAGCGGTACTCACAGTACCAAGGCCACGCCCCTCCCCAGTCACCCCCCCCCCCCCCCCCCCCCCCCCCCTTCCCACCCCTTTTAGCTGGCCTATCTCGCTCCTCGAGCGGCACACTGTGAGTATCACGAGACTCAAAGCTCTCACGATCTCTATCCAAAACACGATCTTTATCGGCAACGTAATAACTCGTTTAAAACTTCTGTTACTTCGTCAGCAGTGAAAGTATGATGTACCAAAGCCATACTACAAGCATATGACACGTAAAACAACAATAAACACAACAAAAACACCTCGATTTATATGCAAATTAGCTGTGAACGATGTGCGACCAACGTGGCAGCTAAAGCCAACAAGCTAAAACGACCATGTGAGAATAGAACAGAATGGGAGGGCGAAAGTGAAAGTACCTGCTGTGGTACGGATTAATCCGTACCCCGTCCAGGGGAGATGATCGCGTGGTACGGATTAATCCGTACCCGGGTAGAAAGTGTTAATCAAAGGTCTTATAACCAAATGACATGATAAGAATCTACAGCAGTTAGAAAATTCCTGGTAGATAAGTGTAATGTCATAGCCAAAGTACACACACTGAGAACATAATAGAAACGAAGAAAATGGTACCACACACCTGGGCAACACGCTCTTCCTTGGGAGAAGCTTTTGTCTGAATTAGATGGAGAGAAACCTTCTGTGACTGAGAGTGCTGTAGGAATCTCCGGAAAGAAAGCAGACTTAGAGTGAGGGAAGGAGTTCAGAAACTTTATTGTTACACCCATACTATTGTCCTGTTCTGTCCTGCCTCCTTTTCAGTCACGTTCCAGATACAGTATACATCAGTTAGCTTCTCAGATGGTAGGCATTGCTGATGTGATATTCTGCTTCACTTTCATCGTGTTAGTGCATGTCATGGATTCTCTTAATGATCAGTGTGGATGCATTACAGTGTCCTGTTTCTAGGTTCCTTAGGCTGAAGACCTGGGTTCTTTTTAAGAAAAGTAAACTTTGTAATGTTCATTCGAGAAGGAAAAGAATGATTGGTAGCTTGATTTTGGACAGTGTAAAAAAAAAAAAAAAGAGAGATTCTTTCCCCCACATCTTCTAATCTTTTCCTTACCCTTCCATTCCTTTCCCTTTAAAAAAATGTTTCGGCTTTGACTGCAAAATAAATTATCTCAGCATAAGATTGTTGTGTTTCTTTGGGAGATGGATCCTCAAAACCAAAAAATACTACACCAGTATTCTCAAAACAATGAAGTAACTGCATCACTTTGATCTATGGCTTTTATTGCAGTGTCTGTATCTACTTAACTGATGATGAGTGGAGAAAGTGGACCATACATGTTAAAATTCCTTCTCAGCTTTGTGTTGCAAATGATGCATAGTGTTCATGATGTAGCATGAAGTGTGATGTACTGTGTAGTAAAAAGAATGCCAGCATTGCACAGAAGTTATTGTTCTCTTTGTTGCAGATGTCAATGTGGAGTACCCTGATGAGAAGTCCATCATCACATATGTGGTGACTTACTACCACTACTTCTCCAAGATGAAGGCTGATTCCGTGCAGGGCAAACGTATTGGCAAGGTCAGCGCACTGAAGTGTGTGTGTATGTAGTAAAGGGTGTGCGTGTGTGTGTGTGTGTTTTGTGTGTGTGTGTGTGTGTGTGTGTGTGTGTGTGTGTGTGTGTGTGTGTGTGAGTGGTGTGTTGTGTTGAGCAGCGTGTGTGTGTGTGTGTGAGCGTGTGTGTGTGTGTGTGTGTGTGTGGGGTGTGTGTGTGCGTGTGTGCGTGTGTGTGTGTGTGTGTGTGTGTGTGTGTGTGTGTGTGGTGTGTGTGTGTGTGTGTGTGTTATGATGGTAGTGGAGAGTGTGCAGGGTTCCGCAAATCATATCTACATTAAGCACAGTGGATGTGTTGTATGTATGACAGGTGATCGACAACGCCATCAACACCGAGAAGTCCATCGATGAGTACGAGACCTTGACCTCTGACCTGTTGGAATGGATTGAGCAGACGATTGTGATCCTGAGCGACCGCCAGTTTGCCAACTCTCTGACTGGTGTACAGCAACAGCTGGCTGCCTTCAACACCTACAGAATCGTGGAGAAACCTCCAAAGTCAGTGTCCTTGCAGCCTTTTTTACTGCTCTTTCCATGACTGGTGTATTGTGATTGTATAAGATGTTGGGCTGAGTAGAGGTGATCTGTTGTTATTGCTGTTAGGTTTGTTTTGGGGTTGTTTTTTGTTGTTGTTGGTTTGTGTTTTGGTGTGAAATATTCTTTGCTGTTTCAGGCAATAAAGGAAGAGTTTCAAACCAAAATATACAAAATGTTTTGAGTAATTCATTGAACATCTGACTTACCTAGTTACCAAATTCATAGAGATGTAAAACCTAAGACACTGTATTGTTAAACATTTGAGGACTATCAACAGTCATTAAAGACTTAATGGTTGCTGGAATTTTGATATATTTTGAACACTCTAACAATTGTATAAATATTTTATGCTTAGTCAGAGAACTCATAAGCTCTGAACCTGTTTTAGTTGTGCTTTGGGTTTGCAGCTGTGTAGTCTGGTTTTCAAGTATGAATATGTTTAAATCAGTTTACTCAAGTAAAGTAACCATGTTGATTGTTTCCAGGTTCGACGAGAAAGGAAACCTGGAAGTGTTGCTGTTTACCATTCAGAGCAAGATGCGAGCCAACAACCAGCGGGTGTACCTGCCCCGTGAAGGCCGTCTCATTTCGGACATCAACAAGGCCTGGGAGAGGCTGGAGAAGGCCGAGCATGAACGGGAGCTAGCGCTGCGAGAAGAACTCATCAGGTCAGGCATCCACTGCTTAGCTGGTCCTCCGTTTAGCATAGGCATAGAAGGGTGGGGCTAGTATCATGAGGCCTCATTTTTGGCTATTTTGTGTAGCATGTCAACGTATGTAAGAAAGAATTTCAAATGCATTTTGTAGTTGTGTGAAGGACTGGTTGTGGGTGTTTCATTTTGTCCACTGTTTTTGTATTGTTTCATTGTTTTTATTCTCTTTTATAGTGTTGATATAACATCTCTTGTGTAATCATGTATCTGGTGTAGGTAAGTTGGAAGTTTACGTATTTGTTTGGGGGGGGTTGGGGGGGGGGGGGGGTGTGGTTGGACAGGTTATATGCATGGAATGTTAGTCGATAAAATGGATAGATTGTTGACAAGGCCTATATTGATGTGTTGTGTATAGACCTGAGAAGTTTTGCATAGTGTTCATAAAAGAGTCATTCAACAACAAGAGAAGCTGTGCATTTCAGTATGTGTTAAAACTGTGTGACTTGCAGACAGGAGAAACTGGAGCAGCTGGCTGCCAGGTTTGACCGCAAGGCGGGCATGCGAGAGACATGGCTGAGTGAGAACCAGCGCCTGGTGTCTCAGGACAACTTTGGGGCCGACCTGGCTGCTGTGGAGGCTGCCACCAAGAAACACGAGGCCATTGAGACAGACATCAACGCATATGAAGAGCGTGTGTCGGCTGTGGTGGCCGTGGCCTCCGAACTGGAACAGGAGAACTACCATGACATTGACCGCATCAACGCCAGGTATGTCTGTAAAGTGGTTTCTGTGTAAGGCGAGGGAATTTTTGGGAGATAATGAAAAAAAGGCTATTTTAGAGGTGTGGGGAAATAGGGTATTGTTGGGTTACTTAATTAAGAAACAATTTATGCACATGTAAGCAGAAATGGGATGATAAACAGATTTACAAAACAATTTTGGGTGGCTGGAAGATCTAGGAAATGTGAAGATGTAAGCAAACCATGTATCTATAGTAAAATCAGCGTCAGGGGTCACACTCTAGTGAGGTTGACTCTAGTTGTCTTTACAAGATACTGCCTTCAGATGTTGGAAGGACAGCTACTTTGATAATGAGTGATGCCAATGTATTAAGAGTTGTATTGGCACCTGAAGCATGGCCAGTGATGTGGACAGCAAGGACAGTAAATGATGAGAGATGTTGACAACAAAAAAATAACACTTTGACTGAACAATCAGTTACAAAACAAATTTAGATGGCATGCATTGGCAAGGATAGAAATAGAGTAAACGGGTTCGCGATAACCGGTAATTGTCGGTATTTTACCGATTGTAAACAGGGAATACCGAAAATTTTCAAAGCAGCCGGTACGCAGTACCGATTCTGTTTGCCTGTGACCGATTAGATTTCCGTCTCAAAAAAAAAAAAGTCTGAAGTGACATTTTCTGACAGTCTGTCATGCGCCTGTACTGTGCTTACGCACCTACCCCTTTCCACCCCCCTCCGAGGAACTTTGGCGCCAGCCTCATTATTAGCCTAGCACGCAGAACAGCAAGCTTTTACTGTGAAAGAACAAAGCTTCGCGCTCTTCTCGGCATGACAGTGACTTTTCCATTCACAATGAGTAAATGGGGCCTAGATTGATTTATTCTTTATTCTTTTAATCTTTTATATCGAGGATAATGGAATAAGCACTCCTGTGCTTTTTTACATCCAGTCCCCGTGTGTATGCAGTTTTGTAAATGTCATCTGTTCCCACCGGCACACGATGGCCTACTCTAGCCAAAAGGGAAAAGCGGAGGGTCTATGACTGAATTTGCGCGTTGCTTTGAGAGAGAAGAGTCGAAAACAAAATCTAAATTGAACGAAAGATCTAGATGAGCGCTAAGCATAGAAACAAGAAAGAAGAATATAGGCCTAAGTCACACGAATGATGTTGTGCAAAACAACAGACTGACACAGACAGTGGCACAGGCGCTAGAAAAAAAATCCTATTTCCTGCGTGGTTTCGTGCCGAAGAAGCGAGTGGCAGCAGCACGGCAGTCAAAGTCTGAGAGATTTGCGTTCAGTTTAGATTTAGTTTTGCTGCCGAACACACCCCCCCCCTTCACTGAATAGTTTCGTTTTGTTCAAAGTACGTACCGGATTTTATTTTCTGGGAACCGATTTTGGGGGAGTTGGTCAAGATATCTCTGAAACGGCAACTCGCAGTACCGGTTTTAAAAAATCCTAGCGCGAACCCTGGAGTAAGTGACAAGGTGGGGGTTTATTGCTGACAAAATCGATGTTTGTTGACAAGAACAGTGATGTTCGAGCTGACAAAGTTAATGATAATTTGCATTGAGTAAAACTGACTTTCTGTTAACAAGAACATGAATGATGTGTGTTGACAGGAAAGACAATGTGCTGCGGTTGTGGAACTATCTGCTAGAGCTGCTTCGTGCCCGCCGCATGCGTCTGGAGCTGACACACAACCTGCACAAGATCTTCCAGGAGATGCTGTACATCCTGGGCTGGATGGAGGAGATCAAGGTCAGCTGGTCACGCTTTGTCACAACTCCACACTTTCTGTACCACTCTTCCTATGTGCTTTGATATTAACTCCTAAGAATAAGGGGAAAAGTCTTTTTTTTTTTCCTCCTGGGTTCTGTCTCACCATCTGTAATATTTCAATTGTGACAGTGTTATTCCTTCTACTCCTTCTTTACCATGCACATCACATCAAGACTTAACTTATCCAGCACTCAGGGCAGAGGTCCTCAGGAAACTAACAACTGTTAATGGCCATAAGTCACCAGAGGAGAGCCAGCACTGCTGCTTGCTAATGATTGGTAGTGCCTGTTTTCATCTCATCCTTTTGCTATCCTGATATTTGGTAAAACATCTTTATCCCCCTTGTATCCTGTCAAAGTCCACTTGTGTTCTGTCTGACAGTCTGTTTTGGTCACCATTTTCGTGCTCATATTCTGTAGATAACTTTCTTACCTTGCCTATTTCCGAAACATTGGTAAGGGTTACCTCTGCTTATGTGCTTTTAAAAGTAAGATTTATAAATAAAAGTTTCTTCCAAAAATGTGTGCAAAGAAAATTTTTCATATGTTAAATTTGCAATGATAATTTTAACTAGCTATTGTGTTCTAAAGGTTGTATAGTTTGCAGTGCTATTGTCCTATCAGTATGTCTGTTTCAGCATACGAATAGTCATAAAGATCCAGGTCAGGCTAATATTCCCTAATGTTCTTGTAACAGTCCATAAAGTTGATGTATTTTAAAAAGCTTTGCAACTTCTCATAAGTTTGTCTTTCATTCATGCTTTATTTTTTAAATTATTATTTATAAACTTTTTTACGCATTATCTCAAGACTCCACAAGGATTTCTTCTCTGTCATGGTAAAATATCATACTTGCTGTCATGGTTGAGATAGCAGTAGGAGAAGGATACTTGATGCATTGGTGAATACCCAGTACATGCAGATCTTGAGAAAGGGAACAAAAGACATGTTGAGTACTTTTAGTTGAGGCCAGAGCACTGCCAGATGTGCATGAAGGCAATCTGTTGCTGACGTACTACATGTATCACCCTGGCAGGCGCGGCTGATGTCGGAGGACTACGGCAAACACCTGATGGGTGTGGAGGACTTGCTGGAGAAGCATTCCCTGCTGGAGGCCGACGTCCACGTGGTTGGGGAGAGAGTCAAAACCGTCAACACTCAGGCACAGCGCTTCATCGAGGATGACTTCGCTGATGTGGGAGGTAAGGAAGGGGACCCACCAGCAGAAAGCGGGAGTGTCATTGCATGTTTCGCTGTTTGTTGCAGTCAGCTGTGAGAAGAGGGCCTCTGGTTATTGTAAGTGTTAGGTGACTAGCAGTAAAATTGAAAATGCATACAGCTTTTTTTCATAAGTTCATCTTGAAGGATATTTTTGGGATGGAACAAAAGCCTTTTGATGTTTTCATTTTTTTAAGTCCTCTTTTGTAAAGGACCAAACCCCCCCCACACACACACACACACACGCACACATATGTAAGCAAGATTACTGACATTCCAGTTTTAAGTAATTTTTAGAATTTCTCTTCCCAGTTCAATTGAAAGAGACTTCAAGCTGAGTCAGTAATGTGTAGGAAGGACAGTAACATGGTTAATTTGGTAGAATTCAAGAAGCTGTTTACAAGATTTTATGGTATAAACACTTCTTTTTCCAGTTATAGCTGGGCTTCTTAAAACAGCACTAAAAAGGTAAGAAATTGTGGTCTTTTTGATTATGTTTTGTTTGCCTCATAGTTGAATACATTTTCAGTGTTGATTCTAGGGTGCGCCCTTGCGGGATTCCCGCATTTTTTTCAACTTTGCCGCAAAATAATGTGACCAGTGCGCCCTAACGGACGCAAAAAAACTGTGGATAGCGCATATTTGAACAAACAGTGCGCCCCCGCAACTGCCGTTTGTATAGTTTCAAAATAGCGCTACATGCGTTGGTCATTACGTTGATACCCCAGGGACAGCAGGATGCACTGATTAGCGCCCACAGTCATCACAATTGCTACAAAGCGGCTGGTCTGACGTCATTTTCCTACTCATTTACGTCATTACGTCATTTTTCAAAGGAGCCGTGACTCCTGAAACAAGGGACGTCATTGTGACAGAGATCGTTAGTGGTGTTAGTGGAAGAGGCAGCGTCCCAGCAGGGTTCAAAGCTGATAGACCTAAGAGTTTTCAAGGCAGTTTTTCAGATCTGGCTAGATAAGTAGCCTGTGCTTGGCAACAATAATGATGGCATAGGGTAGACTATCGGCTGGATATCGAAAATGACTTTGACCCCCCCCTCCCCCTCTCTCTCTCTCTCTCTCTCTCCTCTCTCTCTCTCTCTCTCTCTCTCTCTCTCTCCTCCTCCCCCCCTCCCCCCCCCCCCCCTCTCTCTCTCTCTCTCACTGCATGGGAGGAAAAAGACTGATATTGGATTTCACCTCTTCTCATCTAGATCTAGATCTCTCTTTAACAAAAAATCTCTCTCTCTCTCTCTCTCTCTCTCTCTCTCTCTCTCTCTCTCTCTCTCTCTCCTCTCTCTCTCTCTCCTTCCTTCCTCCCTCCCTCCCCCCTCCCTCCCTCCCTCCCTCCCTCATGGAGAGGGGGGAGGGGCAAGACTTTGATATTTGCTTTCACCTCTCTTCTCATCTAGATCTAGAGCTCTAACTCTGAAAGTGGAAATTTAAAAAATGACTTTGACCCCCCCCCCCCTCTCTCTCTCTCTCTCTCTCTCTCTCTCTCTCTCTCTCTCTCTCTCTCTCTCTCTCTCTCTCTCTCTCTCTCTCTCTCTGCCATATGGGAGGAAAAGATAAGACTTACACATTGGCTTTAACCCCCTTTCTCATCTAAATCTTAATCTAGTAGTTCTCCCTCCAACTCTGAATGGAAATACAAGATGGACTTTTGACATCTCTCTCTCTCTCTCTCTCTCTCTCTCTCTCTCTCTCTCTCTCTCTCTCTCTCTCTCTCTCTCTCTCTCTCTCTCTCTCTCTCTCTCATATGGTAAGAGGGGGGGGGGGGGGGGGAGACACTGATTTTAGCTCTTGCCTCTTTTTTCATCTAGATCCAGCTCTCTCTCCAACTCAAAATGTGGAAATACAAATTTTACTTTGACTCTCTCTCTCCTTCCCTACCCCTCCTCTCTCTCTCTGTCTCTCTGTCTCAGTCTCTGTCTGTCTGTCTGTCTGTCTGTCTCTCTCTCTCTCTCTCTCTCTCTCTCTCTCTCTCTCTCTCTCTCTCTCTCTCTCTCTCTCTCTCTCTCTCTCTCTCTCATATACAAACAATGCATCTCCTCCTGTATCTATGTAGTTTGTATCCCTCCACATCTGAATGTACCACAATCTTCCCCCCCCCCTTTCTCCCCCCATCTCCCCCAAATTCTCTCTCTCTTTCCTGTGTAAGAAAATCATTTTACAGACCAGCTGCAATACATTAAGTCTGTCTGTCCCGAGCCTAAGGCTCATCAGGCCGGTGCTTATCCCGGTTTCTGTGGCGTTAAGCGACTGAGAGTCATAGACTCCCCCCTGGATAGGACGCCAGTCTATCGCAGGGTTAACCCCCAACACAAGGCTGGTACCCCTTTTACACCTGGGTGGGGTGAGAAAATAGCCGTAAAGAGCCTTTTCCAAGGGCACAACGCCATAGCCGAAAGCTAGGATCGAACCCGCAACCTTTAGATTACGAGTCCAACGCCCTAACCACTAGACTACAGCGGCGGCTGCTGCAATACATAAGGTGTATATTAAATCCTGTCTGCCTATATACCATCTTGTTTGTTTTGTTTCTCATTCTTGAAAAATAGCAGAAATCAGAGTACTAACGGTATTATGAGCAAAATATACTACTTATTACTTGTTCCCTTTTTTATGAAGAGAAAAGGGGGGAGGGGGGCAAATGCCCCTTTTTTTCATTTCAGGGGGCCCTTGGGGCCCCCTTTTTTGAAATCCTAGAATCAACACTGCATTTTTCTGGTCATAAGCAGTGGATGACTGTATACTGTGACCAAAACATTGTGTGGCAGGCTACAGACCCTGTGACCCCGAGATCATCCAGGACCGCATGACCACCCTGCACCAGGCCTACGAGGAGCTGTGTGGGCTGGCCGAGTCACGCCGCAAGCGCCTGGAGGAGTCGCGCACCTTGTGGCAGTTCTACTGGGACATGGCGGATGAAGAGGGCTGGATCAGGGAGAAAGAACAGCTCATGTCCTCTCCTGACCTGGGACACGACCTCACCAGCGTCAACCTGCTTCTCAGCAAACACAAGGTAGGCCTTCTTCCATGTTCTTGTTAGAATGTTTAACCATCTGAAATATTTTCAAGCTTTACCACGTGTTCACCAGAGTAATATGTAGAGAGATCAGTACATATCATTAGTATGCACCATCATCGATTACCCACGAAGCATTTTAAATCAGTTTTCTGTCAAACATTAGGTCATCGTTCTTGATGCCCTCACCCCCCCCCCCCCCCCCCCCAAATGTTTGAGCATCGTGAATGAATACAGAAAATGTTGATGGCTGTACAATGATCTGATGAGAGAAAGGATAGAAGCAGAAAAGAGGTTACTAATCCTATTTGCATAATTGATCCCTGTAGAAACCCAGACTGGTGTTGTGTGCTGTAACTGTGTTGTGTGCTGTAACCAAGTGTGTGTGGCGATGGTGTTGCAGGCCATGGAGGATGAGATGCAGGCACGTCACTCTCACCTGCAGTCCGTCATCCAGGCCAGCCAGGACCTCATCCAGGCTGGCAATTTCGGTGCTGAGAAGATCCAGGAGAGGATCGACGAGATCAACCAGCAGTGGGAGAGCCTTATCGATCTGGCCACTTACCGCAAAAAGCGACTCAACGAAGCAGTCGACTTCTACCAGGTGAGCTACTTACTTGTTGTGGCAAAACTTTCACAGTCGGTAAAATGTAACCAACCCTTGTCAAGTTGTGTGGAGTTTTCGTTCTGTCTTGCATCTTACTGCATCAAGAGAATCAGAGTTGGATATTACACATTCAAAGTTTTTAGTTTTTATGTTTAATCCTTCTCCTTAATTAATCAGTGTTCATTTGTGGCAATGTTTTTAGTGTCCAGTTATTCTATATTTTTAGATTATTGGTCACTAGATCCATCTAGTGTTTGATAGATGGGACTAAGTATTGTATAAATATTTGAATTTTACACTTGTACCAAAAAAGAAAGAAAATGAACAAACAAAAAATTCACATCAACCTTAGGGAGTGTTTTTATGTTGTTGGTTTCCTGGATTAGTTTATTGTGTGTGTTTTGTGTTAGCATTTCACAAAGTGTCTGCTGCTGGAATTCATTTTCTGCAGGAACACGTTTACCATAGCGAGTGTTAGTGCTTTGTCTTGATGATGATTGCTTTCCATACATGGTCTATGGAACATTGACTGCATGGTAAAACGTGTTTGTTGTGTTGCAGTTCTTTGCAGATGCAGATGATGTGGACGCATGGTTGTTGGACACCCTGCGCATTGTTTCCAGCAAGGATGTGGGCAAGGACGAAGCCAGTGTGCAGTCACTCCTCAAAAAACACAAGGTACTGCACTTGTTTCTGCCTTTCTTCAAACTACCATTCATGATGATAACCTGGACATTCTAAAAAATGTCCAGAAAAATCCACTCTGCATTGCCTTTCGAGTAAACTTCCAGTTTTGTTGTGTGTTTTTTTTTTGGGGGGGGGGTGGTCATGGCAGACAGTAAACACAGAAACAATGGAATAAAAATGATCCCACCAGAATGCTAGAGGCAATAACATTTTTGATGAAAAGATGTGTTCAGTAAACTACTGTTATGCCTTAAAAGTAACAGCAAAATAATAATTCTGCCGTGTCTACTGTTATAGTATTCTTACTGATGTAACTTGTGCATTAGATTTTTCTAATGACTTCCCAATTGTGGAGAGCTGTTTCCTTGCTTTGGAGGATTGTTGATAACACCCTCCTTGCTTGCTCGTATCTCATTATATAGTTTGAAGTCAAGATGAATGTGTAAAATCTGATGCTAACTTTGAGGTGGGGGTGTTCTGTAAGTACATGTATAGAAGGGAAGAGAGAAAGGACAGGGAGTATGTCGTTATGTGATAGGTTTGCTGTAAAAGAAAAATAACAGCTGGTGTATGTGTGTGTTCTGTGTGCAGGAGGTGACAGAGGAGCTGAAGAACTACCAGACAGCCATAGAAGCTCTGCATGAACAGGCTGCTAGTCTGGGAGATCAGGTCAGGCCCTTCTTTATGCATGTCGGCATTCTCTTGCATGCACATGTGCCTTCACATACACACACACATTAGCACAAGCATTCACACACAAGTGCACATTCTCACATGTGCACTCACATACATATACCCATACCTTAAAACTTACCCTTCCCCTCTATTTTCTCACTTTGAAATAATGTGTGTGTTTATGTGTTTACATATTTGGTCGTCAACATTTTTTCTCTTGAGACAAATACATGCACTTACATTAGCAACACCAGTGACTTATGGGCCTCTAGAGCGACTGGATTTTTTTTGTTTTTTGTTTGGGATCATCAGTGGTGAGATCTTATGTTAGGGCAGAAATTGCTCAGTATAAGAACTGAAATTATTTTAAGGAGAGGCTTTTTTACAGGCTGGAATTACTGAAAATCCTTCATCTTCAGGGGGCAGAGATAAGAGTGTAAATTTGCAACACACATTTACTGGGAAGTACAGCTTGAATTTTACTCAGAGAAAGCTATGATTAGAAATGCAGTACATCATGATGCGATTAACTCCAATATGAAGAGGAACGGTTATGTTGCAGGACCGGGAGTCTCCCGACGTGCAGAGTCGACTGTCAAGCATCGACAAGCGTTACCAGGACCTGCTGGACCTGGCCAAGCTGCGTAAGCAGCGCCTGATTGACGCTCTGTCCCTCTACAAACTCTTCAATGAGTCCGACGGCGTCGAGACCTGGATTGATGAAAAGGTCAGCACCAGCTAGAGAGACATGGGTTGTTATGTTGTTTTCTGACCAAGCATGTTGTCTGTAGACACAAACCTTTTGAATTGTTGCGACGTATAGCTGCAGCTGTACTTGGAGATAAAAAAGTTTTTTCTGTACAAATTTAGACTTACTGCACTGTTAAAATGTTTATCAGTTGGTTCTGGTTTACTAGCACAGAAAAAAGAAAAAGATTTTTGTCTTATTAAAACTGATTTAAATGTATTGATTTGTTTGTTTAAAAATGAAGTACATGTCAATGAGTTTTCTTGTGATACTGTAACTGAAACTCCAGACCATATCCTTTAGGACTGCTCAGCTACCAGGTGCAGAATGTTGTGAGAAGACGTGAACCCCATGGTGGATTTTTAGATAAAGCCTAACTGAGGTGCTGAGGACGATAGCAGATTTTGATGGCAGTGGAGGACTGACATTGAGGGTATGGCAGAGAACACTGAAGAAAGAAGAAAAGAAAAATATCTGGCTTTGCGATGTTTAGGAATGTGGACAGCTGTAATATATAGTAGGAAGGAAATAAAACTAATTTTATCCTTTCAGTCTTGAATATGAAGATTCCAAACCTTTTGTGTGGAAATCTACTGTCAAGAGTGTATGTGTATGTGTGTCTGTGCCACTAGGTGTGTGCATAGGAGGCACCCCATACCTTGGAAGTAGAAATTCTGGCACAGTTTTCAAAAAATGTTGGTGATTGCGACTCTGAAGAAGTGACTGATGAATTAATCAATCTGTGTGTGTTTTTCAGGAGAAATTCCTGACAACAATCCTGGTGACCGATGATGTGGAGGAGCTGGCCATCATGAAGCACCGCTTCGACAGCTTCGACCATGAGATGAACGCCACAGCATCCAAGGTGGCTGTCGTCAACCAGTTGGCACGACAGCTTCTGCAGGTGGAACACCCCAATGCTGCCGAGGTTGTCCAGCGACAGAATCAGCTCAATACTACGTCAGTAACCTACCACTTCATCTTCTCCTTCACTGTATATTTCTGAACCACATGCACTCACTTTGTGTTGTGTTTTCTGATTAATGTAGGGGTTGGCAATACACCTCTCCTCCCCTCTCTTTCTCACTTAAAAAAAGGAAAAATTATGCATACTGACCAAGGTGTTACTGAAAATGCAAAGCAAAAACTATGATGGAATAAGTGTTTGAGTTGTAACTGAACTCTCTGAAA
Source organism: Stramonita haemastoma (assembly GCA_030674155.1). Lineage (NCBI taxonomy): Eukaryota > Metazoa > Mollusca > Gastropoda > Neogastropoda > Muricidae > Stramonita > Stramonita haemastoma. The sequence goes on along the minus strand of CM060324.1, from coordinate 28,113,520 downwards.
GGGATGATGGTGGCAGGGATATGTGGACTATTTAGTGTTTGTTACAGGAGTCCTTTATGCTATTACTTTTACATTATCAGTATCATGCAAACATACTTGCACACACATTCACAAAAACACACACACACATACTTGCTGTTTTTTTCTGTTTTTTTTCTTTTTAGCTAGATGGTTTCGAAGAGAAAAAAGGAAATGTATTGCACATTCAATTTATCATCTTGGAATTAATTTTCACTCTTTCACTCCCACATAACAGAGAGCCATTTAGGCGTTTGGTGCCTCTACTTATAACATGTTCACTAAAGCAACCAGAAGATGCTGCTCCTTGCTAGGTAAGGTTGATTGTAGAATGAATGGCAGTGTGGAGGGGACTGAACATCAGGGTACGTGTTGCAGGTGGAACAACCTGCGTGAGATGGTGGACCAGAAGAGAGATGAAATCAATGTGGCTCATGGATTCCAGAACTTCAACATCGAGTGCAATGAAACCATTGTGAGTTCTATACAGTTGCCCATTGCTTTCTTTCACTGAATTCTGTCTGTCTTGTCATATTCTTATTTCGCACTTAAAATATGTAAAGGGTTTCTTATGTTGTATCATGTACATTCAAGACTGAAAACCATGGTATTGTTTTTGGTGAAGATTTACAAATTGTTGTTATAGCAATATTGCCCATAGTTTAATGCATGTTCATTTTTAGATGTGAAATATATAATAAGTGTATTATAGGGTCATTTACTGTATATTTAGACAGATATATTTAAGAAGAAACTAGTAAACTGTTAAGTTCAAACTATAAAACATGTTTGTTTATCATTGTGCATGTTTTTTTTAACTACTGATGTATTGTAATCGTTCTTTGTTGTAAATACCTGGAGGATGTTGAGCTCCAAAATAAGAGATTTTGTATCAGCTAGTGCAGCAAAATAAACAATCAAAAGTTGTACAGGCTAGTGGATCACTTGAATATGCACTACTGATTTTTTGTGTGTGTGATTTGGATTGAGATATGTTTTTTCATGTAATCAATATTTTCAGTGTATCCTACGCAAAACTGTAATCATTGTTGTGACATTCCATATAAAAAGCCAACTGAATATGTTCACAGGGATGGATCCATGAGAAGGCCAAGTTGATCGAATCCACAGACGAACTTGGCAATGACCTTGCAGGCGTTATGACCTTGCAGCGACGACTGAGCACAATGGAGCGTGACCTTGCTGCCATTCAAGCCAAGGTGAGTATGTGTGATCATGGACACAGTGTTACCTTGGTCAGTGAGAATGATGTTAGAAAATGGGAGGAAAAATAAGTATTAGAATCATATATTCAATGTGTTTTGCAGCTGGAAAAGCAGAATAAATATTTGCCTATGCTGCAATTTTTCTTTAAAAAAAAAGGGGGGGGGGTAAAAAATTGTTATGTGATATATGCCTGTGTTGCAGGTGACAAAATATATGAATATACTGACTCAGAATAGGCTTATGTTGAGGCTAGTAAAGGACAAAAATTACTGACCAGCATACTTACATACACTTGTACTTCACCTAAATAAAAGTATAAGAATACCAATCCAAAATATCAGAGCATAGAATTCTCCGCGTTTCCGCGGATTTCCGAGTTTTTCAAGCTGATTTCCGCGGGAGAAAAAAAACTTTCCGCGAAAAAAAAAATCTGGGGAAAAAAAAAACAACGAAACCAGATGAAATTCTCAAATGGTTGCAGGGTCGTCAAAGGGTTCAATTCTCACTCACTAGACTCGGTAGCTAAAGCCGATCAAGGGCTAGCTAGCCTACGTGCAAAATTTCAAAATGGCTAGCATATGCGGGAGAACGATCGTCGATCGGACTCATGCTTATGATGACAGAGGATGCAAAAGTGCATGGAAATGGGAGTGGGCAGATGGTGAAGTCAAGGTTGAGGGTCGAAATGTGTGGATTGGCGAGCACATTCGCAAACTGGATGCTGCAGGCAAAGCGTTTTGCAAAGCTTGCCAGTGCGACATTCTCTATGCTAGCCAGGGCCGCAGAGCCTTGAAGACCATTAATTTTGCAAAAGGTGATCTACTCCATCTGCGGGAATACAACTCTTGCAGACTGACACAGAGAAAACTACTGCTGTACACTCAGGATATCCAAGCAGGGAAGAAAACATTATGCAGCTTCTTCAGAAAATGAAAAACAGAACAAGTGTACATAAACAGGCAGACAGGATAATTCAGGCATGGTACATCTCCGCGATTTCGCGGAAATCCGCAAAAAAGAAAAATAAGGAAACCCACAGAGAACCAGTCAAGGGATAGGATGCAACGCTTCCATGCCCAGTACTTCCCTTCTCTTCTTTACATTACCAGTCCACTAGGTATCTGTTGACAGAAGGGTGTCGGTTGCAGCTGGCAGAGGGGGGGGGGGGGGGGGGGGGGGGGGGGGGGGGGGGGGGGGCTTTCACTGGCTGCCTTCAGCCTGTATGGGGTCAAAGAGCAATGTTTACAGTATCATAACAATCGGCAGGCAACCAGCTTGCCCTCTCTCTTTCTGGCAGTGTCTGTCTGTCTGTCTCAAACACACACACACACACACACACACACACACACACACACACACACACACACACACACACACACACACACACTCTCTCTCTCTCTCTCTCTCTCTCTCTCTCTCTCTTTCTCCACCTCTCCCTCTCTCTTACACCCCCCCTCTCTCTTACACCCCCCTCTCTCTGTTTCTGTGTGTGTGTGTTTGTGTGCCCTTTCTTTCTCTTTCTTCCTCTATCTGCATTTGTGCACATTTGTCTAGAAATGTACTAATTTTTGCTCTGTGATTACTTGAGTATAGAACTTCCTTTAGATTGAAGAAATGACAGAAAAAGTCATACTTGGAGAGCTTATTTTAGGGCAGAAATTGCTTATGGGAGAGGCCTTTAAACAGGCTAGAATTGTTAAAAAACCTTCAGCTTCAGGGGGTGTTGCCCCTGACCCCCACAAGGGGCTTTGCCCCTTGACCCCACCAGGGGGCAATGCCCCTGGGCCCCACTATATTTCAGGGAAAAGTGCTTTTCCTCCAGTATCATGTCTGGATATCGCTACATACATGCATATCACATCCCTTTTTTTTAATTCTGCAATTAGTTGCTGGATGTTTATGTCCTCATTTCTCTCACCCACTGTTTTTTGTCTGTCTGTCTGTCTGTCTGTCAGTTCTCTCTCTCTCTCTCTCTCTCTCTCTCTCTCTCTCTCTCTCTCTCTCTCTCTCTCTCTCTCTCTCTCTCTCTCTCTCTCTCTCTCTTTCCATGTTTTCCATTAACCATCATAGTTGTACACAGAAACTTATGTTATGGCTACCCAGAAGGGATCTTTTTAAAACAAGTTTGACATACTCTTGTGGTTCTTTATGGAAGGTCTAAAAGTCTCTGTCTGTCTCTCTCTGTGTCTCTCACTCACTCACTCACACACACACACACACACACACACACACACACACACACACACACACACACACACACACACACACACACACACACACACACAGTACACACACACACACACACACTCACACACACTTCCACACTGCTCAAAATGGTGCCTGGAGAGGCCTCCAAATTGCCTTTAAAATGCTAAAAATCGTTTTCGGCCGGGGGGCTTTGCCCCCTGGACCCCCCAGCGGGGCTTTGCCCCTGCACCCCACCGGGGCCTAAGCGGCCCCTGGACCCCGGCTTAGTTTCCTCTTTTTTTTTTCTCTGCCAATCTACGCTCTGAAAATATGCCAATGTTACAGTTGAAAAGCTATAAGAAACACAGATCCAATAAATGTTGGTCTTACAGATAGTAAAGTGGAAGAACTGCTGACCCAATGAGAGGTTTTGTTAGCAGCTCGAAAAAGTGTAAGCAACACTGACCCTTTAGCTGCTAGTGTTAGAATTAGAAAAGTGCAAGAAAAGTCTAATTCAGTATGCTTGTGATGCAGAGAAAAAAGTTAAAGAAGAAATGATCATGTATATGATGCGAGTTATACCAATGGAAATGTAAAAGAAATACTGACCCAGTACATGCCTGTTTTACAGCTGGAGTCCCTGCAGAATGAAGCAGAACGCCTGGAAGGAGAGAAACCAGAAGAAGCACAGGCCATCCGCGAGAAGGTGGCGGAGATCAACAATGTCTGGATGGACCTCAAAGACATGGTCAGTCATGCCTAAGATGTCGTCATGGCCATGTTGACAATCTAACTTATAGCATATTTTGTCATTGATTAACCCTTTCGCTGCTATCATATTTTGCTCAGGCACATGCTAGATGAAACAGAGAGCGTTGAATGATGATGAACAGCGATCATCAACTGAGCATTGCTGCTGACAGTTTCTATTACGGACGTTGTTCGTCAACAGTGCAGTAAAGAGGTTAACTATATGGGAGCAGTGACAGAGAAGTCTATTTCAATCCATATTTTTGCTTAGGTTTTAAACCAATTACAGAGGTGGTGTTGTTGGTATTATGCTGACAGCTGAAGGGTGTGTAATCTCACATACTTTTTCGTCAATAATATAATCATGAGATCTTATATGATGAGATCTGATAGACAAGGCCCACCTCTGTCAACAGCTGAAGGGTGTGTAATGTCACATATAATCATGAGATCTTATATAATATATGTTAGACAAGGTACACATATCTCTGTCAATTGCTGAAGAATGTGTTATGTTATGCCTAATCATGAGGTCTTATGTGATGAGATCTGATAGACCAGACCCATACATGTGTGTCAACAGCTGAAGGAGCGTGATGAGAAGCTGGGTGAGGCAGGAGAACTTCAGCGTTTCCTGGGCAGCCTGGACCACTTCCAGCAGTGGCTGGCCCGCACACAGACCACCGTGGCCTCCGAAGACATCCCCAACAGTCTGGCTGACGCTGAACGTCTGCTCAACCAGCACCAGCAGCTGAGGGATGAGATCGACACATACGCCCCTGAGTATGCCAAAATCAAGGAGTTTGGCGACAAGGTCACAGAGGGACAGGACGACCCCCAGTACATGTTCCTCAGACAGGTCAGTGCTGACTGGGCAAAGTGCTCACTTTGATACAATACAATACCAATACTTTATTATCTCAATGAACAGAAATGTATGTGTTACAAGCTGTAAATAACTATAAACAGATGACATTCATCACAGAAAGTAATAAAATTCAATCTTAAGAATTCCTTTGTTTTTTAAAATTATCATTTCTTTTATTTTGTGTGCATGTTTCCCAAATATAATAGAGAAACAAATTTAGATGAAATTTGTGAAGAGTTCCTGAAGATGGTTCACATTTGATGCTTATCCTAGAATTGAATTTTCCATGTTGCCGCTGAAGCAGAAATCAAATATGGAAAGAGGAGGGTGAACACTCTTTATTACAAATCCATTCTTTGCCCTCTGTTTCCATAATCACTGTAGAAAAAAAAAATCAGTCTTCTGCAAATAGTCTAGAAAGATGCACATTCAAGACTGCTTTATGTTGGCATCTGTAAGTTGAGATCAAAAGAGAAATTTGTATGGATGACCAGTTTTCTTTTCTTGTGTTGCATAATTCTTTGGCAGTATGTGACTTAACTGTCAGAGATTTGTCAGTTGTACTCGTGATCAGTTTTATGTTTCACTGAATTGCATGACTATTTTTGTGACCAGTTGGGGAAAGAGGGTGACAACAGAAAAAAGGAAGGGTGACATGCTGAAGGCTGTTTTCTGTTTCAGCGTCTGCAAGCCCTGGATGACGGCTGGCACGAGCTGTTGCAGATGTGGGAGAACAGGCAGCAGCTCCTGTCCCAGAGCCTCAGTCAGCAGGTGAGGAGGATCACACTGGATCCTGCTTGGCCTTTCAGGCTAGGGTTGTGTGTGTGTGTGTGTGTGTGTGTAGCAGTGTGTGTGTGAAGCAGTGTGTATATATCTGTTTCTGTACAGGTGTGCATGCTTCTGCTTTGGATTAGGATATAAAAGAGCATATGAACTCACATTTGTTTACATATGGAGTCAAGTGTTTCATTGTGTGTATATGTTCGTTTTTTGTGGGTTTTTTCTTCTGTTTACAGACATGTCTCTACATGCACTTCACAGATGTACACACTTACATTATGAGATTTGAGTTGTGTTTGTAAAAATACCTCAGAAGATGTATTTTGACTTTTTTTGCGTGTGTGTGTGTGTACCAGATGCTGTTGCGTGACGCCAAACAGGCTGAAGTGTTGTTGAACCAACAAGAGAATGTCCTGTCCAAAGAAGACGTTCCGGTAAGTGATGTGGTTGGTGCCTATAGTGTGTGTGTGAGTGTGGTTGTGACATGTCTGTGTCCTTTTATTCAGCAATCTATTTTTTGTTTTGCAGTCTCTTTATATACTCCTCCTGGCTGCCATATTCAGCATACACATAAGGATCTATACCCTTGCAGTTAAACATATAGAGGAATATATGATTATAATATAATGAATAAGGTACCGTAACATTCATTTCTAGGCAAAGAATCACCACTCTTGTCACCAGATCATTATTTTTCTGTAACATATAGTTTGTGTATATATAAATCATGACATTAACACATGATTTCTTGTGTAGTGTTTTCTGGACCAAGAATACGGCAAAGGCATTTGAAGCCATTGCTTTAGCAGTGATTGCAGCAACACATCATTTACTGCAGTATCACTTTCCATTTAGTGCAGCAACACATCAACATTTACTGCAGCATCAATCACCGTTCAGTGCAGCAACACATCAACATTTACTGCAGCATCAATCACCATTCAGTGCAGCAACACATCAACATTTACTGCAGCATCAATCACCATTCATTGCAGCAACATATCAACATTTACTGCAGCATCAATCACCGTTCAGTGCAGCAACACATCAACATTTACTGCAGCATCAATCACCGTTCAGTGCAGCAACACATCAACATTTACTGCAGCATCAGTCACCATTCAGTGCAGCAACACATCAGCATCCATGGAAGCAACCCCTGCAATGCCACGTCATTTTTTGTCAAACTGAAACATTCAGTCACATTGCCACTTTCTTTACGGCAGCAATGGAAATCTATCATTGCTAGGGGTGTTTTTTTCCCCTCTGTCCTGTTTTATCTGGCACCTTTCCTCTTTGCATGCCTCACATAGAGTCCTCTTATTTCTTTATTTTGTCCTCCTCACTCATCACATTCTCCATTTCCCTGTGTTTCTGGTGACCTGGATTGTCATCACTGTAACCTTCCCTCAACTTGTGGCCCTGTCTCCCAAATGACACTGTGTGTGCCGTCACTGGTTTGTGTGACCATGCCATAACCAGTCTGAGCAATGTCAGGCCTTCTCTTCTCTTCTGTCGTCTTTTTCCATTCTGTCTGCCTACACCACCTCCTCCCTCCCTTTCTTCTACCTACATCCCCTTCCCCCATTCCTCCCTGTTTATCTTTGACATAAAACATCTGTTTCAGAAGATGGGTCAAGAAAAATAAACATTTTTTGTCAGTGTGGGTCCAGTGTGTGTTGGGGGAGGGGGGGAGTGCCTGTATGCAAAATCTGTGCTCAGTTATAGTGCTGGAAGCTGTGAACAAACATGTTTCTGTCTTTTTGTTTCTGTCCAGCATAATGCCTAACTCTGATCACTGATATATGTCAGATTTGGTTGTTTTAACCTTTGGCAGCAGTAAAGATAGATATGTTTGTTTTTCTTTTGTAGGACATGAGAGGGATTGTAAGAGGGAACATGTGTCACAACTCACAAACTTAAAAGCTCTTGTGTGCACACATGCACCCGCACACACACACACTCATATACACACAGTCACAACATGATCAAAATTAACTGAAGAGTTATTGTTTTAAAATTCATCACGATGTTCACCAGAAGTCTGTATGCAAGTAGCATGTATTCTTTTACTGTAAGTCAAACAAAAAGTCTCCATGTATCCAAAGCAGTGAGAAGTACCAACACAAAACATTTCAGTGAACACACTTAAGATATGACAAATGCAGTCTAGTAGCTGTGGGATGGTTCATTTGTTTTGTGGGAGGGAGAGATTCAGACACATACATGATTACTGATGTCAAATTGAGCTTAGAAGTATTATCATGTTCAGAAGTTTCTGGTGTTTGTCAGATTCAGTGTTGAAAACACTGTCTTTCTTTGCCAACTGTTGGAGATGTGTGTACCATTGTTTACCAAAAGTACTTACTGTTCCCTAACAACCTTTTGATGTAAATGTGTTTGTCACCTTGTGTGTGGCATCATTCCTCAACATGTTTTCAACCTGTGGACATTGCTCTGTGTGAGTGTGCGTGTGCATGCGTTTCTCTGTGTGTACACATACATGTGCATGCATGGGTGTGTGTGGCGTGTGCAAGAAGTTGGTGTGCGTGAGGTTAACCTACTGTGTGTGCTATCGCAGAGTGGCCTGGGAGCTCTTGATAAACAGGTAACTGGCACTGTGTCCTATCGCACTGCCATCTTCTGTCTTTGTTCATTCCTCACCGCACATCCCATACCTCCCTCCTTACCCCTCACCTCACTGATGGTCATACCACAACTGGGCTCTCCCCTGTCTCCTTTCCACTTGTGGCCTTATCACTTCTCTTCGGTATAGTTAGTGAATCTCTATAGTACAGTTCATCGTGAGCACAGATCGGTTCCTTTTGGATTATTATGTTTCCGGATAGCTTGGTTCACAGCCAGAGCGTGTAGAAAAAGCAGACTCAGTGCAGATTCTAATCATCTCATGTCCTCAGCTCATGAATTTGTCCATAAGCTTATCTCGGGTCATTTTATCTTGGGCCATTTTGTGGATGAAATTGGAAGAAAAAAAAGCAGAATACATGTATACCGATAATCTGGTAAGAAGTACTTGGGCATGGGTGTGTACCATTTGCAGAAGATTGTCAGAAGACTAGAGGATCTGGTAAGAAGTACTTGGGCATGGGTATGTACCATTTGCAGAAGATTGTCAGAAGACTAGAGGATCTGGTAAGAAGTACTTGGGCATGGGTATGTACCATTTGCAGAAGATTGTCAGAAGACTAGAGGATAAAGCAGCCACCACCACCACAATCTTTTGGAAAGTAAGATTATTTTTTTAAAAAAAGAAGATAAAAACGGGAACTGCTGTTTGAGTTTTAAACACCAATATAGGTCAAATTGTTCAATACAAATAGGCCACCACTCATAGCAGTCATTCAACCATTTGTTTACAAATGGGTTTATTAAAAGCCAAATGTTTGCTAACAGAGAGCTGCATTTTAGGTCATAAAATAATTAAGATCATTTTAAAGCAGCAGGTTAACCCTCTTAGTCCCGAACCAGGATTTGCTGGGATTGAATAATTGCCCCTCCTGAATCCCGATCCAGGATTTGCCAGGATTTACACACAGTAGATTTCCATCACGCTGTGACCATCACTAATTGCTACCACATGTCAAATCTATCAGGCTAGAGGTACAAAGCCTGCTGAGAATCTGGAAGTAGTTATAGCTGCTGGTATGTACTTAGAAGGAGGAAAAGGCGAGCAAGCATGTGTGTTTGACCTGATTTCGTGATGGAATGCGAAATCTAGGGGCAGTTTATGTTAAGAGAATCCAAATGCAAGAGGGTTAATGTTGGATTTTTTCACCCCATTTCTAACTTGTGTAATGAAGCAATCATTCCAGTGCTCCCAGATCAAAATGAATTCTGCTCAGCTGATAAGTTAAACAATGAATGTGATCAGTAAGCTGATGAACTGTCCTGCCATAAACTAGGGACGAAACAAACCTATGAAAAAGTAGGTACTTACAGCATGAGTCAGAATCATCGATAAACATACCTGGAGAGAGGGGGTAGGTGTTGCCAAAGTAGGAGCAGAGTGAGACAGCCGTCTGTTGTGGTGGGGACCAGCAAAGTGTACATGTAGTGCTCAGCAGATGCCATGGCCACCTGAGCCATGCACACACTGCATGCCGGCATGACCTCTACTGCCCACATCCCTCCTCACCTCTCTTCCCCATTCTATTTCATTCTGTTACCACTGCATCGCTTACAGCATTCATTCATATTTTGTACAAATTCATTGATGTATTGAGTTAATTAGCAGGCTGCAGTAAGTAGCCACCTAGTTTTATTGTGATAAAGATGCTGTGTGTATATTATGCTTTCAGTGGTAATTGTTTGCAGTCCATTTCTTCTGTTGAAGTGTGGATGTTTCCTTGTCCTTTTTGCTCTTTTTTTCCTCAGGAGGTGGAAGTGGAAAGTTGCCTCATGGTTTTACTTGCTTTGCATTGAGAAGAAAGATTTCAATGTGATATTCTGTTATTCAGCAGTTTCAGCCTGGTCCTGTTTGTGTGTGAGCTGTGAATTGTTATTGTGCTCAGCAAGTTTCACCTGGTCTGTTACTGGGGCTTCAGTTAGTCATTTCATTTTTGTCAATGACCCCATTTCATTTCTGTAGATAACCCATATTATTGGTTTTGTTTGTTTGTTTGTGGTTTTGTTTTGGAAATATGTGCTGTCATTCCATGACGTGCTTGTTTTTGGTGGGGCTAAGCATTATGAATAGTGGATGAGCACTGGAAATGTGTTGTTGGCTTCAGTCTTGATCTGGATTCCTTGCCTTGTCTGTCTTCTGGTCAGCAGGAGCATTTAGTTCTTGGCACCAGTTTGTCATTTCGTTTGGTGCTTTAGTGTTGGTGTTTATCATTTGTGTTTATGTGCGAGGCAAAGGACACATAAAAGGCATAGTATCATTCTATGTAAGTCTGAGGACATCATCATTCAACTTGAGGGAAGTTTCAGTCAGGCTAGAAGATGGACCCTGTAGCTCCCAGCTGTGATTATGATTGACAGAATAGAACACTTCAGGATTCTCCTGTCTTCTTGGTTTTGGTCAGACCGTGTGGACACTTGTGCTTGTGGGTTCCTCTGGCTTGACTGGCCTGGAGAGAGACCTTGTTTAAGAGACTGCTTGCTAAGTCAGATTTAGATTGCATCAAATGAATTTGGTCAAATTATCAACTGGCATCTTGATGCTGGCAGCAAACCGTCTCTGATTGCACAGATTTCAACCAACAAGGATCTTTGACCAAATAGCCAGACTGATTATTGTTTAATTTGCTTGTGCAAGTCATTCCCATCTTGCCACACAGGTACACAGAAGTGGTTCTGTTGTAGCTGTGGTGCTGACAGTTTATGAAATGACACAGGTTTGGCTGCCTTGAGGCCACCAATCAGAACTCTGCTGATGGGTCATTTCAGGTGGAGGGACTGATTCAGTTTTCCAAGATTGCTTGATAAAGACACACTGACTTTCATTGTTAATCCTGAGTATATTCTTTCTTATTAGACATACATTACTAACTGGCATCATCTGGTGAAAATTCTTGTGCCCCTTTGATTGTTCAGTAGTACAAGCCATTGATGGTATAGGGGTAACAGTAGTAAACTGGAAGCTTGTGAGAAGGTTTTCTGTCGTTTGATTGTGGACAGAAAAACAGCACTCTCTACTAACATGCTGCACTTATAGAAGCACAGTATATAGGCAACATCTGTGTAAACATATCACATTAGGCTTATCTGGGTATGCCTGGGCAACTTAACTTCCTACAGCTAGCTGTATGCAGATACAGTATGTCAGTACCTCATTGTGCGCTACGGACATAAAATGTGATCCTCTTAGTAGCATCTCACAACTGTAATGAAATACATGTATCTAATTTAACAGGATTCATTTATTTGTATCTCAAGTATGTAGCAGCAAGCACTAACCATTTGCAGAAAATATTACCGGGCTGTCCAAGGTGTCAGGTTTAGTGCTGAACCAAACATACTGTCTGCTAACCGGTTAACATTGATGTATTTTATGTGTATGGTTTTTGTACCTGTTGTTGATATATTGTGGTTTTTCAGAATATGGATTGTGTTCACTGTGTTGTATGTGCTTTGATTTTATTCAGACAGAAGCGATTTTTTTCCTTTAGTTTATCTTTGTTTATGCTTTTTTAATCTAAAAATGATTTCTGGAACATAAGAGTGTCAGTGTGTAAAATTTTCCCAATGTATATATGTTGGATGGGGGTGAAGGTGTCCCATTTGAGTGTGTAGGCAGAGTTTGAAAAAAGTATATCCTGTGCAGTTGGCAGATTTGTTGAGGTATTGATCATGTAGAATATAAGTTTTGTTGAAGTTTGGCAGATTTTGTTTCGGAGTGGGTTTTTTTGGTTCCTCGACTAGAGCTGAGGTTCACCAGTGGTGACATTTTGCTATGCAACAGGTTTTTTGCCCTCCATCAGGATAGCACTATTTTGACTTCAGGGATGATTTCAAAACGTGACACCACTGTGCATGATTGTTGTTCTTGTTTATCCATTTCCATCGGCATACAATGGCCTACACTTCTGAAAGGCAGAACAGGTTTTAAAATGTGCACAAGATGCTCCGTGTGCATTTGTACATGGGACTTTGGTTTATAGTCTCATCTGAAGTACATTGGGATCAAGTGGAGTCAGTACTGTTAATGACTGATGTTAACTCCAGGGGAAAAGTTCCCTTGAACAAGTGCTACGAACCTGGGCCATCAGATCACGACCACAGAGCTCTAACTATTGGGCTATTTTGCCCCTCGTGGCATTTTGAATAGACTATTGTGTGTGTTATCCAGTTTTATAAATGAGTGTGTGTGTGTGTTCTTTTGTGTTGAACACCTCTTAGGATTTTTTTTAAAAAAAACAAAGTATGTGGTGTGTGTCATGTTTTAAAATGTGTGATCAGTGTGTGTCATGTCAAGTGTGTCCCTAGAACCAGATTTTTGTTTTACTACAGTGAGGTTTTATGGCAACAATTTTTTTGACTACATGAAGACTTTGTTGACTGACTCACCAGGTTAGCTCATAGCAACTTGTGATTTTTCACAATTCTGATAAAGTTTCTGGACAAGAGTTTGACAAAGGAATTTTAAGACAGCTGATAGTCTGAAGGTTCATTGGACATCTTAGTTTATGATGACTTGAGAGATCCATACTTCAATTTGAGAGTTAAGTTTGTGAAGCGGAACATGGTATTGGACTGGACAGGGTTTGACTGGTAAATTGAGTCTCTGAATTGAAGAGACACCTCAGGATTGAAGTCCTGATACTGGACAGGTGAAATATCTTGTTGGACCAGAGCTGTGAGTGCATGTTGTTAACTCAAATAACACAGATTATATTGGAAATGTAGCTATGTAAATAAACTTGAATTGTTCTGTTAGATGAAGAGCTCCAGTGGTAGGCTATATCCTGATGGTCAGCCAAGTCAAAAACTTTTGAGTGATTGTGGTGTATCTTCAGTCACTCATGGATTTCAGGAGTGGTGAACTAGTGTACTTCAAGCCAAATTAACCTTCATGAAGATTGACTGAATGATGTTGATACAAAAATTATTTGTGATATGAATTGCGTATGGATGGATTTTAGTATCCATAACATCATTTCATTGCCAGTTTGTGAAGTCTGTGATACCATTGCAATTTCACATGTGTCATATTTGTCTTCCCCTGGCACAAAGGCTGTGTGACCATACTAGAAAGTGCATTGCAGTAGATGTGAAGTATGAATCTCCGTTCCTCACATGGGGGATGGTTGTGCTTTTGCAGAACACCGTGCAGGCAGCAGAGAATGCCATCAAGGCGCACGAAGCCTTCATCACCACCATGGATGCCAACGATGAGAAGATCAACGCTGTCTTGCACTTTGCTAACCGCCTGGTGGATGAGAACCACTTTGCTGCTGACAAGATCCAGAAAAAGGCTGAAAGCATCGGTGAAAGGTCAGTGGCTTTGTCAGTTGAAACCTTCTCATGTATGTGTTGGTGTGTGTGTGTGAAGACTTTTTTAAAATTGTTGTTTTATTTCCCAGTTTATACTCAAAGCAATGGGAAACCTTTGTTCTGCAATCAGTTATCTGTGACAATTTTCCTTCTTTTTTGAAAACATCATGGTCAGATTTTTTTAAAAAAGAAAAAAAAAAAGATGATGTTTCCAGATAGAGATAAAAAGTTGATGTTGAGAGCATTTCAGAGATTGCTGTCATAGTATTTTGGTTATTTGTTGTTGTTTTTCCTGTTTGGGGGAAATAAGGGGCACTCTATACTGTAATAATCTGAAGGTGTTTTATTTCCCCTCCCAAGTGTTTTGAGAGATATCAGAATGACACTGATGCTGTTTGTTTTGACTGTTCTTTTAACAGTTTTGTTTGCAAGGGGTAATTTTTGTGTTGTTCTTTGTTGTGGATTTTTTTTTGTTTGTTTGGTTTGGGTTTTTTTGTAAAGTTGATTTCCCTGTATGAGAAGATGCAGTTTGTTGTGTTTCCTTCCTGTTACTGAAACAGTAAGCTAGATTGTGTGTAATGGTGTGTGTAGACGAGATGGCAATCGTCAACGTGCTGAGGAACTGCTGGATCGTCTGAAGGATCAGTTGACTCTGCAGCAGTTCCTGCAAGAATGTGATGAGGTATGTCAGCTCTCTTTGCTTCCTTCATTAAAAAAAAATTTCCTTTTTTTCCAAAGTGTCTTTCTGTCATAATTGCCTGTACTATTAGGCATCTGTCTTCTCAGTTTAAAAAAAAATTTTTCTACATTTTCCATTGTTTAAGATCAAAACATTAACTTGCTCCATTAAAACTTACAACCTTGCCACTTTGACCCCAGTCTTCAGAATATTCTCAAGTCTGTGCTGGTCATACCTGGTGGTGTGATAGGCTTTTCTTTCATATCAAATGATGTCAACTTTGCTTAGTAGATGTTTGGCAGTGTTTCTTTTCTTATACCAGAGAGAGGTATCTCTACATGATATCCACTTCTTCCCTGACCTTTGTTGTATATTAGCTTCCAGTAACCAAGACTTATGGTTTTCCTTGGGATATTTTTTTCCCCGAATGACCACAATGGTATTCCTCAGTGCATCTCTGAATGGAGATTATAGGTAGGAGCTCTGAAACATCTGCCAAGCAGAACTTTGTTACACAAGGCTTGGGATGGACCCATAAAATCTCCAGATGTGATCTTCCCAGAGAAACTTTCTTAGACCGGGACAGAAAGTTCATATTTAGTGCTTAAAGTTTGATATCAAGTTCTAGGAGTAATGATGTGTGAAGAAGTAGCTATGATTTTTCAAACCAAAATGTTGATGCTGTAGAAGTTTTTATGTTTTATTTATGTATCGGGTTTTATGTAGCATAACTGACTTGATTCTTGGCAACAAGTTCTGTCTGATATCTGCTAGTTGGAAGTATGTTTGTATGGTTTAAAAAAAAAAAGGGGGGGTTGTTTTGAATATGCTCACTTTGTTTTTAAAAAATGATGTAGTGTTTAGTACATCTAATTCTTTATCATATGTTGAAATTAGGTTTGGTTAGCCCTATATTTGTGCCACCACAGACGGCTAAAGCCTGAACTATAAAAATTTTTTAAAGTATTCACATGTGCTGTATGTATCCGCTCTAGAATGGCTGTAAAACCATGCTTGATCTGTTGTCTAGTTGCGAGACTGGCTAGCAGACAAGATGGCTGCCTCACAAGACGAGACATATCGGGATGCCAAGAACTTGCACAGCAAGTACATGAGGCACCAGGCCTTCGAGTCTGAGATTGCTGCCAACAAGGATCGCCTCAACCGTGTACAGCAGGTGTGTGCCTTTCTTGGTCACTGCTTTCTTTGTGTGTTCTTTCTCATTGCAGCCATTCCGCACAGGGGAGACCCTGATCAACAAAGGGGTTCTCCTGAGGTGTGGCCTTTCTTTGTTTTTTTCTTGCTGTATGTTATATACCTAAACCATGTAATCCACTTCTGATTTTCTTGTCGTCTGTTTATCAATACATAGCCAGTTGAGTCTGTAAGTGCCTGTTACATTGTCATTTCAGTATGTGCTGTGTCACTGTCTGTCCCGCTAGCTGTTCTTTTTGTTATGGTGAGTGTGAAATGAGGATTGTGGCGATACTGTAATGGGGATACTGTGAAGATTGCAAGGGTGGAATGATTAGCAGGATTGATAATGTATTGAGCATGAACACTGTGACAGATTACAAACAAAAGAGAGTTGTGAGCTTAAGACATCCTGTTGTGACTGACCATTTGCTGTTTGTATAATCGATACTGTAATGTGCCAATGAGAGACAGTTCAGTTGGATGTGTCATTGCCTGTTCATATGCCATTAGCTTAATTCAGTAGAAAAAGAATTGCAGTGCAGAATGACTGTAGCATGTATTAACATCATGGTTTTTCAGCCCAGAGACAATAATATGAAATGTTACCCCTGTGACAGGAAGGAGAGGAGATCATGCGCCTGAAGCCAGAGACCAGAGAGCAGATAGAGCCCATGCTGGCCGATCTGAACCGCCAGTGGGGTGACCTGGAGACCACCACTAAAGACAAGGGAGAGAAGCTGTTTGACGCCAATCGCTCCATCCTGTACGAACAGAGCTGTGACGACATTGATGGCTGGGTCACCTCTCTGGAGTCCCAGATCATCACTGCTGAAGAAGACTTTGGCAAAGATCTCACCACCGTCAACCTGCAAGTGCAGAAACAGAACGTGAGTACATGGCTGGGAGGGAGGGGTCCAGAGCCTAGGAAGCTGCTATTGGGATAAGGGAGGGAGGTTCAGGGTCTTGGGAAAAGAGAATTAATTATCGAGTTCAGTTGCTTGAAAGCAGTTTTTAGTTCTGGTGAAAAGAATGGGAAAAAAGAAAGAAAGAAATTAATAACGCTTAATGTTTTTAGATGGTAGCTAGCAATAGGTTAATTGACCATTATTGAATAACTTTTTGAAAGTCATTTTGTCATCAGCTGTATGATAAGACTAAAGGATCCAATCATAGCAGAAGACTTCAGTGTTACAATGAAGGAAAATTTGCCCCACCTCTTGTTCTCAACAACCAGGACTCTGAAGTAGATACCCTGATCAACAGCTATAACACTGCTGTTTCTTAAGCAGTTAGCAGTATCTTTGGCAAATACCAGCCAATGAAAAAGCTGTTACAGTAATAACAACAGACATGACACTGTGATGTTACAGTAATAACAACAGACATAACACTGTGATGTTGCAGTAATAACAACAGACATGACACTGTGATGTTACAGTAATAACAACAGACATGACACTGTGATGTTACAGTAATAACAGCAGACATGACACTGTGATGTTACAGTAATAACAACAGACATGACACTGTGATGTTACAGTTATAACAACAGACATGACACTGTGATGTTACAGTTATAACAACAGACATAACACTGTGATGTTACAGTAATACTAACAGACATGACACTGTGATGTTGCAGTAATATTAACAGACATGACACTGTGCTGTTACAGTAATAAAACAACAACATGACATAACACAAAAACATGTAATGTTGCAGTAATACTAACCAACATGACATGACAAATGACATGCACTGTGCTGTTACAGTACAACAGACATAACATATGTAATGTTGCAGTAACAACAAATGCTGTGTCTGAACGAATGAAGGAGCAGCAGGTGCAGGAGCTGGAGAGTCAGGCCGACCACCTGCGCCGCATCGAACCCGACAAGGTGGACGACATTGAGAAGCGCAGAGCTCTGGTGGCTGAAAGGTCAGTCTTCTCTTCACATGGCAGATAACAGCCTGTTGAATCATAAAACTGACCTTTTTTTTGTTCACCTCAATGCCTCTCAAGATAGCGCATCACAGGACAAATATATGTCAGTTTTATGAACATTGTGCCCTTGGAAAAGGCACTTTACGGCTATTTTCTCACCCCACCCAGGTGTAAAAGGGGTACCAACCTTGTGTTGGGGGTTAATCTTGCGATAGACTGGTTTCCTATCCAGGGGGAGTCTATGACTCTCAGTCGCTTAACGCCACAGAAACCGGGATAAGCACCGGCCTGATGAGCCTTAGGCTCGAGACAGACTTTAACTTTAACTAACTTTATGAACATTATACTGAGGTATCTAAAGTCTTTTTTTGTTTGGTGGTGGGAGTAATAATATTATTATTATTGGGGGTGGAGTATTTATTATCTATGTTATGCATTTTGCTGTATTGTTGTCTTTGTTATGATGATCTTAACCTTAGCCAATGTATTTTGTCATGCCAGAGGTGGTTTTTTGATGATAAGCCAGAAAAAATATTTTCCTCTCCGTCACCACCACCATCTCCATCTTTGAATTTTTTTTTTTTTAAGACGAGTGTTGGAATAAGACAATTTCTTTATTTGACATGGGTTTTGAAAATAGGGAATAATTGATTGGTGTCAGTGAAGGAATGGTAGATCTATGCATATCAAGAATGTGGGACTATGATTGATGCAGGAGTGTGAAGGTTCTTGTGATCTGAAACCATTAGTTACCCAACCTGACCTTCCCCACCATTGCTGTGCATCCACACAGGTTTGCCAAGATCCAGGCTCCTCTGATGCTGCGTCGCTCAGCGCTGGACAAAGTGAAGCGCATCCACCAGTTCATGCGCGACATAGAGGACGAGAAGTTGTGGATCAAGGAGATGATGCCACGCGCCACTGCCACCAACTATGGCAACAGCCTCCTCAGCGTCCAGCTCCTCATCAAGAAAAACCATGTAGGTCTCCCCTTCCTGGCTATTCCTCTTTTCTTTTTTTCCTTTTTTTAGTGGTTTTTTTTGTGTGTTTGTAAAATGAGATGCAAAGCCTTGTTTTATGTATCTTTTTTTCTTTCATTGTACTTGGAATAGATTGAGAGTATATTGGTTACATTTGTCTTTGCTTTAAATCGCATTTTGATGAATGTATACCAGTTATATTTCACCTACTCTTGCTATTTTCGTAGCACATAAAACAGTACATCAAAATAGAAATCTCACTTAATTTGATTATATAAAGATTGATATGAGTGTTTGTTAGTTCCTGAAAAAGAAATAGATAATACTGTGTGAAGATAAGTATGAAGCAAAGCCTGTAACGTTGTCACATCAGGCAGGCCTCACATTTTAATGTCCATTTTGCCTGCAAGAAAGATATTTGCTCTAAACTGAATCTTGACCAACATGGTGATAAGGAAGACTGACATCACTGTGTGTGTGTGTGTGTGTGTGTGTGTGTGCAGTCACTGCAGGTGGAGATAGAAAACCACGAGAGCCGCATCATGTCGGTGGTGCAGGTGGGTCAGGAGCTGGTGGACGAGGGTCACCCTCAGTCAGAGGAGTTCCAGGCTCTTATGCAGGACCTTCTACAGCGATGGCAGGAACTCAAGGATGCTGTAGAAGCTCGCAGCCAACGCCTCAAACTTTCGGAGATCGCACAGCAAGTAAGGCACTGCTGACTCGACTTCGCCTTGTGCTCATGGTGTGGTCGTCTCCTTTCTTTTTCTTTTTCTTACTTTCTTTTCTTTCATCTTTTTAACTGTTTGTCTTGTTTTGCTCCTAGTTCCATGTAGAAAGTGAAAAGGAAAAGTCCACATCAATTGGATTTTCTTTTTTGTCTGGGATTTTGGGATCCAAAAGCAGTTTGATTTTTAAAAAAAAATTCTTCCTTGCCCCTCCCAAGATGTTAATAATGGATGACAGTTTCATTTATATGAATGTGTCCACAGAATATGCCCTTCATGGCAACTCCATGGATAGAGAAAATAACATCAATGAGTATTGCGTGTTCAGTATTAGTTTATATATAGCAGAGACTGACTTTTACATGAGTCTTGAGACTTTCATAGATGTGAAGTTTGTGCACAGTAGTAGTCCACCATGGTAACATCT
The DNA here is from genome assembly GCA_030674155.1 of Stramonita haemastoma. Taxonomy (NCBI): domain Eukaryota; kingdom Metazoa; phylum Mollusca; class Gastropoda; order Neogastropoda; family Muricidae; genus Stramonita; species Stramonita haemastoma. The sequence goes on along the minus strand of CM060324.1, from coordinate 28,093,777 downwards.
AAAGACATGACATTTGTGAACACAATCTTATCGAGCTAGTCTTCTACACAAATGAAAGATGTGAGTGGATAGTAACACCAGTGTGGGGGTGTGTGTGTGCAGTATTATTTCGACGCGGCAGAGGCTGAAGCATGGATGAGCGAGCAGGAGCTGTACATGATGGCAGAGGACCGGGCCAAGGATGAGCTGGGTGCCCAGAACATGATGAAGAAGCACCAGACCCTGGAGAACAATGTGGAGGATTACGCTGATGTCGTCAGACAGCTGGGAGAACGCAGCCGACGTCTGATTGAAGAGGAGCATCCAGAAAGGTAAATGTGCTTCCCAGTCTTCCTCTGCAGACTAGCAGTCACTGTCTTGTCATTGTTGGAAGATAGATGGGAGTGACACAGGATGCATTCTGTCCTCAACAATATTTCATTGGTGTCTCCTGGATTTATCAGCTGCAAGATGTGTGGAGTCTTGATATTTTTTGTTCTCCTGTTGAGGGATTTTGAACAGAAGAAATAGGTAAAAAAGAATAATGTCATGGTACACTTTTGCTCTGAAAATACATCTCCAGTGATTGATAATTTTTCTTGGGTTTTTGTCTTTAATAATTTTTTTTTTTTTTAGGCATCTGCAAAAGTTGTTGGGGTAAAAATGGGCAACATGAATGAATGAACGAATATCTAAAGTCTCTGACCGATCTTGAGTAAAAAGTAAATGATGGATTACATCACAGCAGTTGCATGATAGTGTTGTTCCGACCAATCAGGCCCTGCAACTTGGAGATGGGGCACAGTTCTGTATCTCTAACTGGTTGTCTGTCACAGTAACCAGATGGCCAAGAGCTTATAGTATACCCAGTGTGTGTGTGTAACAAGCTGTGAGACTCAGGAACTTGATCAGAGACAGCTATAACTTGGTTATTTATGTATCTCTGATGTGTCTCTGACAGTGACCAGATGGCAGTGCGTCAGTCCCAGGTGGACAAGCTGTACGCAGGCCTGAAGGACCTGGCTGGAGAGAGGAGAGGGAAGCTGGAGGAGGTGTTCAAACTGTACACACTGCACCGCGAGATCGACGACCTCCTGCAGTGGATTGCCGAGAAATCCATCGTAGCCGGCTCCAACGACCCTGGCCAAGATTACGAACATGTGTCGGTGAGTTGGAACAAGAGAGCAGACTGTCAAAACTTTGGGGATAGTGTTAAAAATGGATTGGGTGTTAAGAATCAAGCTGAACAGTGCATCATTGTACCAGTGGAAATATTGTACATATGCATATCAGCTAAATATCACTTGTATTTTCCAGTGGTAAAAAAAGAAAAATCCCTGTTTTCCTACATATGTCACACTTTTATCTTACTTTTTTTTATGTCATACTTCTTTTGTATGAGTCTGCCATTTGTGGTTGGTTTGTTTTTTTTAATTGATGCTTGGCTATGTTTGTATTGTTCATTGGTATTGATATTGTAAGGTGTGAGGATTGCACCCATTATAATTATGTGAGAGATATTGTCATATAAAGTTGGAAATTACTGTGTGGTCTAGCACTGTAATCACGCCTGTGGTATGAGTTCTGAAAAACTGGATCATTCATTTCATTCAAGGCATAGTTGTCCGTGTTGTCTGAGGGTGTAGATTGTAAAACAATGGTGGTACCGTGTTCCTACACTAAGCCAAATTGTAATAGTCTGTGCCTGTCTTGCTTGTTGATTGTAATTTCACTATTCTTCATTTTCAAAGGAATCCTTCAAGATTGTTAGGTTGTGATGCAGACAGTAGTTGTGCAGTGCTGTCTGTAATGCTACATCCACTGTGTGTTGTGCTACAGATGCTGAAGGAGCAGTTCAAGGAGTTTGCCCGAGACACAGAAAGCATGGGCCAGGAGCGTGTGGCCTCGGCCAATGAGATCTGCGACCAGCTGATCGCCCTGGACCACTCTGACTCGGCCACCATCGCTGAGTGGAAGGACAACGTCAACGAGGCCTGGGCCGACCTGCTGGAGCTGATCGACACCCGCACACAACTACTGCAAACCTCCTGGGAACTGCACAAGTTCTTCTACGAGTGCAAAGACACCCTGGAGCGCATCTATGTAAGGCCTACACTCTGTCTCCTCCTTTTGGTGTCTTAGGCAGTTTGGTAGGGTTGAGGGGGGTTTTGTATATTGTTTGTTGTAGGTGTTGTTGCTGTTTTTATGTTTGTTTTATTTTACCAGCCTTATGCCCTAAACTCCAGTTCACATAGAAAACTGTGAGCATGTTATAAATTTGGTTAGATTCTGTAAGTTTTGATTATACTCTAAAGCAAAGATTGCCATTGCTACAAGAGTATTGGGAGTGATGAAGGGAGCCACAAGCAGTTGTGTATGAGAAGTGCAATAGAAGTGCAAAATGCAGGCATAGTGTCAGTCAACTGGTAAGACTTAAACTGATGAAAGATTGCCTGCAAAATTTTGTGGGGGGAGGTTAACAGGATTAGATAGGATAGTATAGGAAAGATAACCATTTGTTGTGAGCATACAAAAAATATTGTAAAGAAAGTGAGTGCAGAAATTATGCATGTCTTTAGTTATATATATAAAGAACATATACTGAACTGACAAGGTTTCAAGAGTATAGCAATAAAAAAAAAAATTGCATGAGGCAACAAGCATAAAGGGTGATTTGGATGCATAAAAGAGCTGGTGACCAGTAAATAAATCTCTGTGAGCCATAATGATTCAGAAATTTGGCGAAAGAGAAATGATGAAGTTGACTGTTGTGTGATGTACAGGAGAAACAGAACTACATCCCTGAAGACCTGGGCAGAGATGCACAGAGTGTGGCAGCTCTGCAGAGAAAACACGCCAATTTCGAACATGACCTCATCACTTTGGGAACACAGGTGAGATGTCGGTTCGGGGATTGAATGTACAAGTAAGCTGAATATACATACATACATGTGCACACACATATACTCACATGCAAGCACACATACACACACTCGCACACTCACTCATTCACTCACTCTCAGAAATATAAGAATTTAAAAAATATTTTTAAAAACTCTGTCTCTGTTTCTGTCTGTCTCTCTCTCTCTCTCTGTCTCTCTCTCTCTTCTCTGTCTCTCTGTCTCTCTCTCTCTCTCTGTCTCTCTCTCTCTCTGTTGGTCTGTCACACTTTTGCTCCTTCAAAGCATGTACATATTTATAAGTAAGTCAAAGAATACAATGTTTCTTGTGAGGGTTCCCCCATGGGGTCCCTGCACCTTATATTCACTGATAAATGGATATATCATAAGAATAATTGGTATGGGTTTTGTACCTTTGTGTAGGATGACAGCTGTTACTTCTTATGTAGGTAATAGTCATTCTTAATTTGAGGCTATCCAACAGAACTCAGTCTTACAGTGGTGTGTGTGTAGGTGGAAGCCATTCAGACCGAGTCGGTCAGACTGCAGGCAGGCTACGCAGGCAACAAAGCAGCAGAAATCCAGGCCAGGGAGGCAGAGGTGGTGGAGGCGTGGAGAAACCTCCACATCCAGGTGGAGACGCGCCGCATGACCCTGGCCGATGCCAGTGACTACTACCGCTTCATGCTCATGGCTCACGACCTGCAGCTCTGGATGGACGACATCATCCGACAGATGAACACGCAGGAGAAACCCAGGTCAGTCTCCAGGATTCTTGTCACCACAGAAATGAACATTGTGGGGGCGGGGGGAAGAGAGGGATAAGATCGAGACTGCTGTAAGAATCTTTGTTGCAATTAAGGGGAGGGCAGCAGTAGAGGATACCATGAAAAAGGGGGAATGATATACAGATGCTGGATAGGAAGAAGCTATAAATCAAGACATCAATATCTTATTTCATTCGTATTGATAATAGCCCATCTGACCTCATGGCCTTATCAGTGATATCTGAAGGGAAGGAACTAAAGTCTTTGCGCTTTTGCCTGAAGCTAGGAGAATATCTCCCTATGTGATTAGTATGACAAAGCTGGAACAGATAAGTGCTGTGAAGTGCCCTGATTTGGTATCTGGACAAAGATGGGCACATGGTGGATATTGGAGAGAAAGTGAGGCGTGTGAAGTAGAAACAGAAGAGGAAGTGTGATCATGATAGAGAAGGGGAAAAGAAGTGTGGACCATCTGCACGAAAGGAATTGTAAACTAATTGTTAAGGTACATAATAGAGACGGTGACCAATTGTATGATATCGATGTTAATGATAAAGGTATGAATATGTGTTCAAATGACAGAGAGATAGAAAAAGCCAGACATGTGTGAGACATTATTTGGTTTGATAAGAAAAAGAGTGTGTGCTGGACATGGTGTCTGTGTCTGTGTGTGTGGCAGAGATGTGTCGGGAGTGGAACTGCTGATGAACAACCACCAGAGTCTGAAGGCAGAGATTGATGCCAGGGAGGAGAATTTCGCCATCTGCATCAACTTGGGCCGTGACCTCCTCAACAGAAAACACTACAGACAGGAGGAGGTCAGTCACTAGGCCCTGGTCAGAGAGCGTGTGCTGCATGGTTCATGGCTAAGTTACATGCAGATTTATAATCTGTGATTCAACTCAAGCAAAATGTTTTATCGAACTGAAAAATAGGGTAGCTAGTAATAGGAGAAGATAAACAACCAGAATTTACAAGATCATGAGAATATAAATTTATTTTTTTTTTTTTATAATATGAACACTTTGATATTGATCAAATAGTGTATGTTGTCCATTCCAGACTAGGATATAGCGCTATATAAATTCCATTTTTATTTTTACATATTAATTTCGATTCTAACATTATTTTCTATATTAAGTAGCCTTATCCTTGTCTTTTATTCATAAGCTTTTGGGGAAAGAAAAGGAACCAGGCACTTATTGACAGATACTTTGCAGTCATTGTTATAAACCAGAATGCGGAAATGACTGCATTGGAATGGTTTCTGTCAAGGCAGTTTATGTGAAGATACTGATTGGCTGTATTCAAAGCAGAAAAATGTTGATAGAGATGTTATATATAAATGCTGGTGTGGAAGAAACTGATTCCCCCTGTGGTGTGGTGTGGTGCAGGTGAGAGAGAAGTTGATACAGTTGACACTGGAGCGCCTGGACATGACAGACCTGTGGAAGGACCGCTGGGAACACCTCCAGCTTAGTGAGTAATCAGTCTGTGTCCTGCTGTGCTGCATTGTAGTTTGTACTGGGGATTGCTTGTCTCAGGAAAAGATCAAAGAAACCTCTCCTTTCTCTAACCTAGGCTGAACCAGTAAGGGCTTTGAGGTGTGCGCAGTGTGTTTATTTTTTTTTCCTTTTAAGTAGGGAGCATAGATTCTACATAACAGATGAAATGTGACCCTTCACCACATAATGAGTTACATTATCACTCGCAAATTGAGACTCGGGTTCGATTCCCATTCAAGGGGATTTTTCCCTTGGAGTTAACATCAGTGCTGACTCCACTACCCTTCGGATGAGACTATAAACTGAGGCCCCGTGTGCAAACGCACGCAAAGCATCTTGCTCACACATTAAATCCTGTTCTGCTTTTCATTTCTGAGGTAACATTTGCTCACAATTACATCAGGAAAACATTCTGTATAGTTTATATCAAGAACAAACTTTCTCCTTAGCCCAAGATTTTGGGGAAATAAATTTGCTTATTTACCTGTGTCTAGAAGATATCTGCTGCATTGTTTCATCACAACTGAAGTGATGACCTCTGTTCTGTCTTTTATCTAATATAAGAAGGAAAATAGTTTGTTAAAAAAAAAAAAAAATGACAGAGGTGCCTGGTAAAAATGTACCATGAACTGTGTGCAGTCTTGGAGGTGTACCAGTTTGCACGAGACGCAGCGGTGGCAGAGGCGTGGTTAGTGGCCCAGGAACAATACTTCCTCAACCAGGACCTGGGAGTAAGTGACACGCCTCCTCCTGTGTAATGTCTTGCTGTGTATGATGATGCCTTGTCTGCTGACTGGCTAGTATAATTTATTACAGGATTGATTGTAGTCTGTAGGGTTATAAACAATGTTATGGTATTGTATGACTGATTGATAAGATGTAACAGTGTCACACTGATTTAGTAGTGACATCTGTTCTGTAGCTGATATGGCAAGACATATGGTTTCTTTGATAGACGCACATACATTGACTTGGAAAATCTGCCTTTGAAACTCATCAGGCACTGTAAAGATTTGAATCAGACAATCATACACCAACTTTATGAAGTCAAGAGTTTTAATTACCAGTGGGAGGGGGGGGGGGGTAAAGTTTTTATGTTCATGCAGTTGGTTTCAAATTTTTTCCTTTCTTATCACTAAAAACACAGGCCAGATGTCATCATTATCCCATGATAAGTATTGCATGTATTTGTGCAGAAGATTTCAATTTCACCAATGCCAATTCCGATCACCAGTAGTTTCAGTAAAATACAGAATGTTAAATAATGTAGACACTCTAGTGTGGATGGATACTTCATGTGTGTGTGTGTGTGTGTGTGTGTGTGTGTGTGTGTGTGTGTTGGAATGAAGATGCTTGTTTACTCTGTATTGAGAACATGTATGGTGTGCAGTATTGGACAGACTAGTTTTGGTGTGATTCTCATCAACTGACTTCAGTTTCATTCAGTGCAATGAATATTTCTATTTTGCAGGACACTTTAGACGCTGTAGAAAACCTCATCAAAAAGCATGAAGCATTTGAAAAAGCTGCTGCCACACAAGAAGAAAGATTCGCTGCCTTAGAAAAACCAACCACTGTGAGTTTTTTGCTTATTCATTGTTGGGGGGGGGGGGGTGTTGTGTGTTTTTTTTCATTCTTTTTATTTCGAGGATAATGGAATAAGCACTTGTGTGCTTCTTTACATCCAGTCCCCGTGTGTATGCAGTTTTGTAAATGTTGTCATCCATTCCCACAGGCTCACTATGTCCTACTCTACTGAGAAACGCAACGGGTTTAACGTGTGCGCAAGATGTTCTGCATGCGTTCACACATTGGACCTTGCTTTATTGTCTCATCTGAAGGACTTTTGGGGGGATGGAGTCAGCACTGTTGTTAACGCCAGAGGAAAACTCCTCTAGAGCGAGATTCAAACCCAGGTCAGCAGATTATGAGCACAATGTGCATCACTGTAACCACCAGGCTAACCTGTCCCCCATAAATTTGTAAGTATGTGCGTATGTATGCATATGTGTGTATGTGTGCCTATTTTTAGGTGTGTGTGTGTGTATTTCAGCTAAGATTTATAGATGCTTTTATCTTTCTGCAGGCCATCATTTTATCAGTTATGGGGGGGGGGGGGGGGGGGGAACTTTGATATTGGCTTTCACGTCCTTTTTTAAATTTTTTATCAAGATCCAGCTCTCCCTCGAATTGTAAAAGTGGAAGTAGACATTTTTTACTTTGACCTACCCCCCCCCCCCCCCCCCCTTCTCTCTCTCTCTCTCTCTCTCTCTCTCTCTCTCTCTGTTTGTATACAAACAAGGCATCTCCTCCTGTGTCAGTCTATGTAGTATGTATCCTTCCACATCTGAATTAGTGAATGTACCACAATCTGGAAATAAAACTTTGAGCCCCCCATGCATTCTACAGATAAACTGCAGTAGGTAAGGTGAATATGCAATCCTGTCTGCCTACATACCTGCCTGTTAACTTTATTTCTCATTCTTGAAAAATAGTAGAAATTAGAGTACTAGTGGTATTATGAGCAAATACTACTTGTTCCCCTTTTTTTATGAAGGGAAGGGGGCAGGGCGAATGCCCCTTTTTTCATTTTAAGGGGCTCTTGGGAAATCTTAGAATCAACACAGTAGGTTGCTACAGACTGAGCATTGTGTCTGTCGCTGTAAACTGGTATAGTGATGCTGTGTGTATGTGTGTCAGTTTGAAATCAAAGACCGGCAGAGGAAGCAGGAGGAGGAGTACAGAAAACAGCATCCAGAGGAGGTGGCCCGAGCCAAGGAAGAGAGGAGGAGAGCTTACATTGTGGAGTTCCTGCCTCCTGAACCACCCAAGTCAGTGCTGCTGCAACACTCGCTTTTCTCTCCCCCCCTGTCTTGGGCTTTTTGGCTGTCATCCCCTCTCTCTCTCTCTCTCTCTCTCTCTCTCTCTCTCTCTCTCTCTCTCTCTCCCTCTCTCTCTTCTCTCTCTCTTCTCTCTGTCTGTCTGTCTGTCTCTCTCTCTCTCTCTCTCTCTCTCTTTCTCTCTCTCTTCTCTCTCTCTCTCTCTCTCTCTCTTCTCTCTCTCTGTCTCTCTCTCTCTCTCCTCTCTCTCTCTGTCTCTCTCTGTTCTCTGTCTCTCTCTTCTCCTCTCTCTCTCTGTTCTCTCGTGTCTCTGTCTCTCTCTCTCTGTCTCTCTGTCTCGTCTCTCTCTCTCCTCTGTCGTCTGTCTCTCTCCTCTCCTCTCTCTCTTCTTCTCTCTCTCTCTCTCTCTCTCTCTCTCTCTCTCTCTCTCCTCCTCCACACACACACACACACACACACACACACACACACACACACACACACACACACACACACACACACATGCCAAGCTAAATGTTTTCATCAATAAATAGAAGAAGAAAAAAAGTTACCCTGTAGTTGTGTATTTGGATAAAGCAGTCGATTCACACAAATTTCAATATATTATGCAGATTCGGTTTTTACTGATCCAAACACTTTTTTTTTTTAATGTAGACAATCTATATTGTAACAAAAGTATTTACAGTAATATCAATCTGAACAGCAGTAGTGGCAGTGCGTGTCATGATGGCTGATGGTGTGTGTTGCCACAGGCCTGCCCCAGAGCCAGTGGTGGAGGAAGTAACCCAGTGGCAGCAGCAGTGGCAGAGAGGCGGCCCTCAGGGGACGAGGTGGATCAGGGCGACATGACCAACGGGGACCAAGAAGCCGTTCAACAGAAAGAAGCAGGTCAGTATTGGGCTCTGGTAGTCATCCATGGCAGAGAGGGAACAGGGAAAGAGAGGTAAGAGATGCTTGCTCTATGCTGGACCATGCCTGTCAGCTACAAAGGATCAATCAGGGTTGGTGTTGCATCTTGGCCTGCCCCAGTGCACTGTGATTTTTATGATAGGCATCTCCTGGCTCTGTCCTGAGACTGGTCACCTTTGCCTGGTGGTGAAGGACAGTGGCCCTCATGAAAAATCAGCCCCTTTTGGTCAAACAACAGTGGTGTGTGCTGGCAGCATTGTTGTCAGCCTGTGTGGCTGTGTTGTGTGTTCACAGCTGCCTCTGATGTGGTCTGTGTTCTGTTTTACCTGTGTCTACTGACTTGACTGTTGGCTGCTTCCAGCCACAGAGCTTGAAAGAGGCTAAATACTATCCCTAACTGGCTTCTCTTCTGATACAAGTGTCTGGACTACAAATGGACAAAGTCTGTCCCTAACTGGATGTTTGTCACTTAATATTTAGCTAGACATTCCCAAGGGTAACTAAACTTGATGTTGTGAAAGCACTCTTGGCATGGATGTCAGAAAATCAAGTATTGAATGTTGCTTGCTTTTCGAAGATCTTGTCATAACTTGGATGTTTTTTTACGAAATTGTGTTATATAACTGTTTTTAATAATGTCCTCTGATTTCTAGTTGCTTTGTTCTTGTCTTTTTTCTCTTGTTCTGTGTCTCCCCTCTCCTTTTTATTATCAGGTCATTTTGTTTTTCCTGTTAATGGTGACAGGTGTTGTGTTAGTATAGAAGAAACTGATCTGTATTCTGGTGGCTGACTTCAGGCCCAAGTGCTCAGACCTTTCAACAGCAGTTACCAGAACATTTGTTTAGCCTCTGTTTCATTCTGTCAGTACTCTTTCCTTTGGCTGTCATATACTGATGACACTGTAAGAGTATCTTTATGAAGACATTTTTATGTGCTTCTGATTAGACGGACAGCTTTTAAGTTTCAATCGTTGTAGGTCACTTTTTGTTTTTTCTGTAGGTTTTCAGTTTAGGCGCCTTTTTCAAAGAGTGTGTATGGTGTAGTAATTTGCAGTGACAAGAAATCTGCAAGGCTCTGTTTTTGAAGTTTTATCATATTTTCTGATGTGGCTGTTTTCTGTCTTCATGATTTTTATATTTACTGCTTTCAAATCTATTCACATCCTTTTGAGATTTGCACTTATGTGCTTCTTGTATGTAAGGAGCTCACATCCTGTTGTCTTTATCAACATACTTACTAGCATATTTCTTTGAACTATAAATGAAATCTTATCTTCAAACATTTTGAAGAAAATCAGAAGACTGGAACCTAAAATTTGTTTGTATCAGTGGTTTATCATATGAATAACTTAAGTTCCTTCTTTGATCTGTCACATCAGTTCTGTTACTGCTGTCATGCTGCATCAGGTCACTCTTGTCACCACTAGGACACTGGTCTGCTCTGCTCTGTCCTATTCCATACCAGAATCATGTCTCTTTGCTGTAGTCCAGCGCTACTTGCGCATTCCTCTTTGTACACTGTCCTCACTTGTGTCTGTCTCTTTTTTATTAATCAGTGTAGGATCTCAGAGTTTCTTTCAGTTTACCATGTTACTTTGGTGTGGTTGTATGTCATACTTTTCTTGTGTTGCCTAGAGATTCAGTCCGTCAGTTCTAATGCTAATTTGATGTTCTTTATATACTGATGTCTTCTGCCTTTTCTAATCTTGTGCCGATGTGTTTTTGTTTTGATGTTTTCCCTTTTTTTGTTATAATGTCATTCCTGTGCAATTTCTCTGCTTTGATATCTGGTTCTGTGTATGTATGTGTGTTTTTCTTCATGCCTGAATGTATCCCTTTTTTACTTCTGTATTTGATGTGTTTCTCCCCATGCTTGTTTTACTCCATCTAAAATGTGCTTGCATGTTCTTTTTTGTGATGAAAGTGCCAGTGTGCACGTACTAAACCAAATTTTTAAAAAAAATGTGTGCCTTTTTCTCTCTACCCATCTTACCCATTGTCTTCTCTAGTTTCTGCAGCCCTTTCTAAATCCTTCAGTCCCACCTGCAAAAGATTCAGAGAACATGAGTTGTTCTCAGATTTCAGTATCTCATGTGTTTATGTTCATTCTAAAAACTAGTGTTTTAACCTTTTCACAAGAAAACAAGAGTTTCTGTGTCCCTTCTTTGTGAAGCAGCTTATATGTTCCCTGTTTAACTGAAACAAGCTTTAAAACTGTGTTTTATGACCCTGGTGTCAATGTCTCAGTTGGAAAGGCATTTGTCACCCTGATCTAACCCCAGTGATAATTGTTATTGTTAAGTGTGGAATCTGATGGGTGAAAATAGTGTCTAGAATATCAGAATTTGGTTAATGGTGTCCCTCTTCTGTTCATTTTTGCACTTGAAAGCACTCACGTCGGTTTGTCTGTCCCATTTTATTATTCTCTTTATCAGCCTTAGCCCAAAATATACCCAATGTTTTTAAATGAGCAAACAGTGACTGAACATTTTTCAACATAGGAATCGGTCATATGATTTATGCTCTTCCCCGTTTCCAAGAGCATGGTGAATCAAAAAAAAAAGATGTTTTTCTTTTTAACTGACCCAGCAGTTGTTAAAATGGATTCAAAATAACCTGTTATGAAATAGAGCTTTACAGAAATTTTGAACATCAGTGACTTTGGGCAGTGATAGGGTACTGTTCAGAAATTTATTTTCAGTGTATTTGTGACCATTACCAAAATCTTATCTTGGGTTTGAAAAGTACACCCCCAAAGAAATCCAGAACCCCCTGAAGACTGACAAGTGAATTTTGCACATACTACAGTTTTTTTTCTTGCCAAATCAGATTCAGATATTTTATGAAATAAGTAATTATCACTGTTCCGTGTTTTTTTTTTTCTTGACATTTCCCCTGTGTTGTGTTGGTGTTTGTAATGATTGTTCTTGTTTCTGAACTGTTCCTGTAATGGTATTGTGATTGATCTCCTGCCCAATGTTCCTTCACACTTCTATTGTTGTGATCTGTTGTCCGACTCCTGTGTGCTGCCATGCTTGTGCCTCTGACCCACAGCATGTCTTTCTCTTCTCTCTGGTCCTTGTCTTGACTCTGTGGCTTGTGTGAATGCTGCTTGTGCAGGTGTACACCATTGTTATCTTGTTGTTGTTGTTGCACCTGTGGCATGTGCTGTTGTCTTGCATGACCCTCTCAGAACGTATGGCCACGCCACAACGAGAGCGCCCACACCCGGATGAGCGTGCTCAGTCTCGCTCTCTGCCCAGGGACTTGTCTCGGGAGTCGCCACGCTCTCCTACGCACTTGTCGCCCTCTCCTTCTGGCTCTCCTAGAAGCCCAAGTAGGTTTGGACTGAGGGCATTTGTCATCAGTAGAAAAGGATTGGGGGGGGGGGGGGGGGGGGGGGGGGGATTCCAAAGTCTTTTATCATTATTACAGTCTTCCAGTGTGTAGGGCTGAGAGCATCAGTCATTACCTATGGAATATGGGTGGGATGAAGGAGGGTAAGAGGGGGAGGGGGAACCATCCTGCTGCCATTATCAGATACTGATAATTGTTTAGTATATGTGAGAATATAGGACAGAAGGCGGCATTCATGACATCACTCACAGCAGTGAGAAGAGAGGTGTTCCTGTAGTTACCATCATCTTCACTGTCTTCCAGTACAAGGGCATCAGTCATGGGCAGGAGGAAGGTGGGGGAGGTTGCTGTTATCTTAGTTTCACCATCACTGAGCATGTATGAGAGGGGAAGATTGTCTTGTGGCTGCATCTTGGGATCACCCCATCAGTGAATGAATGATCATCTTCCACAGTCTTGTCTGATTTAGTGAGATTGTGTGCATGAGTTGGTATGACTGTCTTTGGTGCTGTTTTGTTTGTTTTTGAAGCTGTTCCTCAGCCACGAGGTTCATCAGTAGTGAGATTTTGTGTATGTGACTGTTTTAACCCACGATTAAGGTAGCCACATTCTGATTTTGAGTATGATGTCTAAACACACTAGTGTGTATATAGGTTGGGGGGGGGGGGTTGTTTTTTTTGTTTTGTTTTTAAATGTTTTTGGTCATCCATTCTTACCAGCGCAAATGGCCTACTTCGGAAAAGTGCAACAGGTTTTAAGATGTGCCCAAGATGTTTTGATTTTGTCTTCACATGGGGCTTTAGTTCATTGATCATCTGAAGGACTTAGGGGAAAATCTCCTCGGTAGTGGTTCAGTCCTGGCCAGTCAAATTGTGAGTGCAATGGTCTGATCACTATGTAATCTGGCCCTGTGGTGCATTTGTCTGTGCATTTGCAAGACGGATGTTTGTAAGGTGATCTGCTGATAGTGTGAGTGTTATTATGTTAACAGCACACATTTGTGAGGACATTTGTGTTTGTAACAACATCATTTTTCATCTGTATGTTCGAATGGGTACCATCACAGACATTGTAGTATTTGTTAGATGTAAATGTTAATACTATGTTTTTGTGTGAGCTGTTGCTGAAAGAGCTGTTGACCTATTTCTGTCTTGTGTTGTTATGATTCTTGTTGATAAGAGTATAGGAGTGGTGGTTTGGTTGGTGTTTGTGTGTGTGAGCTGATGTGATAGTATGGGCATGAGCATGTTGAATGTGTCATGTGAGCTTGAAGAAATGTATTGTGTATAATCATGAATTGTTTCAGCCGTAACTTATTTTGTCACTTTGTGTCTTATTATTGCATTTTACTTGTTGCATGTTGCATTTTGTAATTGTATATATTTGAAATTGTTTTATAACCTCCTATTTTGTGGGGGTTTTTTGTAACATTAATCATTGCATTTTTCACAACATTGCTTTGTTGACTTTTCTTTGGCCCCAAATCATGCATTTTCATATTTTGGCTTGGCACTCATTGCTCTCCATTTGATGTGCTTGGTAGACGACATCCTGGTAATTAATTGGTGTTTTCATTTGATTTGCAAACAGTCCATGCTTGAAAACTGGCTTTGGAAAACTGTGGATCAGCTGCAATCAGTTGTCTTCTGCTGAAAAGGAGGAAGAGAAATTTTTCTTTGGTGTATGGAACTTCCACTCTGATCCAGTATTGAGAGTCAGAAGAGGAAGGAGGATATTTTTTTATGGTTTAAAGCAAACTGATATGGGACCTTTTAATTCTTTTTCTCTGTTCATTACTTTATTGGCAGTAACTGTATATCTTCTTGCATCTTCATTGCATTTTCACACACCATTGCTTTGTTGATTTTTTGGGGCCCCAACTCCTGCATATATATATATATATATATATATATATATATATATATATATATATATATATATATATTTATATATATATATATATATTATATATATATATCACTTAGCCATTATCACTGCCATTTTGCCTTTTATTGTTTAAAAATCTTTGTTTCACCGATGTGACCATGCCATGGCTGTTCCACTGATGTTGTCTTCATGTGTCTGCTTCATCAGCTTCTTTGTCATTTTGCCTTTTTAGGGGTGGGCGGGGTTGTTTTTACCCCTTTTTTTCTTCACTGCATAGGCTTAAAGGAGATCCTCACTCCCCTCTTTCCTCTAAATTTGAAGAGGAGGAGAAGTAAGCATTTCAGAGACTGAAATGAACAAAACAAAGTAATCTACCGGTTGAAATTTGGGGAAAGGGAGGGGGCTAGTTTTGCACTTATTCATCAGATAACTGCATCTCATCCAGGTGAGCTTTAGAAACGCCATTTGTTTTATGTTGATAGAAATCCAGCTTCAGGCAATAAAGTGTTAGCCCTCCACTCTACCTGATTAGCTGAGCAGGCCAAAAAAATACACCCCCCTCCACCCCCCACCATTAAACACCAGCCTGCAAAAAAGTGTTGTGTATAGACATGGAGATTGATGCAGTAGAAACAACAGGAGAGTTAGGCAGAGATGTAGTGTACAGACTGTGGGAGTCAGGGGGGCTTGCAAGAGAGATGTTAGTGGAAAAGGCTAGAGACTGCATGAGAAATAATAGAAAATAGTTGGAGGTTTGTAAGAGACGCAAGGGATAAAATTTGGGGGCTTGTGTGAGAGATGCACTAGGGAAAAGGCTTGGGGCTTTTTTAGAGGTGCAAAAGGAAAAGGCTTGGGGCTAGCAAGATAGTTGCAAGAAAAAATGGCTGACCTGCCCAATGTGTAACACTGTAATCGTGACTCATGTATGACAGCACAGTATAAATCTTTTTTTCCCTTCGCGTGTTAAATGATTAGTGAAAACTTCTTAAAACAGAGGTCTTTTGCTTATAAGAGTCCACATACAGCATAGTAGTGCATATGGAAAATCTGATGGGTTTACAATTTTAGATGATCAGAAAAAAACTTAATACCATTTTCCTTTCTTCAGTTCTGTTCATTATTATGAAAGAATGGTTTCTAAAAGTCAAATCTGAACTAAACTTGACTTAGGATAGGTCACTCAAAAACAAAACTATATTCTACTAGTCTTTTTTCATGCTGCTGTGAAAGCTCTTATCTGAGAAAGTGGGTTTATTTTAGCATGTAGTCCTCCTGTGTTGTACGATTCAGACAATTCTGTCCAAAGTAAACTGGCAAATTTAAGACATGATCCCATGTTGGAAATTAGCTAAGAATGTGTCCATTATCTATAGTTGTTTAACCGAAGTAGAAGTTGTTTCTGCAATGTATAGTAGGCTTATCTTACGAATACAATAGCCTCAATGTTTGTTTCTGATCATATATTTGCTGTAGTACCTTATTTCCAAAAAGTTATCATTATGCTTTCCTTTTTATTTTACCTATCTACTAACTCTTTGAGTTCAGGATACTTTTTTGCAATTTCGTCTATTTCAATTGTAGGTTTTCCTCAGTTATCAGGCTTTCATTTATGATACACAAATGCTGTTTACTTGTCCTGCTTGCAAATTGTAGACCATTGTAGTTTTGGAGATTATTGCCCCTTGTGATCCCTGGCCCATGATATGATTCTCAAAGCACATGGGAAGGAGCAGATGTAAATGAAATGCTTGTAAGGCTTAGAACATTCAAGTAGTTCAGCTGTTTGTTGGTTTTGGGGACTGGTTGGGATGTGGTGCTGCTTTCAAACTGAAGATCTTGGTTGCCATGCCTGAAGACTAGAAGTTATACAAGGATCTTGTGGTATCACTAGCCAATTTCAGATGGCATACACCAGTTTTGGTTGCAAACATGTATTTGACCTTTTGCTATGGGCAAAGATAAAAGCTTGGCATTGGGGAGCCTGTAGAGCCTAACACTTTATGTAGCATGCACAGATGTAGCCAGTGTATAGTTAGGGGCTTGAAGACCTGCTGTAGTCGATGATAACCATGGTTCCATTTGCATGCACAGAGGTAGTGGACATAGTATTGGGGGCCTGATAGTAGACGCTGTTGAACCCTACCTAACCCTGGCTTTGGATCCTGGCATAGAGGCATGCACTGAATTGGTAGCTCCCTCGTTGATGTGTTCCCCTTTTGTCATCCTAGATGCGAAGAAACGCTCCAAATCCCCCTTTGGCAAATTATTCTCTCGCAAAAAGGAGGAACCCATGGAAGAAACTGAGGCTGCACGTGCAGGTAAATCTTTTCGGCAACAAGGGTGAGAACAAGAGAAATGGCATTCTCCTCATACAGTGGCAGCGATTCCGTTCAGGCTGCGAAGCCATACAACAGTGGTTTACAGAAGTAGGACATACCAACCATTACAAAGTATTGTGTAATGCGCTTATTAAGAGAATAATACGTATGTGAC
The DNA here is from genome assembly GCA_030674155.1 of Stramonita haemastoma. Classification (NCBI taxonomy): domain Eukaryota; kingdom Metazoa; phylum Mollusca; class Gastropoda; order Neogastropoda; family Muricidae; genus Stramonita; species Stramonita haemastoma. The sequence continues at coordinate 28,077,141 of CM060324.1, read as the reverse complement.
ATGTTCCAGACATAGAGATAACATATTAGAGACATTCAAAATGTGAAAACACTGTGTAAACTGGATAACAATTATAGGCATACATGCATATAGTTTTAGCCACCTATCCTGCACATGCACACTCACACATCCAGAAAGGATGAGGAAGGGATAATGTTCGCAGTGACAGAAAGCGTTACAAAAATAAAACCAAACAAAATTGATAACACAAATGAAAATATGATAGTTGTTTCTCAAACAAAAATGAAAATTATAGGTCAAGAAAGGGAATGTATCTAAAGGAATGCCTTGTGGGAAATTGGTTTTTTTGGTGTGTGTGTGTGTTGTTTTTTTTATATTAAATTTAATCACTACAGGGGACCTTCTCACATAATAAGATGCCAGATTGTGGAATAACACTTGGACGCATTACTTATTGGAAAAATAATGATGAAGAGTATAACATAAGGAGGAACATTTGCTTCACTATTCTTCTTACTCAAGAGAGCGACAGTGTATCTTGCTTGTGTAAGATGGTGTGAAGGGATACAGCTTCAGTCATCATCTATCATGCCATCAGTGTTGGTCGACATATTGTGCACATTCTCTACAGGTTAACTCATGCCCTCATCATTGGATAGATAACAGGTGTGTCTGACAGTGACAGGATTGGAATGCCTTTGATTGTGACTTGTCTCATGTCTGTCAGACTTGTCTTCATACCTTCTCTCTCTCATTGACCACACCATCATAACTGTCATGATCCTCATGATGTTCAGCCCCATAGTGCATCGTGGTTGAATGTCTACAGCAGATCATGTTGTGTAAAACTGTCATCCAGGGCTGAATAGATCATTTGACGGGAAAAGTGTTTCACAGGGTGTTAAGCTATTCAATTTATTATTATCATTTTTTGTGTTACGTATGTTATGTAAGAATAAGGGGGGTGCCAGATTTTAAAGTCACCCCCCCAAAAAAAAGAAAAAGATCTCAATAGATATAGATATAAGCTGGTGGTATGCATATTAAAAATTCTTCAGGTTTGTTTCCCATTTGTGCCTATTAACTAATCAATAGTTGTGACAGCTAGTCATTTGTCAATCTCTCCGGTGGTATGATTGTGCCAAGGGAATTTTTGATATTTTTTTAAGATAGTAAAGTATCTATATTCATGTACAGTAGTGCAAGCATGTGGTGAGAAAAAGTATGAAAAGCTTTTTGAGTTTGAGCAAAAACACATGTTAAGTAACTTAGTTGGTGTAAATGGCTGAATATGGGGAGTAGTTTCCTGATTGAATCCAGGTAATAAATATAACCAGACTGGCCACTTGATAGTGAATGCAAGGATACTGAATACATACACTGCTATTTGAGGGTGGTTTACAATGAGTACATTGTGTCCTGACAGAAATTGACTAAAATCATACTGTTTTGTCAGTGCTGGTATAGACTTTCTGTAAGAACTGTATAGACTTTGTGTTAGTGGACTGCGGGTGAAGGAATAGAGAGTAGCATTGTATGTAGCTGATTTTCATATTGTAAATCTGTCTTACCAAGTGAATTGATGGTGTATAGGGTTTGTGGACATTTAATCTCCACACCTAGGAATGGAACAGCTCTGTGTGACTCTGACACTGGGATTGTGCTGATTTCAGAGCCGGCAGCTGCCTCAGCAGAGGTGCCTCATGAAGAGGGCATGCTGACCCGCAAACACGAAAAGGAAGGAGAGAAGAAAGCTCCCAACAGGTCAGTGATTATGCATCTCCACACTGCACTCAAACCTTGTGACAGACACTCTTGCCACTGTGTCACAGGAACAGACTTACTGACAGCAGACTGTGAGTGCATACATGTACCATGCAGGTCAACAGATATATTGAGCAGTGTACATATCACCATACAGTTGGTATAGTCAGGGTTTTTTTTTCTTGTAGCTCTGCTGTATTGCTTTGATTCTTTCACTACATTTCCCTTTACTGTCTATGCCCATCCCATGGTCTTGATGTTCTTGCCAACTGTTGTTCTTTCTCCAGTATCTTTCCTTGCTCTCCCTGCTTTCTTAGCAAGTGTTCAGTCATTGAATCAATAGTAATTGATGATAACATTGAACTGCCAGAAGGCATTCATATGATTTAGTACTTCGTGGTTCAGTTTTTGCTTAACCTTTTAACTGCCAAGTGCAAATGCACCCTATACGCTGGGAAATAAAATTCTTATGTACCACTTGCTATGTTCATGCCCCTAGAACTCAGAAATTTCCATATGAATAATCCTGATATTTTTCCCAGTGACGGTATATATATCGTAGATTGCTTTTAGGCAAGCTCAAAGGAGTTAGCATGATATTTCACCACAAAAATGTATTTAAAATTTTTTTAAATAGATAAAAATACATTTTTCTATCTCCATTGTCATTGTGAGTCCCCCCCCCCATTTCAATAGGGTCACACATAAGTCAAATCAAAATCTCTGTCTTTTTTTTTTTTTTTTTTTCATCTTCATGATCTCCTGAATCATTTAAGATCATTTTCATCACTCTCTCAGGATCATCTAAAACCTCATTTGCCACTTCTTTAGCTGTGTAAAGTCATTGATGCGTTCAACGAAAAAAGTGAGCCTTTTTGAACAAGTACAGTCTAAGCAGTCATGCAAAATAACACAAAATATGAGCTAAAAAACAATCTGCAACTAGATGTTGCCAAGCAAAAGTTGAGTGATCTCCACTAGTTGGGTTTTTTTTTTTCCGTTTAATGTAGTGAAGGAAGGTAACTTGTTTCGTTCACTTTGTAACCCCGGAAATGTTCCAGGTTGTAGGAGTATAGTGTGCACATGTAGTCCTGGAAAATTTCCAGGCATAGGGCAATTAAGCAGTTAATTAAGATCACAGGAGTTAACTTGTACACTTTCCCCTGTGCCTGTTGTTTTTTTGGTGTTCTGACTCATTCCCTGTGTTCTGTAGGTCCTGGGACAAAGTATTCACAATGCTGCATGGGCCTTCCATGTCCTGCTACAAAGACCAGAAACATGCCAAGTCGGTGAGTTCACTCTGGGTGTGTGAAAGGGAGGGGGAGAATGTACAGTGTGTTCATGTGTGTGTGTGTGTATGTGTACTTGTGTGTGAGTTAGTAACTTGCGTGGAAAATAAAGCACCCAGAACACATATACTCCCTTGGTACAGTATATTGTGCTGTTTTGCACTTTCTTGTGATCATCATACAACCCATGCCTGCAGGTCTGTTAACACACTGGTGATGTTGCATTGAAAGCAGTGATGTTAACGTGTGTTCAGCTAAACGACCATCACCTCAGTGTGATCATGTTTGTACTGTCTTGCCCACCAGGATCCTAACACCCGAATCCACCATGAGGCGCCCATAGACCTTCAGGGAGCCAGCTGTGAGGTGGCAGCTGACTACAACAAGCGGCCCTACGTCTTCCGCCTGCGACTGGCCTCTGGCAGTGAATACCTCTTCCAGGCCAAGGATGCGGTAAACCACCCTTCTTTTTTCCTTCTCCTTTTCCTCTCTCCATTTCTGGGTTTTTTACTTCAGTTTGTGGACTTTTTGCTTCAGGGCTTGTGTCTAAGCTTTGTGGTCTTTCAAGGGCCAGTAGAGATGAAGAAGTTGGGTAGAGGAGATAAATTGTTGATGTGGTTGAGGTGAGGGGTTTCTTCACATGCATTCAGCACCATCAGTGTATGGATTGCAGTACTGAACTAAAAGATTGCCAGACATTTACTTATGCTTATAAAAGAAACACAGCTGCAGAAGAGCATGATCGATGAATAGTTTGGGTTTGTTTGCGTTTTTTGTTGTTGTTTGATAGCTTGTTTTTTTATGACTAGAGTATCCAGCACTGTAGAGGCAGGGGTGGGAGGATGTTTTTTTGTTTTTTCACTATCGCTGCCATGCTGTATTGCAGGCAGCCAGTGCAGACTGCCAGAACTGTGAGAGCCCTCCCTGACAGTGACAATAATTGTGTTGTGATGACAGGTGGAGCGGGACACCTGGATTGGTCGCATCAACTCTGTGACGGGCGGGGAGGGCGCCAGCATCCCCACACGCTCACAGACACTGCCTGCACGCACCGACGACTCAGGCAAGGAGGAGCACAAGAAGAGAGGCTTCTTCACCCTGAAGAAAAAGTAGTGTGCAGAGCAGCCCCCCCACCCTAGAACAGGAGAGACTTGTTCAGGCTGAGCGACCACAGGCTGGAGGTGACCGTGCGGCTGACAGTGCTACACAAACTGACTTTGTACCTTTAGTGTTTCTGTCCTGTGCCACTGATCCCCTCCCCACAACCTTCTTCCTCTTGTCCTTCACTTGCTGCAGGACTTTGTTGACGATAATGATAATGATGTTGATGTTGATGCTTTTTTTGTGGAATCTTTCAGTCCCATGGTCCCCCAAAGGCCTGGTACACACACTTCATTCCTTCACTTTGGAGTTTTTCTTCTGGCCACTCCTAGATGTGTAGCTGCTTTTCCATAGCCTGCTGTTGTTTTGTGGCAGCTTCCAGCACACAGGACAGATGGGAGAGTGGGGGACTAGGTGATGGCTGACAGGGGTGGAAGGGCAGGGGGTTGGTAGGGAGTTAGAGGATTATCTGTGTTAGCTCTGAGGTTGTAGACTGGTTGCTTATAAGGCTGAGCTGAGTGTCCAGTGTTAGTCTACACTGTCTCCTAGGACTGGGCTGCTTCAAGAGAAACTGACTTTGATTCTGTGTCTGTATGAGTTGTACAAGTCTTGGTGTGGTGTTTTATTCTGTGTCTGCATTTTGACTTGGACTGAGTGTGTGTGTGTGTGTGTGTATACATTTTGACTTGAGTGTTTTGTATATGTTGTTATTCCCTATGCCCCTTGTACAGTGCTTGAGGTTGCTGATTGTGTATCCCCAATCTATGTCCTGTTTCTAATCCCAGCCCAGTGTTCCAAGAGGGGATCTTGTTGTAGGCAGGAAAGCTGTAGCCTGGGTCATGGTCTGTGGTCACCACAATCCTCAAGTCTTGTCATCTGATCATCTCCCAGGCACAGCCACAGGCTGGGGTGGGGAGAACAGTTCCAGTCGGGCTGCGACTACCTAAAGGAAGGATATTTCCATGCGATTTCTGTGATATTAACATCATCACCACCTCCTTCCTCCTTCCCTCCCTCCCCTCTACAGAGGCCACCATCACCACCCCATCCCCCACAGCCACATCCCACCACAGGCACTGTGTGTGGAACACCTCACTAGCTGAGCACTGCCGTTGTGGAAGACAACTGTTCATCGCCATTCGCTGAGCCCTCCCATTCTGAGCAAGATCACCACTTCATCACTTGCTGAGTAGGCACTGTCCTAAGCAAGGTCACATACTGATCACCACATGCTGAGCAGTCTCATTGCTCTCTCTTCATTTGCTGAATGTGTGTCCATTGTGAGTAAGGTCACTTTTTCATCCCCCCCTTGCTGAGCAGTGTCATTATCAAAACCTCTCACCAAGCACCACCATTGTGAACTTTTAACTGTGTGTGACACGCTCTGTTGGCGAAAGTGGAGGGAAACTGACATCATCTGCGCGACGTGTGTCAAGGAAAAAAAGGATAAGTGTTTTCCCTCCACAGTCCCCCTGCCCCTCTCTTCATGGCCCTCCATGTTTCACGCCATGATATTTGCGGACCAGAACCCCGGCAGTGACTGTGGTGTGATGTGACCATGGGTGTGGGACTTGCCCCAGTCCACCTATGCAAGGCATCTCACCCTATCCCCTCACCTCCCCCCATGCCCCCTTTATTTTTAGTGCGTGCTGATCATCAGCTTTGAGCTGCATTCCATGCAGGGACATCATCGGCCTAACTCCCTGCCCTGCCCAACACTGAAAAGATCCTGGACTTCTCCTTTACTCACCCTCTTTCTTTGCCTGCAGACATCCCCCTGTCTCTGCCTGAGCCATCTGCTGTTTTGTTAGTTACAGACCCCTGTGATCCATCTCCTTGGAGACCTGGTCTCTCCCTGCTTAATTCTTCTGCCCCCTCACCTGGCCTGAAGCCGTTTGACAAAATCCCACTTTCCTTCCACCCCCTATCTGCCCTGTGCTTGGACTGTCTGCAAGCTTGAAAAACACGAAGGAAGGAAACTAACTGTATATGTTTGTTATGTTTGTACAGTTTGGACTAGCTTTGTGCTGCTGTTTGTAAAAGAGAATACTTTTTTTTCTCAGAGCTTAGAAGCCAGACCACTTGCCTAGCTTGTTTTGCCCCCCCTGTCCGTGTGTGCACTGAGAGAGAAGAGATGTCTTTGTAGGTGGCTGTATCCATACTGAGTCAGTCAGTGGTCCTGTACTACCAGCACTAGGCTCACCTCCTAGCTCTTTTGTGGCTGGAAATGCTTCCTTGCAACTTCCTAGTTGTCTGTCACCTTTGTCTCTAGCTGTGTGAACAAAACTTGTTTATCAATTTCTAATTAATTAATGACTGGACTTTTCAGAATGTTGTGAGGTGATGTTATTAATGGTGAAGCAAAGATGGATGCTACTTGTGACTGCCATGTTGATGTATTTACTCCCCCCCCCCCCCCCCCCCCCCTCCTTGCCTAGCCCTCCCACCCTGTAGATAGCTACTGGCTTGTAGATAGCAATTCCTGCAGTATTGTCGACATGTGTTGTTGTTACATTGTGGTGTGTTGGTGTTGTGGTGGTTGTTGTCCGGTTGTGGGGACAGTGTGCACAGAGTTGTGGTTGGTCGGTCAGTCGTTCTGATCCTGCTTACAACAGTTTGCTTGGTGTAGTCAGTCACTGCTTTGGTTGAGGGAGGATGCCCACCAGGCCCCCTCTTTTGTTGGTGCATAGGAGACCTATCTCCTTCCTCTAGTTTCTCTCTCCTTGGATCATTCACAACTGGGTTTTTTTTGTTTGTTTTCCTCGGGACTTATTGACTTGTTGTAGATTTTTTATTCTTATTATTAGTGTATAGTGGTTCTACCATTGTTATTCATTTCAGCTAACTATTTATATGTGGAAAGAGTGAGTTAATGGAAACGGAGACATCGCTTTGTGTCATTGTAGTTTGGTGATGGTCAGAAGTCAGCACACACAGGGGCCGGCCACCTTAAGGAAGGTTGGCAATTCCTGGAAAAGCGACGAGTTATTTTTTATTCAGCAGTTCCCTTGAACAAGAGGATTTGTGGAGTCCCCTTGGACAAGAGGAAGAATTGTGGCTAAAGACTGGCTTTGGGGAAAGCAGGAGTGTGTACGTGAAGAGTGTGTATGTATGAGGGAGTGCATGTGGCAGAGAGTGGCTGTTGGGACAGGAGGTAGGGACTGGGGTGGCTGACCCTGACTGCTGTGAGCTGTTGATTGACCGCAGTGTCCTGTGTTGTGTGCCATGCTTTGGGTTCTTCACACCGTGTCTGGCCTCTGTCTCTGTCCGTCTGTCTGTCTGTCTGTCTGCGCTTACAGCTGCCCCACATCAGCCAGCTTCTACTTCTGTCTTCATGTATCATTGGCACATCAGACATTCTGTTTCGCTGAGGGTTGTTAGGGAGGGGGGAGGATGGCACTGCGGTCTGTCCTCCTCTCCACCCTTTCCCCTCTCTTCGCTTGTCAGCATCCAGTACTACAGCTGACTGGGGCTTCACATGGTCTTTTTTTGTATTTTGCTTGAAAGGAAAAAAATAAAAGAAGATTAAACATGTTTGATGTTAATGACTAGTGTTTGTAAACTGTGAGGATGGGTGCAAAAGCGTTTTTCTCTTTGGAGAGGTCAGTTTTGTAGCTTTTACTATACCAACACAAACAATATTTTCTTGTGTTTTGGCCATATTCAGATGAACAACAAACACTATTTTTGTTGACAAGTTTTTGTTTGACCATGCCAATGCCATTGGTGGTGGGTGTGTTTAAAGAGCATGAGGCTCAGTCCATATGTGTAACACACTAAAACCTTGACATGAATTTCGGGATCTTAAGCGTGCATTTTTAAAAAAAAAATTTACATGTGTATGTGCAAGGGAATCAAGGCACTGGATGGTCTGCACTTGGAATTGACCAAGGAGATTGTAAAATTACCCACCCATAATTTACCAGATGCCAAGATTTAAACCCATCACTTCATGGACCCACGAGATTGAAGTCCAACACTCGGCTATAGTATCCGTTAGGCGAGATTCAAATCCCTTCCAGCCAGGCACTAGACACATTAACCACTGCACCATAGTGCCTCACTAATCAAAAATCACTTTCACTCTCCACTTCAATGTCCCAGCTGAAAAAGGTACCATTGTCCACATGATATTGTGGATCAGTGGTCTAGAGGTAATATCCCTGCCTAGAATGTGAAAAGTGTGTGGTGGTTTGGTTGCTAGTCTTTCAGCTGAGATTACAAACCGAGGTTCCATGTCCAATACACATTTAGCGAACAAAAAAGAACCTATGGCAGCAAGAGTTGTCCCAGCAAAATCTGTAGAAAAAAGCCACTCCGATAGGGAAACAAACAAACGCACATAAAGACAGAAAAAAGAGTTGTGCTGCTCTTGTGGCAACTTGCTCTCCCCAGGACAGCAGCCCGAATTTCATGCAGAGAAATCTGCCTTGACTAAGTGGTATTCAGTAGTATGAAATTTAATTCTCACAAATCTAAAAGTAAACTTCACTTTGTGAAAACAATCATTTTTATTTATTTCATTCAACAAATGTTAACTGTAACATATAAGAACTTTCATAACTCAGTAACTATAGAAGGCAGTATGACAGGCTAGTGTATCAGTTCTACTTTGCACAAAAACTGGTCATAATCCGAGTCAGAAGATCTGGTCCGTCAATTCATATCAAGTTTCATATTTGTCTAAAGAAAAACAGTTGCTACTGCAAATTTGATTTCTTCTAACAGCGAATCTGACAGCTGCCATTAAAAACATATTAAAAAAATACTCAACTGACAGTCACTATTACAGGGCAGTATTACCAAAAAGATAATGCTGATCCATGGAAACACAGGTCACAAAGTTATGTATGTTTTTTTCATCTTGTAGTGAAAGTCTACACTGGGAATCTGTTGCTTTTAAATGGTTCCTAGTATCTCCTATATGATGAAATGAGGAAATCAAAGGAAATGGCAAACTAGACTTGCAGGAGGAGAGTGGCAAGACGGTTAAGACATGCATCTGCCTAACAGGAAAACCATGAGGTTCTTGATTCGAATCCCAGCCTTGCCCTTTGTTTCCAGTTTGACCCCCAAAATGAACTGAATGTCAGTCCTTCAGATCAGACTATAAACCAAGGCCCCATATGTGAACACATACAGATCATCTTGCACCCACATTGAAAACTCGTTCAGCCTTTCGAAAGTTAGGCCATTTCGTGCTGATTACAACGCATGACATTTGTTTTTTAATCACATGACACAGAAATTGTGTATGGTTGCATATGCAAAAAACCTCTCCATTGGAAAACCTCAGTGCTCTAGCTGAGGAATGAAGAAAAAAGGGAAAAAAAGATGTGCATGGAAGTCTGTGTAATGGGCCAGTTCCTGATCAGCTTGTGATCAGTGCCATGGTGTTATTTTTTTTATTTATTTATTTATTCTTTTATATCGAGGATAACAGAATAAGCAATCATGTGCTTTTTTTCATCCGGTCCCCGTGTGTATGCAGTTTTGTAAATATTGTCATCTGTTCCCACCGGCACACGATGGCCTACTCTTACGAAAAGCGGAACAGGATTTAACGTGTGCGCAAGATGTTCTGCGTGCGTTCGCACACGGGGCCTCGGTTTAAAGTCTCATCCGAAGGACTTGTTCACAACACGTCAGCACCTACACACACACACTGTATATATATATATATATATTCTTGTATATATGTATATATATATATATATATATATATATATATATATATATACATACATTTACACACACTACACAATTTTTGTACACAGCAATTGTAGTGATTTGTACGTCTATGTCTTCGAACTATCATATTTTTAAAAAATATATTTTTACTATCAAAATATTTACTGTCTTAAACAGTTATACTTTACTGAAGGGCTTCTTAGTATGGGCCAGTACTAAATGTTAAAAGACTATATATTTTGCCGCTGTTCAGCTGTTACTATTTTTAATGATGATGAATAAAATTTATATAGCGCTATGTCTTGCAAAAACAAATCAAAGCGCTTCCATTCAACCAATTCTTAGGCATGCAACCAATAACAATTTAGTTTTTTGACAAAGACAAATGTACACACACACCACACACTACACACACACACAAAACAATAAGAAAATTAAAAAGTTAGTGTTGACCAAAAAACAGAGTAATATGAAACGGGATGTAAAAAGGAATCTCTAGAAAAGAAATTCTAATTCCCAATGGACTGATTTGGAAAGATTCATCAATTGCAGGCAGGCATATGGTTACCAGTCAAGGTCATATTTAGGAGTTTTTCAAGGCCTTTGTTCCAAATAATTATTTACAAATTTTCTATATAAATTTAACAGAAACAATAGATCTAACAAAAACACCGAAACAAGTCAAGAAAACACTTTCTGAACTTAAAAAAACAAGCCAATAGCGTAAACAGTAGCCAGATAAACAGCGTGCCAATAAGCAACAACGCAAGAAAATTATAACCCAAAAAAACACTGTACTAATAACAACTAGCGAACATATTTAACAGTGCACATAACGAAAGAAAATGAAGCAAGGAGCAACAATAAACAGAGATCATGTAATAGATAAAGTACTAATAACAACTAGCGAACATATTTACAGTGCACATAACGAAAGAAAATGAAGCCAGGAGCAACAATAAACAGAGATCATGTAATAGATAAAACTGTTAATACTTTTTACAGTGTAATGATAAATCCAACAGAAAAAATATCACTGAAACTAACAACTACCAATAACATAGTAAACTGTCAACAACTTGAAAGAAGAAAAAAAAAAAAGAACCGAGCAGGAAATAAGCAGAAGCCATCAAGTGGGTGGTAATAGTGTTAATTTTTCAATAACAAATCTAACTCCCCAAAATATCGCCTCTCCTCCCAATACCTAAGATAAGCATACGACACATTGCCAATACTCTAGTTACGATACATGAGACTGAAAAGGTATTGCTACCTGCATCAACAACCCAAAAAATAAAACAAAACACGTAGCACATTATTAACGTATGATAAATCTAACAACAACAAACGTTGCCATCACACCAACAACCCAAGAAACATACAGCACACTGTCAATGCTTTCATATCTATAATGAGTCTGGCAAATATATCACCTTCATCGCAACACCCAAGAAAAACATAAGCACATTGTCACTACTTCTACCATTTCATTGTGATTTAACAAAAAAAAATACACCACCATAACCACCTCCCCCCAGCAAACAAACAACACATTGTCATTACTTTAACTATTCAATGACAATTCTAACTGAAAACATTAGGCCTACTGCCACCACCACCACCAGCACCCCCAAAATATTTCAGAAATAGTTAATGATCAGATAAAACTAACAGAAAAACTATTACTGACACCAACAACCATGAAAAACACACAGCATATGACAATACTTAATCATTTAACTCTTAGGCCGCCAAGGATTTGGGTTAATTAAAAAAATAAAATAATAAAAATAAAATTAGAAAAAAAAAAATATATATATATAATATGCCAGGGAATCCCCCCCCCCCCCCCCCCCCCCCCCCCTAAATGGGTGACAATTGAAAAAAAATCTTGTGAATTAAATTCTGAGGTAATGTAGGTAAGAGTATATATTTTCTTAAAGGAAAATGAATGAACAATGGAGAAAAGAAATGTTGTTATGATTTAATAAGCTTATGACCTATACAAAGAAAGTACTTTTGCAATGTGGTGACCCTCATTCTGGAACAGCGCTGGTGGCAGTGTGAGGGGCGTGGTTTATCTGCCGTCCCCAAACAGCATACGTGGCAGGCTAAAGGCTAATGGTAAGTAAATCTGACAAAATATTACCACCACCACCAGCAAACAAACAATATCCCTCCCCCCCCCAAAAAAAAAAAACCCCCAAAAAAACACCTTGTCAAAACTTCACCTAATATTAAAAACTTAACAGAAAAAATATCACCACCAATACCAACAACCAGGGTAAACATACAGCAGCTACACAGTCAACATATTGTAAGAAACCGGAGAGGATAAAACAAAAACAAACAATGCTCATCTAACAAGTCACTTACTAATTTGAAAAGTAGCAATAAGACTGTTGGAGAGAAAAAAAACAAAAAACCTAAAAACAGACAACTTTTCAAAATTGAAACCGACAACTTAGAAAACAACAACGATTTAATACCAGGCAATTTGCTGCAAATATGAACAATCAACTACAATGCCAATTAAACAAGCAACAGCAAAGAAAACCAACTTAAACACAATGATAAGGCTTATAACGTTACAGATAGAAACGTTGCAGGGATAACAACAAATAACAAGCAGATATGTTATATCAAGAACTTTCCTTCTACAAGAATACTGTTATCACGAATATGGCAAGAATAAAACAGAGCAAGACACCATCCATCCCAACAAAAACAACATACATCCAAAAAAAACCCGAAGCAAACCAAACCAAAACATAACAAATCACAAAAAAAAGCCAAATATGTTCAGCAAAAAGGAATAATACACCATGAATAACTAATACAAATTTTAATACAATGGATAGCGTTATAGCCTGAAACAAATGCATTCATTTACATAACAGCGAGAGAGTTAGTAATGACACACGTTCAGCGTGGTTACTCAACAGTAAACCTTTCTCCGGACTCCTTTCAAAACATTCTTCCCCTGCTCACCTTTTAGACATGTCAAGACCATACCAAGGGAATTAAATGTGCAACATATGCACATCAACTACAAACAAATATCAATAAAAAATAATTTTCCTTTTCTCTTGTTTGCGTTGGTGTATAAAAGATTCAGGCAACTCAAATGCTGGCTGGCCTAAAACCCGTAAGTCACTGACTTTCAACACTAACACTATCTGGCAAACTTGATAAAATAATACCGTTTAAACAGCACTTTTGAATAGGATCAGCATCTAGTTTCATTAGGATCTGGAGAGCATAACAATCTAACAACGCTTCCTCAAAATCTAGTACTTCCTCTAATGCCAGTGTCACAATACACGAGTGAAAAATGAGGAAAAATAGCATAACCCCCAAAAAACAAACAAACAACAACAACAAACAAAAAACCCAACAACACCTGCACACACGCTAGCAGAAAAGACCCCACCCCCACCCACACATGATAAAAAAAATCAAGACATCATGCAGAAATATTTGAATTTGATTCTTTTTGGAACTCTGTTGCCAAAAAATCAAATGAGATGCTTATCCCCAAAGTCGTAATTAGCTACCTTCACAGAATTTCACCATTGATGAACTTCGGAGATCTAGCAGAGGTGTAGGGGGGGGGGGGGGGGGGGGGGGGGGGGGAGGACCTTTAAGAATTTCTTTTTCAAAGTTAAAAATACAAAAAAATACTCTATTACAAATAGTACACACAGAACTCCATCCTTTAACGTTTAGTGAATTCAAAATGTTTCAAGAAATATTGAGCATCTTCATTTACCCAACAACATTGTCTGCATATTTTATGAGACGTTCTCCACGGTCAAATTGGTCTATGGTATATTCTTATGAAAAGTTTGCAACAATCAATAGATATTAGTCTTTACATGGTCGCTGATGGTAAATGCTGTATAGTATTGTTATACTAAGGGTTCACAAAGGTTGCACTCACCAGCGAACTAAAATCCTTGTAGTTTTGATATATATATATATATATATATATATATATATATATATATATATATATATATACATATACAACACACACATATATATATATATATATTTATATATATATGTGTGTGTGTGTGTATATATATATATATATATATATATATATATATATATATATATATATATATCACAATTTTGGGCTGAAAAGTATTTTAAATACCACCAACAATCGGAATACAGCCCACCTATCATTTTCTTTCATGATGTTTCAGTTTAACACATACTATACAATGAAAGTTAACTAAGACCCCCCCCCCCCTTCGATGTTTATATATAGTTTTTAAATGAGTTAATTTTTAAAACTAAGACTCCCCCCCTCTTTTCCTGTTTCAAAGAAAAGCTCAGAAGAGTGAAACGGTGTTACTGAGAGAGGAGAGAGAGAGAGAGAGAGAGAGAGGAGAGAGAGAGAGAGAGAGAGAGAAGAGAGAGAGAGAGGAGAGAGAGAGAGAGGAGAGAGAGAGAGAGAGTTTATCAGAAAGCTTACTCCTCTAGTTCAAACTGTGGAACAACGTGATCCTGTTGACAGGTGTTTTCCTGGGAGGGCTGTGATGTTAGGAAGTCATCCTCGGCAAATACTGACTCCTCACTAGACTCTGCTGCCTGGTCCTGTTGCAAGTTGTCTTGCTGGGGAACGCACTGTGCCCTTTCTTCTTCTTCTTCTTCTCCTTGGTGGTGTCAGCCAGGAAAGAAACGGTTTCCTGGCTACTGTCTGGGATGACCAAAACATCCTCAGGGCGGACGAACATTAGGTTCACATTACTGTCCTGCAAAGACACTACAGCTGCTGAGCCGCTGGGTTCATGGTCAGGGGCAGAGCACACCGAGGTTTGGTCGGATGTATTCATGCTGGTGACCAGGACTGGAGAAGCCACCTGCCAGGACTGAATGAGATAGGTAATGTAAGGATTGGAGGTAGGCTGACTTGCCGGGGACAACTCTGCAGGGGAGTTTGGAGGTGCCGCACTTGAGATTACGGGAGAGGCTGGTTCCGATTGATTCTGTGTCTGGCACCAGGCTGTCTGTTTGGATTGTGCCTTCTTTGCCCGTTTTCCTTTGGTGGGGATGGCCCACACATCATCTGCATTCTCTGATGACTCCTGACATGCTGTCTTTGAACGAGTTTGCTTGGAATGTGATCGTTTAGCCCATTTACTCTGAGGTGGCCGTGCCCAGACTTCTTCCAGGTCCTCCAAGGTCTCATGGCACAGCAAGCGCTCATCATCTAGCAGGCTGGAGTAACAGTGACCTCTTTCCTTGTGGAGGTTTGCCGCACCCTCTCTCCATTTGTGAAGGGACTGCAGGTCCTTTAAGATGATCGTTTCAATTCGTCTAGGTGTAACCTGTCTCGTTCGTTTTGCACTGGCCATCTGCAACAACATAACTAGCATCACGCAAAGTTTCTCTTGGTAATGTATTTTATACAGATTTGTTATAGGTCATACGAGTTTGGAACGCAACCTATCTTTGATGCTATTCTGTGAGTAAATCTTGCGCAAATTGCTTTTATTGTTGTAAACTTAACTTTTTATGGAAGAGTTCTGTAGCAATAGTTACACATATTGTGTAGGTCTATTTCTTCTTCTTTTGAAGTTCTGGCAGCAACTATTTTTTGTCTGTCATATGAGTGAAAATGTGTTGCACTGCCATTAAGTGCCTGACAAACCAGGCCTAATATATATCCAACTTAGATGTGAGAGACGTGTTCTCTCTTAATTTTTTGTGTGTGGAAAAAATGGCAGAATGGACCAATAAGGCAGAAAATAGACAATAGACAAGGACGTAATAGAAAGAAAAGAAGGCAAGAGCAAAGGGAAACATAGAAAAGATGAAACGTTTGTGAGTTGTGTTTTTTTGTTTGTTTGTTTGTTTGTTTTTTTTGGGGGGTGAAGGCAGGAGAATGGACCAACAAGGCAGAAAATAGACAAGGGGGTGACAGAAAGAAAAGAAACAAAGCAAAAAAGAGAGGGATAAAAAAGAGGGAACTCAGCACATAATTTCCAGAAGATGGGAATGCTTTTTATACTGACAGGGCCCTGGCATCCCCACAAGGGAGTAGATCTATTTGAGAATAACATAATATCCCTGGTGTGGAATAGCCCTGGGGGTAAGAGTTGCCTAAGTTGAGGAAATATGCCTTTGAGATACTACAGAGATGTCCATTATGAGATCTATCAGAAAATTGAAATTGAAACCTACATCAAGCTCACTACAGTGATGCAGCCATTGCTGGGATCTATTCACCATGATTAAATTTTTAATCATAATAATTTTTGGACAGAAAAGGAAGAGAGCTTGCAATTAACTTGGTACACTGCCTGGATAAAATGATTAAAGCTTAACATGGAGATGAGTGAGAAAAAAGCAAAGAGGATGACTGATAGTAGAAGTTCAGTGTAATCTGATATCAGGGTTAGTTGACAGTTATAGACAATGAGAAAATAAAAAGACCTAAGGTCCATTATTTGTGAAAGAGGGCAAATGAAAGGTAAAAAAAAAAAAAAGCAGCAATAAAAACTATAAAAAAACCCAGCATTTCTTGTAATAGTAAGGAGCTTCTTTTTTCTTTAGATTTCAGTAGCTTTGGCAGAGTTGAAACTTAATATCTTTTGGCTTCTACTTTTCACTCAGTGGTTTACTTGGGTTTTTAAAACTGAAACTATTCTAACAGAATAAAAGTGTAGTTGACCTGTTTTTTTGCCCTTTCTCCTCATTACTCAACTCATTTTAAGGCAAGATTCTTTTTTTTTGTTTTTTTGCTTGAGATCAGATTTTCAGTTTTTCCTGTCATCAACCACAATGTGATAGAATCACACATGTAGCCTCGGGAGTACTGAATAGGGAATCAGTTTTTCTACTGCTGTTGTGATGAGGCAAGATTCTAATTACAATTAATCCCCAGTTTTTTGTTGTGGATTATTGAGCATATGTGTTGTGAGGTTATAAATCTAAAGTGTCAGACCTGGTACAAGTGTGATTAGCCAAGGCATGACGAAATCAATCAAGCACTAAAAGTTTGGTGTATGGTTGGTGAGTTACCTCCTTCAGAACACAGCCAAGAAAAACAAAGCCTAGCCTATATGAATTGGATCTCCTCTACTTCAGCCATGTATGGAAAGCAAGTTATTTCATATTCACAATCCTCTGTAAAGTGGGTGATCAAAACATGACTGGTCAATCTCACTGAAAAAAATGGCTTTGAGAAAAGGAAGTCTTTTTTTTTTTTGAGAAAGGGAAGTCAGTACAAGTCCCTTTTAGTATGCAGCTCAGTAACACTGATTAAAAACAAACTTGAGATTACACATCCACATGAAATAGCACCAATAGTAGACCTAATAACAGTGATAGGTCTAAAACTCTAATGATAAATTGGTTCAATGAACATTCCTACGCTAGATCTAAAAGTTGAAAATATACCGCAGATCCCATCGCTGATCCAATCTCATTTTCTATAACAAACAATCAAAATAACTAGTCTTTATGTTCACAAAGACTTACCCTAGTCTTTTTGCTTCATTCCTTTGTTGTGTCGTGAGATCGATTTTAATCAGCAGACGAGAACTTTGAAATCTGGCGCCAAAAGTGAAGGCTGGCATAGGCTAAACGTTAGGCCTAAGGTCTTGGCTCTAGCCTAGACCTACGCCTACGAATGGTTTGTCGATAATTTCACAAAATCTAAGAGCAAGCAAAGGATCAAAGTCTTATCGACAATCAAAATTTTGGAATAAATATGAGTGTAAGAGTGATAGGCTGGGCTTTTATCAATAATGCTCAATCAATCTTCGTTTCGTTTTCTATTTAGGGCCTAGGCCTTGCGGAGGCCTACTTGATCTCGCCATGACGTGAACCAAAAACGTTAACTGAATTGAGAGCAGTCAATGGCGGCGACGGTCGTGGGGCATGCAAGATTAGGCCTAACGAGTCAGACGTACATTTGCTGATAGATGAACCGTAAGCATTTTGTTTGTTTTTTTGTTTTTCTCCTCTTACATATAACGTTTTGTTAGATGCATGAACTTAAGATTGGTATCCACATGCTATTTTCATGTGTTCACGTGACCGACAGGGCATCGGTTCCCTGGTTTCTCTTTACCACCTCTTCCCGTCATAACTGCTTGGCCTATGCGTCGGCTAAGCTTTCAAAACTTTAGCCTAGGGGCCTAGCCTACTGACTCCACTCTCCCCAAAAGTCCTTCGGATGAGACTTTAAACCGAGGCCCCGTGTGCAAACGCACGCAGAACATCTTGCGCACACGTTAAATCCTGTTCCGCTTTCGTTTTCGTAAGAGCAGGCCATCGTGTGCCGGTGGGAAGATGACAATATTTGCAAAAACTTCATACACACGGGGACCGGATGAAAAAAAGCACATGATTACTTATTCTGTTATCCTCGATATAAAAATAAATAAATAAAGAACATCTTGCGCACACGTTAAATCCTGTTCCGCTTTTCGTAAGAGTAGGCCATCGTGTGCCGGTGGGAACAGATGACATTTACAAAATTGCATACACACGGGGACTGGATGTAAAAAATGCACGAGAGTGCTTATCCCATTATCCTCGATATAAAACAATAAAATAAATAATTAAAATAATAAATAAATAAAGACAGGGAAATCATAGTAGGCCCTATCCTAAGTTTCATTTGTGGAGAGAGGGGATATGGCCTAGTGTAGAGGTAGGCTACTGGCTGTCCTGTTAACAAAAGGGGAAAGCCTAAAATAGCGGCCACCCTAAAAAGCCCTAAAAATAGAAGTCATGTGAGAAAAAAAAATCAAAATAAAACTTTAGAGAAATAAATGCAAGATGCGTGTCCGAAGATCGTATTATCGCCGATAGAATGCTTGTCTTTTTTTGTTGTTGTTGCTTTGTTTTGTTTTTGTTTTTTTTTCTTCAAATCAAAATCATCATTGATTCTTACTTCATATTTTTGTTTCTGAATGAGTGCCTTTTTATAACATTACCTTAATATTGTATCTCTGTTTTATTCCTTACCTGTTGTTGTTCTTTCTCCCCTTTTATCAAAATTGTGTTTTATGGGACTTATTTTGATGATAGATGGTGGTGGATTGATGTTTTCAGTCATTTAACCTCATCATATTCTCATGTTTGCTCTTTAATTATTATGCCTTTTTTTGTTTTGTTTTTGTTTGTTTTTTGGTTTTTTTGTTTTCTTTTATTCAAATCAAAATCATCAATGATTCTTACTTCTTATTTTCGTTTTTAAAATGATGCCTTTTTATAACATTACCGTAATATTGCAGGGTTCGCGATAACTGGTAATTGTCGGCATTTTACCGATTGTAAACAGGGAATACCGAAAATTTTCGAAGCAGCCGGTACCGCATACCGATTCTGTTTGCCTGTGACCGATTAGATTTCCGTCTCAAAAAAAAAAGTCTGAAGTAACATTTTCTGACAGTCGCCTGTACTGTGCTTACGCACCTACCCCTTCCCACTACACCTCTTTCGACGAACATCTTTGGCGCCAGCCTGATTAGCCTAGCACGCAGAACAGCAAGCTTTACTGTGAAAGAATAGAGCTTCGCGCTTTTCTCGGCATGACAGCGACTTCCATTCACAATGAGTAAATGGGGCCTAGATTTATTTATTCTTTATTCTTTTAATCTTTTATATCGAGGATAATGGAATAAGCACTCCTGTGCTTTTTACATCCAGTCCCCGTGTGTATGCAGTTTTGTAAATGTCATCTGTTCCCACCGGCACATGATGGCCTACTCTTACGAAAAGCGGAGGGTCTGTGACAGTATGAATTTGCGCGTTGCTTTGAGAGAGAAGAGTCGAAAACTAAATCAAAATTGAACGAAAGATCTAGATGAGCGCTAAGCATAGAAACAAGAAAGAAGAATATAAGTCACATGAATGATGTCATGCAAAACAACAGACTGACACAGACAGTGACACAGGCGCTAGAAAAAAAATCCTATTTCCTGCGTGGCTTCGTGCCCAAGAAGTGAGTGGCAGCAGCACGGCAGTCAGAGTCTGAGAGATTTGCGTTCAATTTAGATTTAGTTTTGCTGCCAAACAATCCCCCCTCCCCCACCCTCTCACTGGATAGTTTCGTTTTGTTCACAGTACGTTTCTGTCTGTCAGTCTGTCCCGAGCCATAAGGCTCATCAGGCCGGTGCTTATCCCGGTTTCTGTGGCGTTAAGCGACTGAGAGTCATAGACTCCCCCCTGGATAGGACGCCAGTCTATCGCAGGATTAACCCCCAACACAAGGTTGGTACCCCTTTTACACCTGGGTGGGGTGAGAAAATAGCCGTAAAGTGCCTTTTCCAAGGGCACAACGCCATAGCGGAATAGCTGGGATCGAACCCCAACCTTTAGATTACGAGTACAACACCCTAACCACTAGGCCACAGCTGCGGCTTCACAGTACGTACCGGATTTTATTTTCTGGGGACTGATTTTGGGGGAGTTGGTCAAGATATATCTGAAATGGCAACTCGCAGTACCGGTTTTAAAAAATCCTAGCGCGAACCCTGTATTGTATCTTTGTGTTATTTCTTGCCTGTTGTTTGATACTTGGTATGGTTCCTTACTTTTGGTATTTGGATCATTATAATTGTTGTTGTGTAGTTGAGGCTATTTTTTTATCTTAATGTTATCCCTGAAAAGGGCGGGGACTGGATGAAAAAAAGCACACAAGTGCTTATCTATCATCCTCAAATAAAAGAATTTTGCTCTTGCCTTGCCTTGCCTTGCCTTGCCTTGCCTGCCTACTCTTGTCGGGCCATCTATTTCGTAAAGGGAGGTAATAGTAATTGCCTCCCTTGGAAATGTGATCGCTTTGCTTTACAAAGGGTAGTTTGCAACCTTGTGCACACCTGTGTACTTTCCATATTTGTTCCAGAAAAATTTGTTAAATAAGAAAATACAGTTTAATTAATCAAAATCCATTTTTTGTCTACAAAAAATCCGAAAATCGAAAGCAGTCTTCTATCGTTAAGTGCTGCCGTTCATCTTGCATTAGGTCGTCTGCTAGGTCTTATAGTTCAGTTGTCTCCCCTTATAGCGCATGCGCACAGCATCACTTTCAAAACAACATGGCGGAACGTGGTGTAGACTTACGCCGAAAAACAGATCAGACACACTTACAAGCAAAGAAAGACGTGGAGTTACTCAACTTACTGCAAAATGACGCCAACAGGCCAGGATTGGGCTAGAAGAGGTACAGTTGCGGATATAGATACACAAACAGAAAAATTTGCTGTTCGTTTTGCCGAGTAATGTTTAAAACTTGCGCTACGTCTCTTGATAGTGAAATTGAGCATTCATTCGCAAGTGGTGTTGGAAATTGGAACACGGTCAGAAAATAACAAACCATGGCACTTAAGTTATAGAAGCGCTGATTTCTTGGCCAATCATGGAACAGTAAACCTTTCACATCTTCGGGAAATCAGTTGATTGTTAAAACGGCAGAGTGACTTGTTCTGAAGTTACATCGCGTGGAACACGGCCTCCGTTCTGCTGCTGTACTGGACAACAGGAAAGTACACACATACACAGGACTTGTTTTTTGGCCATGCAAACTGTCATGGTGAGTTCACTCCGAAATCAGATGAATCTTTAATCTGCTTTTGTACGGGGGCTTCAATTTGATATTAAAATTAGAAAGGCATAGGATCTTCCTCAATCTTCATAAGAGAGTGTATTGATATCTCTCTCTCTCAGAACATCTTGCGCACACGTTAAATCCTGTTCTGCTTTTCGTAAGAGTAGGCCATCATGTGCCGGTGGGAACAGATGACATTTACAAAACTGCATACACACAGGGACTGGATGAAAAAAAGCACAGGAGTGCTTATTCCATTATCCTCAATATAAAATAATAAATCAAATCTCTCTCTCTCTCTCTCTCTCTCTCTCTCTCTCTCTCTCTCTCTCTCTCTCTCTCTCTCTCTCTCGATCACACACACACACATACACATTGTTAATCCCATTATCCTTGATATAAAAGAATAAAATTAATAAATAAAACAAAAGAAATCCCCCCTCTCTTCCCACTTAAGGACTCTGCTGCCTCTCACCTCCTTGTCTCTTGTATCCATGATTGAAAGACATTCTAGTTTCTACTCTAGAATAACTTGAAGTTGTGTCAGTATCCACCATGCAGTTTCACGCAAGATGACTTTGCTCACTTGACTCTGTTTGAGGTTAGTATGTGTGTGTGTGTATATATTTCCTTTTTTTCTCTCTCTCTCTCTCACAGCTTTCTCTCATGCCCCCCTTATATATATATATATATATATATATATATATATATATATATATATATATATATATTTCCCTTTTGGCTACACTCCAGTATTAGCTTGTGGGTCATGTAGTATCACTGAAGTACTATGTTGTACAGTTGAAAAATGGGCCAGGAACAGGCAGAAAAGACAAAAAGGAAGTGACAGAAAAAAAGAAGGGAGGGATAGAAAAGGGAATTCTTTGCCTGAAACTTCAAGAAGGTGGGGATGCTATTTGTACTGACAGTCCCAGCATCCCCAGGGGAACATATGCTTTACCTAGCTACATCAGTATCATATGAATGAGGCACTATAGTATAAAGGCTTTACACTAAGTTACAGTTGTCTGATGGTGTACATAACAGGCTTTATAATCAGTGGTCATATATGATAATAACAATATATATATATATAATTAATATAATATATATATATATATATCACTTTTTTTTGCTTTTGTATTTTTTCCATTATATGACAAAAATAGCTCGATGTCCATTTTTCAGGTGAACTTTTTTAAGGGTATGTTTATCACTGCACACACACACACACACACACACACACACACTCACACTCACACACACACACACTGGTGTGTGCTCATGCGCTACACACACACACACACACACACATATATACACACACGTGCAAACACACATACCTGTATTGCCTGCAGTAAAACAAAGAAGGAAAAAAGGTTGTTGTTTGAACTTACTCATTGTATGTCACATTGATATATATATATATATCAATACATACAATGACATATGTATACATTTGATCCTTCAGATGACTATAAACCGAGGCCCCGTGTGCGAACGCACGCAGAACATCTTGCGCACACATTAAATCCTGTTCTGCTTTTCGTAAGAGTAGGCCATTGTGTGCCTGTGGGAACAGATGACATTTACAAAAACTGCATACACACGGGGACTGGATGTAAAAAAGCACAAGACTGCTTATCCCATTATCCTCAATATAAAAGAATTAAAAAAAAAAAAGATTTATGTACACACACACACACACACACACACACACACACACACACACACACACACACACACACACACAACACACACAGGGGTACACATTCACACCTGTGTACACTTTTTATAGACTTATTTTTAATCTTGAACATTAATGAAAACTCTCCTGGGAGCAGACTTGTTAACTAGACACCATGGTTCAGGTCTGTAAATTGTTTTCCAGAGTAGAGTGCATCAAATATCCATGAATAGTACTGTTCTTTGTTATTAATGCTGTGATGTTTAGGATTCAAGTATCAGAAGACATAACAGATAAAAATTCTTTTTTCAGTTTCTTCATTCTCTGAGTCTGAGTCAGTGTATTCATTGCACACTTTGTGTGTCAGAAAGTGAAAATAGAATGGAGCGACATAAGTCCCAGGTTGTTTTTCTGGTTGTTATTTTGTATGATTGATGTTGTTAATCTTGTGATAGTGTGTACAATATTATTGTTTGTGAATTGTGGTTGATTATTCAATTTATTGAAGCTAATAATCATACTCTTTCATCTCTGTCTGGTGAACAAGTTTTGCCTCAACTAAATTTAATGTAATGGAAAAAAAATTAATGTAGGCCTAATGGAAGTTTGCCAGATGAAGTGAACAAAAGGCTTATAGTTATACGCTAATCATTATCTGTCAGAACCTTTTTTTTTCTTTTCTTTCTGTCAGAACCTGTTAAGTAACTATTGCATTGTGGTAATATCATTAAATATGCATTTTCTAATCTTTTTCTTCCTTCTTTTTATAGTGTTGTTCTGGGCATCTGTCCAAAGCCAGTTTCATTCCAAAGCAATGGTTAAAGTTAGCTTAAATGCTTTGAAGTTTTGTGTAACGTGAGAAAGGAACCATGCGGTTATGTAACAAATCATCTCTCATCTCTGCAGCAACCTCTGAGCTGAGAAGCATGATCAGAACAATGGAGAGTGTGGCCTTTAAAAAACAGGCTGTATAAATTCATTTCATCAGAAACATTGGGAGAAATCCTGACTTGTAACTCAGCTAACTAAAAAAAACCTAGCTCACACAGTTGGGTGGTGTGACCTATTTTACAAGATTTTAGGCATTGCGCTCTTACTTCTTTCGCAAGGAATGAAATTATCTGCCACCACTCTAATCTTTCTTTGTCCTTGAAATACATTGGTTGGCTGTCTGATCGCATGATTATTTGATGCTCAAGGCAGTAGCCCTGATGATTGCCAGACGCCAACCCACTGGTTCTGTTCAAATGACCTCTTATAAGGATCAGCGTGTAACTGTAGTAATCCTGTTTGTAGTGCAAATTGTAATATTATAGAGAGGAGATAGATTGGCTCCCATCTCTGCAACAGCCATATGATATTATACACCCAGTAGTTTTATTACGTACGGGTCAGTATAGTCTATAGGTGTTCTTTTATTTGATTTGAAACCTGACTGTAACTTGTAAGGTTTGGTGTAAATGAAATTTTATAATCATCTGGATATGGTTATTTGTCTGCTCATGTGTGTGAAGTCAGTGCAGTATTCACCTTAAAAGAAATTGTTCTGGGCTCATGCTTGAAAACAGTATGTTGCTGATGACTTGAGTTTGTTTTGGTTTTTAGTCTGTCTTGTCTGCTGCATCAAAAGGATCAATACATTCGATCTATGCTGATAATATAACTTTATGTGGTTTTCTTATTAAAAGTACTAATAGACAAGGAATGAGACCCCCTCCCCCTTCTTTATGTAGTAAAAAGACCTGGCAATTTTATTCTTCAGATTTTGCAAGTGTCATGTATCAACTTGATATGGTTTTTGTGGTTGGTAGGGCTATAAACAATGTGATATGTTATGGTAAGTCAAGTGTGTCAACTATTTAACCATTAAAAAAAACGAAAAAAACCTGAAATTAAAATAACATTAGGCAAATAAATAAAAAAAATAATAATGCCATAGATGTACATTCCATTAGAAATTTTCTAAGGAAAAATAGTAGTACTAGTATTCATGATATTTTTATATAAGGGGACACCAGTATGAATATCGCATATATTTTCAAAAGCTTTTACAATTCTATTTTGATTGAAGATAATGTAGATAGTATTTCACACTGAAAGAGTATAGTCCTTAGTCCTGTTTTCTCAGGACCAAAGGCTAAACATAGAATTGCTGGGCTCCCCTGGGTGTGACTTTTTTTTTGAGAGGGGGGGGAGGTAGATACTTGTACAAAAATTATGGAATACATGGTTTTATTTTAAATCCTGGCTGATTCCAGATGTGATAGGTTTGCTTTTTATGAAGATAAATTTGTTGTGCTTATTGTTGATGTGTTATACATGTGTGCAATGTCTGTTTCACTGTTTTCAGTGTTGTATTATAAAGAGTTACTCTTAGTAGTAATAGTATGTCAGGGATGGAGACATCTCAGATAAGGTACAATAACATACAAAACCAAAACTTTTGCTCTTAAACAAAGCATTTACACTAATGTTTTTAATCCAGCAAATTACAATCAACTGTCAGTATTGTTTGCATGGTATTTTTGTCAGGTTTTGGCTAATTGTTAAGCCTTTTTTATGGCAAGGGAAGGTTTTTGCCCTTGTTGAACCATTTTGCATAAGAACAGTGAGTAGGACTAGGAGTATCAATGAGTTTAATTTAGTTGTTGTTTGTATGAAAGGATTGTTGAAATGAGTCTTTATGGTAACTAGTACTGTATATTCTCATTTCTGATATATTGGTAAGCCATTCTTAATGGTTTTATTCTGCTGCTTGTATGGTTTTTGTTTGCTTTTTGCTGTAGTATTCCGATAAGAGTAAAAATGAGCATGGGAGTGGAATCAGGGGGAAAATTTTAAACATACAGTGACTAATAATAGCATAAGCAAACATTTTTATGTGCTCAGTTTGCAGTAGTTTTTAGTCAATACCTTTTTTTGGAATTGGGTTTTAGTGGGTTTGGTTTGTGTGTTGTTATTATTTATTTATTCATTTATCTAAGTTTTCAGTTTAAGGATTTGTAAACAATACAGGTTTTAACTTTTTTATCTTCTCCAGTTTTTCTGTTTTGTTCTTCAATGCCCCTGCCTTTAAAAAAAAAAAAAAAAATTTTTTAAAAAGGAAGATAAAAAAAAAAAGAGATCAATTTCCCCCAGCATTCTATGTACCATTTGCTTTTCTTGAGAAAAGAGAGAGAAATAGGGATGCATTTGACATGAAATGTGATTGGAAAAACGAAGATCTTTGATAAAGTTTATGAGATGCAAGTTCTAATGCTTGGTAATTCATTTGATCACAACATTGCTGTATATTTCAGTACTGTCTATAGACTGTGTCAGTGGTTAACATTGTATTTATTCATTGTGTATGCATGTTATGTGAGTGTTGTGGGTGAAAGTGTAATTTGGAAGGAAATTACCTGGTTCATGATGATTGGTTGGACAGATTCCTATCGGAGCAATCATGTGGCACGAAGCCCGACGTCAAGAGCGTATGATACGCGGCCTAATGGTCGATTACAAAAAGAGAGCTGATCGTAGAAGAGAGTTCTATCAAAAAATAGTAAGTAGCTGTTTGTCATCTTGTGTGTAATGGTTTCTTTGGGGGGGTTGTCTTCCAACCTATTTTTGCCAGAAGAAGCTCTGTTGTAATCATGATATCAGAAAAAAGTGTTGTGACTGTCATTCATTTATCATTTCTGTTGTGATCGTTAAGTATTTAAAAAAAAAATTTTTAACATTCATATGGGTCAATATTTATTTTACCATGGAGCTTTTGTTTGATGAGGAACTGAAAAGACATTTGATCATTTTTTTGTTGGTGTTATCATTTGTTACCTTGGTAGAATTTTTGAACAAATGGGCCTAGTTACATTTTTGCAGTTATTATATTTTTCTGAATGTCTATATTCAGTTTCAAAGGTATTTGACATAAGGTACCAATAGTGAAGAAAACGAAACAAACCATGGACAAGTAAAGCCATCGTTTTAATTACAGGATGGTGAACTGGCTCTGTATGATTGCAGAAACTTGACCCGACACAGTTTCTAAGAGTGTATGGACGACCATACAAGATCAACTATGATCCTGCTGTGGCTACAGCGGCTGAGAGTCCTCAGAGCATGTGAGTTGTTCATTGTGAGCTTCAAGTGATCTTATGCCAAGTTTTCCAGATGTGGAAGTTGGGTGTGACTCATTTAGAGCTTTTAGAATATGAACTGCACAGTTTTTTTGAGAGCCTTCATAGTACATGAATTGGATATTGCAGTTTTGTTGAAACTCCAAGCCACAAGAAAATGGTATGCATCTGGTTTGATGTGGAAATTGACCTATAGACCTTAAATTGTCGAGTGGGAGCTTTCAGTTATCACTTACTTTTTCCAACTTTGATGTTGCCTACTATTTGCCTTCGGGCAAGCTTTTGCAGCATATTATTTATTTAATAGTTTGTAGATGTTGGTGTATTCTGTAACACACTTTCTGTACTGAGGTTTAGTTTTTTTCTGTTATATTTTGTTTATTTGGTGGTTAGAAAATGGGACACAGACAGGTAATCTGGCACCAGATGCATATCATAGGTTTATTCCTTCCTTCCCTTCTTTGTTGGCTCATACCACAGGGGATAATGCTTCAGTGCAACAACACAGAGGTCTGAAGATCTTTGCAGATATGAGTGATTTGACAGCCAAGTGTCTGCTCTGAGAGTCTTAACCATACCAGTTTAACTCTTACTGTACTTCATTTTCTAGTGAAAATTTTCAGTCTATGGTCAGCCTTAAACTTTTATTCAAAAGCACCAAGACAGAAATTTTGGCCATAGAAACATACTGGGATGAAGGTTATTTGCTGGGTGAAAGATGTGAGCACAACGCAGGAAGTAGGTAATGTAAGACTTACGTTTTGCAAGAATAATTCTTGACCATTATTGTTATGTTCTGTGTGACAGGATGCCTTGGCAGGGGGACACCAGCAACATGATTGACAGATTTGATGTGCGAGCTCATTTGGACATGATCCCTGATGTTCCCACCAACACTACTGTGCAGTGAGTGTCACTGTGCTTGGACTGACTTCAGTTTGTGTACATGTATACCTTTGTAATGTGATTTCGTGACTGCATGGCTGAAGAATGGACATGGTAACCTTGTTAAATGTGTGTTCATAATTTTGTAATCAAGTTAGTCAGGAATGGTGATCAACAACTCATTTCTGGAATGGTAAACCCACAGTTGTGTTATACTGGTCACATGAATTGATAGTTTAAGTATCCTGGTGAAAACTTTAACTAATGCAAGTGCGTGCACGCACTCATATATGCGCTCACTCATTCAGAAATTATCATCACTTACTCGGCTTTACTCCGCTAATCCCGAGACAAAACCTGAAAGCATGTATGTGAGTGTGATGATTGAAGGAATTATATGATTTGTAAAGCACATGAACTTTGTATAAAAACTGTGACACTCATGTGTTTGATGGGAGTGTAAGTGATTAGCAGTGATATTAGCAATGATACTGCAAAGACAGATTGTTCACCCCGAACTAAAGTGGTATTCTGCGTGTGATGGGCAGTTTGTCTAAAGATGAGGAGGAGGAAGAGAGGCAGTGCAGTTACGAACGCTACAGAACTCTGGTGGAGAATGAAGCTTCAGGCTGTGAGTGCTGCTTTGCCTGTTGCATTTTTTTCCTTCAGCCATTCTTGCTGTTATTTCCTGTCTTCATTTCAGTCCCTCTTTTTGCATCTTAAGTTTGTGTGTGTGTGTTCTCGTTTTTGCTTTTTGTAGTGTCTTACCTTATCCTGAAAATCAAAATGTGGCTACTTTGTGGAAGGTAAAAACGGTCCCATATATGCAAAATCTCATTGGTGAACTTCGGGGTTCTAGCTGGGGAACAAGATAAAAAAATTGGTCTCACTGTTTACTCTGTTTTTGTGTGGTTGGTCACCTTGCTTTCATCCCTTCCAGTCAGCATTTTGATACAAATCTCTCTGTACCTTTTTTACTGCCCTCTTTTTTTGTGTGTATCTATCTGTTTCACTAACCCTATCAGTGTCTTTGTTTTCTCTCTCTTTCCTGCTGTCTTCCATACTCCTTTCAGTTCTTTTTCTTTTGAACTTTCTCTGTTGATAGGTATATATGCATATTTGTATGTTACACGTGTTCCAGAACTAAGTTATGGTGCATGGTAGTATTTACTGTCATCCTGTTTGTTTTTGTTTTCCAGTGACAGAGGAGCAGTGTCTACATGAGATTTACATTGATGAACACTTTGGGCCCCAACTAGACCCGCAGAAGAAGAGAAGAAAAAGTAAGACTTGTAGCCAAAATCGCAGGATTGAGACTTGTTTATAAACTCAAGTAGAAACCATCTCCACCCTTTATCTCACTACACAACACACACACACACACACACACACACACACAACACACACACACACACACACACACACACACACACACACACAACATTATATATATATATACACAAACACACACTCATACCCACTCTACCCTACTCCTTCGACACACTTGACCCTTTGCCCCATCCTGTTTCAGTGATTTTGAATGTAAGATCTTAACCCCACCCCCCCACCCCCACCCCCACTCTTATGGTGAGGTGTGTGTGTATTTTTCTGAAAGAAGCTCATTTGGGGGGGAAAAAGAAGAAAAGTTTTGGCTGTGGCAGTAATCAAGTTAGTCACATACATGAGCTTAAATTCTTATTTTTGAAGGACGTTGTATTGATTAAAAAAATGTCCAGAACTGTCTTGAGGCAAAGTTATTTTTCCCATCTGTTGATTGTCTTCTTTTTTTCTCTCTCTTTTCCTCAGCTAGAGCTATGCGGCTCACTAATGTTGATATTTTTTGTTTGCAACCGTTTTACCCCCCATAAAGGTAGCACATTCTGACTTTGGGGATATATGCTGGGTATGTTTCTCTATCCATAATCCGTGAAACACTGATATAAATTACAGGATTTTTAACAGGCGTATTTGATCTTCTGCTGTGTATAATTATACATGCAGGAAATTACGGCACTGGCAGGTCTGCACTTCAAGTTGACCTGGGAGATGGTAAAAGTCCCCACGCTTAATTCACCAAATGCCACAGAGATTTGAACCCACAATTTCATGGATTCATGGTATTTAGAGTCAAACTGTCTGAACCACTCAGCCATAGCATCCGTCCTTTCGGTTGGTGAAATGAGGGTAGCTCTGAATAGTTTTTGTGCAGAACAGTGTTGTATGTGCAGGGGCAGTGATAAGAAGGCAGCCATTGGCTACACCTATGAAGACAGCACTCCAGCCACAGGTCTGGATGAGGAAGACGGCAGCAGTGATGAGAGCAGTGACACTGATGTGGAAACAGCTGATCTGGGTATGGGCCTGTAGAGGACCACATCAAACACCATAAATATATTCGCTTTGAAAATGCAGATCTCTTTGCGTATATTCAATTTTTATAAATGTGCAAAGTGATGCAACACTTCTGGGCAATGATCTCATGCTTTCTTTTATACAGTGTTTTGCTGTTTGGTTCAGCATAGATGAAGCAATAAAATGACCTCATTGGGCATTACTTCTTATGCCAACAAGTTGATAGGAATGCTACAGTGTTCCTGAAAGCATTCTACATGTGAATGGATTTTTTAAAAAGAAAACTTAAATGCTGTATAATGATATAATCAAGAACTAAAGCAACATAGCTTTGCACAATGTTTGAGTGTGTGTACACAGATGTTACTTTGGATGTGAACACGCTGACGTCCGAGCAGGAAGTAGAGATCAACAGCTTTGCCCACCAGTACGGCATGAAGGAGAAGGACTTTGTCAAGTGAGCCTTAATTCCGTACCTTGAGGGGGGGGAGGGGGGGGGGGATTTTTTGGTTGTGAGAAACTTTTCTGGCTGTTTCTTTTAACCAGTTACCATTCCTATCCTAGGTGTATTGAAATAGACTGAGAGTGCTGTGTGTTCTGTTTGTGCAGTTCATTTGTCACTGCTGTGAACTCTGTTAACTGAAGTTTGAATCCTATATTGGCTGTCCTGCTTTGCACCTTTTGTTCTGGGATTTGATATGCTCAAAACCCAAAGCATGGCAGGAACTAGAAATAGCCAGCTGTGTTCAGTTCTCTGTGTGTATTGTGTTTGTGTACGTTTTGTATAGCCTCCATTGCCTAGATCTTCTACTTCTGTTACTTTGTGTAGCTTTTGCTCAGAATTGGGTTTAATTTTTCTCCATACTCTGATGCCTGTTCATTTGCCCCCATGCTGTAGTGCCAGTTTATTTTACATCAGTTTTGTATTGTTTTGTTATTCAGCATGAAACTAGTTGAATTTGTTTGTGTTGTGCTTTGTGTTTAACTGTCAAAGCCCCATTACGGCCATAGCTGAGAGTAATGGCAGCCCCTGCTAGATTTTAATACAGCTGTACCCGGCCATTGGTCCTGACCACATGGACAGTACTTTTCCATCACACATATCTCATAGTTCTCTCACAAAGTGTCTGAAATTTGGTGGGGCAATGCAGAGAGAGTTTCAAAGGGTGCCAGTGATAATTTTAGACCACTAACGTGTGTATACTTGGGAGGGAAGGGAGAAAGCATAGCTAGCAATAGAAACACTTTTCGCTCAAAGTGTGCAGTGGAAAAAAGACGTCTTCTTTGGTAGCAGATGATTCATCTAATAAACTAGACAAGAAATGGAATGTATTTGTATCGGAAGTAGAAAATTTTGAATGATAAATGTTAAGTGAGACAGTTAAAAGCTGAGGGGAGTTACCATAAAATAAATAAAATAAATGATAGAAAATAAATGAATAAATTGATAGCTTGTCATGCACACACAATTGTCTCATGAGTAAACTAAGTCAGATGGGAGTAGAAAAACTTCTTGAAGAATTCAAAATCTATAAGCAGTTTAGCTCTGTAGAATTCATCACAAGAGGGTTAAAAAACAAGTATGGCAGTAGTATGTTTAAAATATATAAGGACTATTAGTTGTGCTGTTTACCAATAGGTTGATGGCTGTGTTTCAGTTTACTTCGCCGAGACAAAGAGGAGTTGGAAGCCCTAAAGTATGCCAAGCAGATGGAGGAGGAGAAGGCCCAGTTCTCGGTGGGTGGTGCCATTTCTTTATACCCATTTTATCTCTGATTTCTTGTCAGCTGTTCCCATCCTGTCTGCTTTTGACACCTTGTCACCAGCTTTTTATTCATCCTTTCTGCAGCTGTCAGACTTTCTGACTTTCCCTTTCTCCCAGTCATGTCTCTTTTGGCTTACCGATTTGCAATTGGATAGAGTTATTGATTGCAAAGTGTGATTTTTAAAAAAAAGAAGATTTTTTTCAGGGCCGGAAATCCAGACGGGAGAGAAGAGCCTTCAAAGAAAAGCAACTGCAAGGACGACGACTGAGCCCACCAAGGTAATGTCTCTTGTTCTTACCCAGAAAGGGCAAGAGGGGTGAAGGTGTAGTGAGTTGGCATTTAATAGTATCTCATGTTTGCAAGTTTACAATTTATGCACATTTTATAATGGCGAGTTTTTGCCTCTCACGACTGTGGTTACTAGTTTGATTCTGTGTGGGGTCCATTAAAGCTGTTTTAAATTGCTTGGATTTGAATGATTTTGGGATCACATTTTATGAAACTGTTTACCATATTTTACATTGTTTAGATTAGATTCAGTTTACATTAGGTTCACTTTATGAACATATTTGATATGAAGTCTGGGACTACAGAAGAATCAAATGTAAGTTATAATGTGTGATCAAGAAAAAACTATGTAAATCAGTTCAGATTGTGTCGGACATTAGCTATTTTTCAATGCCACTGTATAGGTTTTCATATTCTGGAGGAATTATTTTGTATGGTTTAGGTCACAAAATTAAGCCAATAGTTCACTTGCTATACAGATTTGGTGTTGATGTGAAGGGACGTGTTTGGCATGTTTTTGCTGAATATTGAGTGACTGGTACTGAGCAGTTGAGTTTGATGATTATGAAGTAACCTGTGTATCTTTCTGAAACTTAGGCCTGTGATCATAGGTGTGCATCCTGACCCAGCATTGCACATTGGTTTTGTTGTCCAGAATGTCCTTACCTGTTGTCAGGTAGATGGGGCTTTTACAGTATAGTGGCTGTTCCTGGATGTAGCTGTGCAGGAAACTTCATCTTTTCTGTCAGGCTGTCTTTTTTCTTGCTCATCTGCTTTATCACTTATGCGATTTATATTTTGGTTGAAATTTCTTGTTATGGGTTTAAAAACCAGTCCTGTTCTTACATCCTTTGTGGGCATTTTTGTATAAGATGTGCTTATTACTGTGTTCAACTAATATATATTATTTTCTGTGGATTTATATTTGTTGGGGGGGTTTGCCTATGAGGAATAACTTGACACAGTAAAAATTTTACAGGACATTGTTAACCCTTTGCTTGGCACAGCAAAATCATTTGTCACCTTCCTGCCGGGCAGAGAAAATGGAGGTGGATGGCTTGTGAGTGGGTGTATGTATTTAACATGCAATAACTCTACAATGGTCAGGTGGATTTTGATGAAATAAAAACAGCAAGATGCAGAAATGAATAAAGAAATTGCCAATACCCAATTTTTGTCATTATTTTTATTTTCTTCTAGAATTATAATGCATAAACACACAAAGTCATTGATTGGTTTGCGTGTGTTACAGTTAGCGTTGCAATAACTTTAGAATGCGTGCATGGATTTTGATTAAATAAAAAACTAAAACATTAAGAAACAATTATAGAAAAGATATTTTCAACCTACTGTTGTTGGTTTTATAGTTTTTTTGATAAATGGTGCACGAACACATCGAACATTCCGACGACCGCCATTTTTGTTTACCGATGATCGCGATCAGCTTAACGTTTAAGTTTGAGCCGCTACCGTATCAAAATCCCGAATAGCAACCAAATAACAAAATATATCAAGTTCTGAACCATTGCCGAACTTGAAATCCGCGATAATTTCCCCAAATCTAAGAGTAGAATTCAAAACGCGTATCGGCCGTGTTAGATTTGACAATCGATTTTCGTCTCGAACTTCGCCGTAGTCAAAGTCGTCTCTCTCACTTCAGTCAACAAACTCAGAAGTGCACACACTACTAGGATCGATTACATTGATATTTGAGCCTAGATACACATCTCACAGCGTCATATTTTCGGCATGGAAGCTGTAAAAACGATCGTACATGTCGGGTTCGAAGATAGCATCCATCTTGGAAAAATTTGCGATTTTTTTCCTCCAAAACTTGCAACAAACTCACTCCAATCGCCGCCATTTGTAATAAACATGCGGAAGTCTCGTGGCTTCTATATTCACGAGATTTGAAGCGAGATTGGCGGGAATTTCGAATGTATGATCGCTCTAAAGTGACGGTCATGTCGCCAGGCGCTTTGGGGCGTTTTGCCCAAGGACAGGGTCGGGCGCTTTGGGGCGTTGTGCCAAGCAAAGGGTTAAATTGTAACAGCACATGTAACAAAACATTGTAACTGTGTTTCAGGGCATGGATGCAGTATTAAATCACAGCTGTTACAATATGTATAACTGTAGTTTGAGACATGGTCATAATGTAACAGGACAAAGCAACTGTGTTACAAGATGTGGTAACAAGGATATAGTGACATTACATGAGACTGACAGAACATTAAATAGTGTTAAATAACATGGTAACTGTTACAGGACATACTGTTTGAAGTTAGCAGTCAAGTGTAGGATGGGACAATGATGTAACAGGACATGGTAGAGATGTTACAGGACTTAATAATGTGAGGACACAGAAATGTTGTGAATGTTGCAGACAAGACATGGAAACAATGTTAGGGGATGTGTTGACGGAAATAACTGTTGCTTCCTCACAGGAAATATTGTCATCACTTTCTCCACTCAAAATGGTGGTTGTGACTTTCTCCCCCAAAATAATCACAACCCCTCCCCCCCAAAATGGTGATCATGACTTTCTCCCCCAAAATGGTGATCATGACTTTTCTCACAGGAAACAATGAACATGACAGAATTGGAAATGGTGCTGTGACTGTTACAGGGTATCATGGTAACTGTTGCTGAACATGGTGATTGGTTGTTTTTGTTTTTACTTTTGTTACTAGATTTGGTAACAGCTATAATTCATAGTAACTGCAGCAAGGAAATGGAGCGATTGGCTGAGATTTAGATCATACATTGATCATTCATGATAACAGGAATGTAGTACAGAGTAAGTATTGCTGTAAGTTAAAGGTGTTACAAACACATAGTTAATGTGTTACAGAGTACAGTAGATTTGTGACATGGTAGTGATTACACAAGCTATTGCTGTCAGGCTTCTGCAGTGTTGTTTAAAGAAAAGTGTTTGGTGAACATGATAAAAGAAAGCTTTATGGAATATTATCAGATAAAAAGAAAACATGCAATTTGTGTTATGCAAAACCAGGCAGAGCATTAAGCAGTGGTGGACAGATTCTTTTGAATGTCATTTATTCTTTTTTGGACAGTCCAGATCTTATCTGAAGCTGTGGAGGCTCTTGATTTGGCAGAACATCGGCAAAGAGGAAAAATACACACCACTGCAGGAATTGTATATGTTTGGATTTAAAAACAACAAAAACACCTTGTGCGTTGATATTCGATATTTAAAAGAAAAGTAATTGTCTTTGTAGAAAGAACAAGACAAATATGAAAATGTAAAAACTGGAAAGTTTTGATTAGTTTAGCAACATAAAAAGCCAAGGTTGTTAGGATCATTCTCATGATTGAATAACTTGTTGCTAAAGTCTTATGCTGACTCAAATGAGGGGGTGGAACATAAGTTCCTGAAACAAAGAGAGTTGCTTTTTTTCAACCCTTCATTTAAGCTGGATAAAAAGTCTAGGAGACAGCTCGAGATTTTTCTGACTTTTCCAAAACTAGCAGGGTTAGCAAAGTGTTAAGTTCTTTGATCATGTGAATGTTTGTTGACTTATTTCATTGCTTGTGTTGCAGCTATGCAGCCCGAAGCAGCCCCAAGTATGAGCCCTACAAGAGGTGAGTTAGAGTTTGTGTGTGTGAGTTGGAATCTGCCGCTAGGTGTGTACAGTACTGGGAGGAATAACAGGAAAGCATAAAATTCCACAGATGCGCACACAACACACAACTTACAGACTCGCGCGCACACACACGTTTGTGCAAGTGTGCACACTGGCCTGAAAAGGCGTTCATAAACACACTGTCAGGTTACGTTTCACAAGATGACATGTGATTGTTGCTTTCCTGTCTCAGAAACTAATAAGTACTATGATCACAAATTTGCCTGGATGCAATGTATCAATTGAAATTGACCGAGAGTTACAATTATAAGACTTTGATTTATACTGTATTTTTATTTTGACAAAATGCTTTGTGAGATCACTGTCAGATTGACGTTTCTGTAATTATATATTGTACATTAATTTTGCCAAGAATGCAGACTTTCTCTAAAAATAAATTTTTGTTTTAAACACGTTTTAATTGGAAGAGCATCAAAACAATTCAAATAGTACATCTTCTTGAATAACAAGAAGCTTAGAGCTTATATTTTTTGGAATGGTGGGAATGTTGATTTAGATTTTCAGATATGTGTATTTAGGCGTGGTGAACAAAATGGGGTTTTATGTCTACAGAGGAGGATCATCGTCGAGGTCACGGTCCAGGTCACCAGAGGAAGTTGGCCAGGTCAAGTTCATCACCAGTTTTGGTGCCGACAGCGACGAGGAGGGAGGACCTGTAGTGGGCCCCTCCCTCCCTCCTCCTTCCACCAAATCTGATCGTTCCTCACGCAATGATTCTCACAGTGACAAAATGCGGCAGCAATCATGGTCGGTGTCCATGTCTTCCCTCTCTTAGTGCATTGCGCTCACAGCTCTAGACATCCATCCGTCCCCCAACCACAGCCAGCTGCTTGCAACCAGTCAGCACTGGTCATTGCTGGCCTCCCAGAGGCCCAAGACCTAAGTCATAGTGCTGGCTGTCTATTGTTAGTGCACCAGGAGTGTGTGCCTGTGTAATGCCCCCTCAGAGTCCTGCAGAATTATGTATGGAAGTGATAGAATTTAGTTCAGTTTTGTCTTGGTGCTTGTTTGCAGGTGTTATAGAGAGGAGTGGTCTACATTGTCCTCTTATCATTTGAATGTTGAAATAGGTCAGGGAGCAAGAAGATGAACAATAGATTTTTCCCTAAAAGTTTTTTGTTTTTAAGAAAAAAACACACAAAAACTGTTGTTTGAAGAAAAGGTAGGTCATGGTTTGCACAGTCCTTGAAGGTCCTTAAAGGTTTTGAGAGTGGAAGTGTACAAGGTCTTGTAGGTTCTGGAACTGGCATAAAGGTGCTTATCTTTCGAAAATTGATCCTTGGTTCAGCTCTGCAGGTCCATGCAAGAGCTTGTTTTCATTCAGAAATGCACTATTTATTTATTCTTTCATATCAAGGTTAATGGAATATGCACTCAAGTGCTTTTTTGCATCCAGTCCCTAATGCATGCAGTTTTGTGAATCTTGTCATCTGTTCCCACCGGCACATAGTAGCCTACTCTTTTGAAAAGCGGAACAGGATTTAACGTGTGTGCAAGATGTTCTGCATGCA
Organism: Stramonita haemastoma; assembly: GCA_030674155.1. NCBI lineage: Eukaryota > Metazoa > Mollusca > Gastropoda > Neogastropoda > Muricidae > Stramonita > Stramonita haemastoma. Next base: position 28,039,479 of record CM060324.1, on the reverse strand, counting down.
TTCATACATGGGTTCTCAGTTTATTGTCTTATCAGAAGGACTTATGGAGAGAGTGGATTCAGCACTGATGTTCACTCTAGTGGAAAAATCCCCTCTAAAGGGAATCAAACCCGGGTCGTCAAAATTCAAGCACAATGTTCTGACTACTAGGTTATCCCATCCCCTAGGCTAAGAGAGAAAAGCTTTCGAATTTCATGGACACTGATTGCACTGTCAGTTTTGTTGTGAAAGTTGAAAGAGGGGCTGATTCCTACTCAGGAAGAACTTGACTCAAGCTGTACTATGACTAAGAATATTATAGCACTAAGAAGAGTTAGAAGTAATCACATCACTTATATTATGATGCAAATAGTAGGAATGATAATAAACTCTTGAAATCTTTTATGCATTCACATGTTACTGAAGCAACGCTTCAAAGTAATCAAGATTTTTCTGTTCATTTTGGAAAAAAAATCAATCTTTTAGCTGCAGTTAGCGCCATAGAGGTACTACCACACCATGCCAAGGATGGAGCAGCAAAAAGTATGTGTATCCTTAACAAGGCAGAGCTTATTGTGTAACTGAAGTAGCCACTGGGATGGACTAGGGTCTGAATTGGCCAGAATGAATACATAGAGACATCTTTCGTCATGCTGAAAGTATCCAAAACAAATGCAAAAGAGTTACTAGAGGTCCAAAATCAGTAATAAACACAGTGATGTTTTGTTTTGTAAAGAGAATGAGGACTGAATCAAAATTGTTTCAGTAATTGTATTGATGGTCCATAGAGGGCCCTTGAAAAGTCTTCAGAGAATCCTTGAAAGGCCTTTTTAAAGTCCTTGATTCTCAGTACAGGAGAAATGTGTGAACCTTCAAAGCCAGTAAGAAATTCTGATTCTGGACTTTGGGGGGGGGGGGGGGGGGGGGGGGTAATTATTCAAGCCCGGCAAATCCCGGATTGGGACTAAGAGGGTTAAATAGAACTTTGTGTTATTATATCAGCTTCATTAAATAGAAAATGCCAGTTTGGTAAAACCAGTCATTTGTACCATCATGATATCAAACTTTTTCTGAAGGAGGCATTATCTTCATTGGTTAGGTAATTCTTTTGGTGTTCAGCGACATGGGAACATTTCTGCAACATGGCCACTGTAGCATTCAACAAGCATTGTAATTATCAGAGGCACTAATATTGAATGCTGTATTAAGAAATAAACCCTCTTAATAGTCACCTGGAAAACTGGAAGTGGATAAATGGCCATCCCTACACACCCAGCCAAACAGAATGTTTGCCAGCAATAACAGATGTGTCTGTTGTTATTCGACAATGATAAAGACTCATTGCAGTTTTAACTGTTGTCAGACAACTGGTCAGTTATCAGTAGGTAGTAGGGGTAACAATGCTGAGATGCTAGTAGAGCTGTCAATCCAGTTCCCAGTGGAATTTGTTTTCATTGATTGTGCTTCACCTTTCTCACCTGCTCACCAAAAAGTTACCCCACTGCACAAATGAAACACAAGAAAGTTTTTACAGTCACACATAGCTGCTGTATCAATATCCATGAAACATTCTGTTGGCAGTCAACAGCTGTTCAGAAATGTAGTTTGTGCATCATGGTGGAGTATCAAGCAAAGTACTGTGTTAGAACTGAAAGATTATAAAAACAGTATCCCATGTTTTATGATAATGAAATTTTTTTTTTTTAAAGAAAGAACAACATTATTAAGAACTTTCAGAGTCCATCAGAATCAGTTCATAGAGCAATGTCAATGTACATGACGTGAGTCAAGTTTTATTCTGTAGTCAATCATGTTTCATCATCACATTATCTTTGGAAGTTTTCAAGGAAATATAGGAAAGAGGTAAAATCCCCAAAGTTGGGATATGGCTATCTACCTGATGAGGTACTTGAAAACAGCCATACATGCAAACTTCTTGTCCAGTGTGTACTTGCTATCTCACAGTGTTCCCAGGTGTGATGGGTGAATGAGTGCATATTCTGAGTGACCACTAGGGTATTATGCTGGGAATACCCAACAACACCACATTTATTTAGCTGGGATATCAACAAGTCTTGGTAGTACCCCATGAGTAAGATTCGTTATATTGAACAGCCAGTCTACATGGATGCATCAAGTGACATCTATTATCAAAGAGTTGTTGCATTTAGCACCTGTCATTTAAGATTAACTGTTTTGAACAAGCTCTTTATAGATGCATCAAGTACCAGCCATCATTAAAGATTCATTGTATTAAGCAATCTAACTATATAGATCCCTCAAGTTACTTCCATCATTTAAACATGTATTGCATTGAGCAGTCCATCTGCATTGATCCCTCAAGTTCCATCCATTATGAAGATTATTGCAACTGTGTATAGTCTCAAGTTCCATCCATTATGAGATTTCTGAGCAATCTGTCTGTGTAGATCCATTAAGTTCCATCCTCTAATTTAGGTTCATTGCACTGAACAGTCAGTCTGCACAGATCCATCAAGTTCCATCCTTCATTGAAGATTCCTGCATTGAGCAGTCTGTTTACATAGATCCCTCAAGTTCCATCCATTATTTAATATTCATTGCATTGAGCAGTCTGTCTATATAGATCCCTCAAGATCCATCCACTCCAGCATTAAAGATTCATTGCATTGAGCAATCTGTCTACATATATCCACTAAATTCCATCCATCATTTAAGATTCACTGCATTGAAGGATCTTTGAATGTAGACACATCAAGACCCTTTATGATTTAAGGTGGTGATATCCTTCCTGTCAGCTTTTTTTTTCCAGCAGTAACCAAAATGTTCAGAGCAAAATGTTTGTGTGTTACAGGAAGCATAAAAGCCGGCCCACCAACCTGAGGGACAGAAGGGACCGTTCAAGGTCTCGGTCAAGATCAAGATCACCAGGGAGGTCATTCCAAAGACGGAGTGACAACAGAGGACAGTACAGGCGAGACCGGAGGTCACGATCCAGATCCTATGAGCGCCAGTCTGCGGATTACAGAGACCGCCCTGCAGATTACAGAGACCGCCCTGCAGATTACAGAGGCCGACCTCCAGATTACAGAGACCGCCCTTCAGATTACAGAGACCGACCACCTGACTACAGAGACCGACCACCTGACTACAGAGACCGACCACCTGACTACAGAGACCGACGTGGCAGGTATAGAGACTGGCCCAGAATGGGGCGATTTGACCAAGATCGCTATAATCGAGACCGCTACGACCGTGATCGCTATGACAGAGATCGCTTTTCTTCATGGGGACCACACCACCAGGATAGAGAAAGAAACCGGTCAAGGTCTCGGGGATACCGGAGGTCAAGGTCTCGGAGTCGAGTGTCCCGGTCTGTGAGCAAGTCGAGGTCTCGCTCCAACAGCAGGAGTTCATCCCGGTCATCATCTAGGTCTAAGTCCAGGTCCAAATCCAAGAGCCGTGTTTCACCAACCAAATCTCACAGCAAGGAAAAGTATGTGGGTCTTTATGCTGCTCAGTTGTCTTGTGTTGCTTTAGATGTAGATATGGTGCTGGCGTTGTTGGGTGTTCCCCAGCTCTGGGGTTACCTGGAATATGCACTATCTCATTCCTCTCACTTAGAAGTCACTGTGAGATCATAAGTACGGACTGGGTGAGAAGTTTGCGTGCTGTTTTCAAGTACCTTGCCAAATAGGCAGCCATGCTCCAATTGCAAAGGGTTATGTGTATATATTTATATATGATATTGAATCTCTGATTTCTGTTATTTGTTGATCTATTTGGTAAATCAACTGAAGTATACATGCTTCCAAATAGTTGTACTCTTTTTTTGTTTTAAACAAGTGCCTTCATAATTAAGCTGCACTTTTGTGTTTCCAGATCTAGAAACGTTATAAGACAACTGTGAGACTCTGAAAAAGTGCTATCTTAATTTAACCCTCTTAGTCCCGAACTGGGATCTGCTGGGATTGAATAATTGCCCCCCCTAACCCCCAAACCAGGATTTGCCAGGATTTACACGCAGTAGATTTCCATCATGCTGTGACCATTTCTATCAGGCTAGAAGTGCAAATCCTGTTGAGAGTCTGGAAGTAATTATAGCTGCTGGTATGTACTTAGAAGGAGGAAAAGGCCAGCGAGCATGTGTGCCTGACCTGATTTCGTGATGGAATGCAAAATCTAGGGGCAATTTGTGTTCAAAGAATCGAATACAAGAGGGTTAATGCCAGTCTACCCAGCATCTAATTCTGTCCCCCCCAAAGTTATTCATTGCATATTGTCACTAACATTGTTGATGTTTTAACTCGAGAAAAGTGATAAAGCTGCGTGGTTTTTCTTTCATATTTTGGGGTACCCTTTTTGGGGAAGTTGTTGCCGGTTTTGTAAAATTGACACCAGATAGTCCGAAAGATCCATCAAGTTCACACGATGGTGTGAGTGATGTATTAGGCCCAACAGATGAAGTCATGCATGTGTTTTTTCTGGTCCTGCGAATAATGCATGAAATAAGTTAACAACTTGCAGGTGATATGGTAAGTCTGGTGTTTGACACACTCATGCACATTTGCTTACACCTGCACATTCGCCATATTTTACAAGAGTCAAGAACAGGTGAGTGATATGGAAACCAGTGTCTGGCTGAGTTGTATAATGTTGATCAGAGTGTGATGTGTGGAACATGACAGGTCCAAGTCTGGCAGTCCCCAGCAGCCCCCAGTGGTGGTGAAGCGTTATCGCCGCGACAGTTTGTCATCGGAATCCAGCGTCTCTGAAGGCGATGATGATGCCCCCTCCACCTCCGCTTTCAAGAAGGACGGTGCCTCTGTGTCCAGAAATAATAAGTAAGTCTGGCGGTGTGTGGGGTTACACTTCCTCCTGCGCAAGAGTGAATGTTACGTTGTGCTTTCTCAATCCTTTTGTTTTTTATTTTTACATCTTCTGTCTGGGTATTTCAACACCACCAGTTAGTTTAGCTGTTTTTATGTACTCTGCAATACATTCTAAGGGCCTTTTTTAGCATACTGCAATTGAATTTTCCTGTAAATTCAATTTTGGAAAAATTAAGAAGTTCATAGAACTCATCAGAGAAAAATGGCAAACCCTGGTGGCATTAGCAGCTCTTACCAATGACAGCAGCAATGTTGAATTAAGTTTGCAGTTGAATTGAAGTCTTTTTTCCCCCTCACACTTGCAATGACAATAGCATAATGCTGCATGTCCTCCCATTTGCCAAAAAGTTTCTTGGCCATTGAGGTGGGGTCAGGACAGAAACTTTAGGAGAGCTTCAAGCAGTGGGCAGGACTGCAGCATGTGCTTTGTAGTCTGGTTGCCAGTCTTGCAAGGTTGCTATTCTGTGTGGCCAATGCAGGGTTTCATCTGCATATGGTAGCTAAGGTAGCTGTGGCCTGGCCTGGCCTGAGCCTGAATATACAGACCTGCTCCTGTGCAAATGTAAGCAAGAGTGGAAAGAATGGTGGCAATAAGATATTGTTTTTCTGTTGGTCTTTCAGAGGGTACAGAAGAATTGTTTGTGTGTGTGCAGGTCTGGAGGTGCAGGCAGCTCTTTACTGGGTAACTCTGGAGGACAGACTAAAGTCAGTAAGAGCCTGTCTTTTGAACCCCTGCATCATCACCTTCATTCATGGCACTGCCACATGTCTCTCTCACACACACACACACACACACACACACACACACACACACACACACACACACCACACAAAACACACACAATGTGCTCTCTCACTTACAACTTGTGTGTGTGTATATATATATATGCACACACTCGCTCTCACTTGCTCACTCACTCTTGCACCCACACACATGCACACATGCGCACACACACACACACATATATACATGCACATACACACCATTTCCACCATTTATTGTTTTGTTTTGTTTTTTGGTGACTCAGCTTCTGTGATATTCCTGTCCTGCTGTTCCCACGCTACTCATCTCAATCTCCCGCCACAGCCATTCCCAGATTATTTATGCAGACCTGTGCACCTTCCGTATTTGTTCCGGAAAAAGTTGGAAAATACGGAAATACGATTTTATTAATCAAAATCCGATTTTTGTCAACGAAAAATCCGGAAATCGAAAACGTCGTCTTCTATCGTTCAGCGATGCTGTTCATCTCGCGTTACGTCGTCTCCTAGGCCCTATCGTTCAGTTACTTATCACCCCTGATGACGCATGCGCACAACAGTATCTTCAAAACAAAATGGCGGAAAGTGGGGTAAACTTTCGCCGAGAAACAGACCAAACTGATACACTTATAAGCAAAGAAAGATGCGGAGTGAATGCAAAATGACGCTAACAGGCCAGGATGGGGCTAAAAGAGGTACAGTTGCGGATATAGATGCATATGCAGCAAAATTGGCTGTTCGTTTTGCCGAGTAAGGTTTGAAACCTGCGCTACGTCTCTCGCATCAGGCTACTCGCTAGTGAAAGTTGAACTTTCATTCGCAAGTGGTGTCGAAAATTGGAATGTAGTCGGAACATAGCAAACCACGGCTCTTCATTTATAGAAGCGCTGATTTCTTGGAAAATCATGGAACAGTAAAATTTCTTGCATCTTCGAAAAATCAGTTGATCGTTAAAACGGCAAAGTGACTTGTTCTGAAGTTACATCAAGACTCGCTCTGAAGTTATATCGCACTGAACACGGCTTCCGCTCTGGTGCTGTACTGGACAGCAGCAGAGCACACACATACACAGCACTTGTTTTCAGGCCTTGCAAATTGTCATGGTGAGTCCACTCCGAAATCAGATTAAAAATAAAATGAGAAAGGCATAGGATCTTCTTAAATCTTCACCAGAGAGAGTATTGATCTCTCCTCTCTCTCTCTCTCCTCTCTCTCTCTCTCTCTCTCTCTCTCTCTCTCTCTCTCTCTCTCTCTCTCTCCACGTTCTTCATTAACCATCACAGTGGTACACACAAACTTATATTACCGCTACCCAGAATAGATATTTTTAAAACAAGTTTGACATACTCTGGTGGTTCTTTATGGAAGGTCTGAGTCTCTCTCTCTCTCTCTCTCTCTCACACACACACACACACACACACACACACACACACACACACAACCACACACACACACACACACATGCCTCCACATTGCACAAAATGGTGCCTGGAGAGGCCTCCAAACTGCCTTTAAAATGAGAAAAATCGTTTTCGGCCGGGGGGCTTTGCCCCCCTGGGCCCCAGCGGGGCTTTGCCCCTGCACCCCACCGGGGCCTAAGCAGCCCCTGGACCCTGGCTTAATTTCCTCTTTTTTTTTCTCTCCCAATTCTACGCTCTGTATATTACATCACTTATGAAGTCGTCACACCTGTCCACATTTGCTAGTTGATAAAAGAAAAAGCTTATGAGCTTTTGTACAATGGAAAGAAATTGGAAGGGGCATGAGCAAACAAATACAGATACAAAAAATAAATTAAAAAAAAGATGTTTATGCTTCATGTTGAAAAAGTGTGTCACAAACAAAAATGCGCAAAAATACTGAAACTCGGTGAAAAATACTGAAAATTGCCATGAAAATACTGAAATCAGTAGTAAGGGGGTGCACAGGTCTGTTTATGTCACATCCTCACCGTCGGAAGTCCACAGGGAACCCATCACCGGCAGCCTGCACTGCTGCTGGGTCACTTTGGTGGTGTTCAGTAGTGCCTGTTCTGAGGACACCACCTACTAAGCCCCTACTACGACAGTATTAGCTCAGTCACGGAGCCACACTGAGTGAGACACCCACCTGAGGTGGCGACCACCACAACATCCATCCAACGACCATCTCCCGTAAACCTATAACCCCAAAGGCCCTGACACAAATTAACTACAGATCAGAAGTGTATGGGGAAACCGTGACATAAAGTGGTACAAAATACAAAAATACAAAACCAAATCTGAGGTCGCCAAGAGACCAGAGCAATTGGAACCACCGAATAAGAAGCATTTTTGTTAAATTGCGGGATTAATCAGTGAAAATGAGGATGATGTAATGACGCTGCTATGGAAGTGCATGTGCTTTGAGACTACTTGACAGGTTTGTACTCTATGCTTACTATCATAATATATCTTGGCATCAACTGGGCCCCCAAGAGATACAGACACCTGCAGTGTTGGTCAGGTAATTTGAGCTACACTCTCAAACTCTGATCCACAAAGTGGATGAAGATCCCAGTCTTCCTACTGAGCCCACAGCACACTCACACTGGGTAGGAGCCAGTGGGAGTTTGAAAAATCCTTTTGACTCTTATGGGATTAGAACCTGCAAGCTTCCAGTCCATAACCCAAGGCGCTGACCACTTGCTTTCTCACGTTTGCCAATTTTTCATGACAGTTGTTGAAATAGGGCTCATACAAAGAGTTTATCACTCATGTTTCCACAGCAGAATTCATCGGATGACTTAAATTTCAGAGCTGTCACAGATTTGACATCTCTTTTGTGTCAAACAAGTTTAAAAAGAAAAGAATGAAGTATTCTTTACCAGCCTTATGGAAGGATCAGAAAATTTGTTTCAGTCCGTCATCAGACATTCACCACACGTTGCACACACGCAGCCAGCTTTCCAAATAAAGGATGTTATCAAAGATTTGATCAGGCCTGAAATTCCTATGATAGGGGATATAGTCACAACCACACAGCTTTCTTGAGAGGACTGAATTCAACAGAGTTGAGGAAGAACACATAAAAATTATGTTATCTTATGTATGTATTTGCATCAGTAAGTGTTTTGGAAGCCATGGCAACTGATTGGTACCCTTTTTTTCCTCACTCTGTGGCTCGACATTGGTACAAAAAGGCCAAACCTGGTGTCAGATTGCCATTTACATGATTTATGGCCTTTGATATACTGATTGTCATACACTGGTATCAATTAAAGTAGCTGACCAGTGCGGGGAATGGCAGCAGTGTTGGCCTATCCATGATACTCGGAGGTTCTGAGAATTTCATATTTGTTGTTCTCTGGGAATGCTGGTTGATCACTTGGTTGTGACCTGGAGAGGTTGCTTGCTGGTCACACCCTGATGACCTTGTTGTTGGGTGGTGATCCTTTCCTGCCTTAATAGGCTTTTTTCTGGATGTGATTACGTCATCATTTTGTCTGGATGTGTATGACATAATATGGCATAGACCAGATGTCCTTGGTTGTGATGTACTGTCGCATGGTCAGAATATTTGTGCTAAGTTGTGACCTGGACAGGCTGTTGTCCTTATGTCTTGACCTTCTTTTCTCACATTGTGAAAGAGTAGACATACCTTTGGCTAGATCACAGGCCGATTGTCTCTGAGTGTGGACAAGGTCAGATTGTTGTCCTAATCTTCATTTGGTCTGGTTGCTGGAAGTTTTGATGCAGTAAGGTATCTTAAAGTAGTGATGTAATGAGGCAACATTCCCTTCATATCATCTGAGGGGGGTGGTTGTCCAGAGTAGTAGTGAGTAATGATTGAGTAATGATTTTCAAAGCTATTGTTGGAAGATGCGGTGGTTTTTTCTGAGCTTACCAAATGAGATCCATGTCCAGAGTTGTCTAGCAAATGCAGTCTTTTAAGTTGGTGTAAAAATACAATGATTTTTGTGCATTTTTCAGAAGCTATTCACTCATCCTGCAAGAAGGGACTGGGCCTTTTTTTTTTTTTAAAGTGATCACTTGTTTTATGTTTCGTTCTGTATGCATGTTCATCATGATTATGGGGGAAAGATCACTTGGATATATAACCCCAACAGTAATTTGTGGGAGTAGGGGAGTCCTGTTTGAAAGGGCAGAATTCTGCAGTGTAGAGAGTCTGACAGGAAAAAAGCTTTAGGATGACACAGAGTTTCCCTTTTTCAGGGCAAGCTGACTCCACAGGAGCGACTGAAGCGGCGGATGCAAGCCCAGCTCAACAGGCAGTGTGAGTAGTGTAGATAATCTTGTAGCTTTTGTTGTGTTAGTGAGAGGAACTAACTGAGCCACAAGAGTAGGAATAGGAATCTTGCCACTTGAGTGTAAAAATCTGATCCCCAGTGGAGATGTCTGTTAGCAGTTAATTGCGAGAACATTGTTTCCATCTCTTAGAATTTCTGTTGTAGAAATGCTTCTTTCCATCACTTCTTTTAGGGTGGGGTGGGGGGAGCACGTGTTTCTTGTGAGCTGGTGTACCGTTCCTTGTTCAAAAGAAAAATACAAGATTTGCATTACAAGACAGCCTTTGTTTTAAGTTATTATTGCAAAAGTTTAGCTGAAGCTTCACACTAAAAACTGCAGAAAATTATAGAACAATTCATAAAACTGTCCCTCCATCTGGTTAGAAGGAAAGAAAGTGATGGATAAAAGAAGCCAGAAGTAGTGACTGATTTGGCTGTTCAGTCACTTCCATGTTGATTCTCTTTTTCAGGGCAGAATTTGGAGGATGTAGCTCCCTATCAAATGATGGCAGCTAGTGTTATCCATCTAATATAAAAAGGTGGTTTTAAAAGAAAAAGTGAAGAATTTACCTATGAATTTTCAGAATTAATGTGTCTGTGATAAGACATCAAGATCATTGAAAATTTTGGTTTACCTTGAACCCACAAGACTAATATAAATGCTATTATTTGTTTCTATCAGACGGCTCATGATGTATGAAGGATGGACTATGTGTTGCAGACAAGGCCGACAAGAAGGCTGAGAACAGCAAACTGACCAAAATAGAGCAGGAGAGAATAGTGAGTTGATTTGTGGATTTTCACTCTGTCGTCACATGCTTGCCTATTCTCAAATCAAACACAAATGCATGCGCTGGTGCACACAGACATAGATGCGCCTCTCTCTCTCTCTCTCTCTCTCTCTCTCTCTCTCTCTCTCTCTCTCTCTCTCTCTCTCTCTCTCTCTCTCTCTCTCTCTCTCTCTCTCTCTCACCATCACACACACACACACACTTTTATGAAAGTGCATACATGCACAGACACATCCACACAAAAATATATTTCTATAGCTGCTTTTGTGTTTGTTTAGGAATGCTTGTGTTTGGTCTACCCTATCTCTTTTTCACTTTTCCCCCTGCATATTGTGTCCCTGTGTGTTTAGAATTTTGTTGTTCATGTTTATGGATGTTTACATGCTTTCTGGAAGGCTTTTTTTGTTTTGTGAGGGCTGGGTGCAAAGCAGCCCTAGGAAATTGTTCACTCCTGTCCGTCTTTCCAAAAAAAATCCAGAAAAACAAAAAAAAAAAAAAGCTTTTGTTTTCTCACCTCTGTATGAATATATAAGAAGGGGAAGGAAATGGAGACAGTGTGACAGACAAGAAGTAGGTGAACTACGACAGGAACAGGGGTTTTATTTTATATCTGACTGCCATCTGCAGGACCGGGAGGAAGACCTTCGTAACAGAACAATGGAGATGCGTCGACGTGAGCGTGAGAAGCGACACAGAGAGATGGCAGAGTTGGAAAAGGAACAGGAGTTGAGGGGCAGCGACAGTGACTCTGATGATGACAAGCGTCACAGGGACAGTGACAGTGGCAGTTGTTCGCCCATGGATACCAAGTCCCACAGACGGTGAATTCTTTTTTACACATCAGTTGTGCAGTTGAACCTTGTAGTTTTGATATGAGAACAATTTTTGTGGAAGTCATTATCCTAAGGATGCTATCCCTAGATGGTAAACACTTTTGACATCTGTTCATGGATAGTGTGTGTACTTCCTGTGTAGTTCTGATATGTGAATAGCAGAGGTGGCAGTTACTCTCTTCTGGACACAAAGTCACCTAGATGGTAAACAAGTTTCAGACACCGGTTCACAATGATTTTTGTATAGTGTAGTTCTGGAATAGTATTGGAATAATGGTCATGGCAGTCAGTCTTTTATTTACACAGTCACCCATGTGTTGAGTACTTTCCACACATTGGTTCATGATAGTTGTTGATCCCTGTACTTCTGATACAGGAATAGTGATAGTGGCAGTTGTTTGGGACCTTTAAATCATTCAGACAGAAAATGGGTATAATTATATGGTAGTTTGTGATGGCGTGTACAGTTATTCTGGTTTCTGCCATAATGATATGTGATGACTGATTGCAGACTGTAATTCTTGTTTTCATTTTGATCAGTCCAAAATTCTTTTGTTTTCTTGTTGATGTAGACTTGTGTGTTTTTATTTACCAGTGTGATATCTTCAGGATTTTGCCGTGTACATCACACTTTTAGAGAAGCTTGTTTCTACATTGACATGTGAAAACATACATTGTGTACACACACACTTCACCTGTCTACTTTTGCGCGAGATACTTTTGTTTTTCTGGGCTTCAGATCCCAGGCATACTCATTTTTAGAAGTTTCTACATTTGACAAGAATTTGAATACAGGTTCGTAATATGATATAGGGTATGTAAACTGCTAGGTTCTCTTCTTTTTCTTTTTTTTTAACACTTGTTTGAATATATTTTGTGCAGGTCCAGATCCAGGTCCAGGTCTAGGTCCAGTTCTGGATCCAGATCTACTTCCTCAGAGCGTGTGGGGTTGGTGTCTTACTGATGATTGATCAACAGCAGGACACACATTTCAGTTACAAGGCCTTTTAAGTCCTTTGATTCAGTAAGTAGGTCCTTTTAAAATATCACCATGTCCTTTTAAATGCTGAAAAGTCCTTTTAAATCCTGTTGAATCAAGCAAAAGAGCATGACACATTGATATGGTACATCTATTTGAATTCGCAGAAATGTATGGAAAAATAAAACTTCTTTTAAAAAAAATTTTAATCAGAAAAAAAAAATGAAACCCAGAAAACTAGTCAATGAAGGGAATTAACTCTTCCATGCTGATTACTTCCCTTCACTGCTTTACATCATGAGTCATCTCTAGACTTAGGTACTTCAGCTGTATGTGCTGTCAGAGAGCAATGCTAACATAACAACCAGCAGGCCAACCAGCCTCTCTCTTTCTGTCTGTCTGTGGTTCTCTCTCTCTCTCTCTCTCTCTCTCTCTCTCTCTCTCTCTCTCTCTCTCTCTCTCTCTCTCTCTCTCTCTCTCTCTCTCTCTCTCACACACACACACACACACACTTTTTTTCTTCTTTTTTTATTTTTTATTATTCCACCACCACCAACTCCCCTCTCTTTCTCTCCTCTTCATTTCTCTGTCGGGGTGTATCTGTTCTTCTCTCTTTCCTTTTCTTTCTTCCTCTATCTGCCTAAGTGCACATTTGTTTAGATATGTGAATACTTTAATTACTTGGGTATGAAACCTCATTTGGGTTGAAGAAATGACTGGAAAAGTAATTATAGGAGAGCTTATTTCTGGGCAGAAATTGGTTAGTATGAAGAACTGAAGTTAGTTCAAAGAGGGGCATTTTTACAAGCTAGAATTGCTGAAAAACCTCCAGCTTCAGGGGGCACTGCCTCCTGACCCCCACAAGGGGATCTGCTCCTTGACCCCGCAAGGGGGCACTGCCCCCTGGACCCCCAAATCATTTCAGGAAAAAGTGCTTTTTCAGGAAAAAGTGATGCTGACAGTGATCGTCTAATGGCTAAAGTCATGTGGGCTTCAAAAGTTGTTGACTGCCATTACAGCTGTAGATCTTCTGAACAGTTTCACTGTATTTGAATGTTATGATCTTTAAAGATTCTACAAAATTGCAATGGTCTAGGTCCTTTTAGGCCGCGCTGTAGTCTAGTGGTTAGGGCGTTGGACTCGTAATCTAAAGGTTGCGGGTTCGATCCCAGCTTTTGGCTATGGCGTTGTGCCCTTGGAAAAGGCACTTTACGGCTATTTTCTCACCCCACCCAGGTGTAAAAGGGTACCAACCTTGTGTTGGGGGTTAACCCTGCGATAGACTGGCGTCCTATCCAGGGGGGGAGTCTATGACTCTCAGTCGCTTAACACCACAGAAACCGGATAAGCACCGGCCTGATGAGCCTTAGGCTCGGGACAGACTAGGTCCTTTTAATCTGACCTGGGGTCCTTTTAAGTCCTTTAACTCTCCTACTACCAAGTTCCGTTTCTCTTACTCACCACTGCATACCAAGTAATTTCAGCAGTGTCCATCAGTTTCACACCTACTGACTTTAAAAAAGCATAAAAAATCGAAATAAAGACAAATTTGCATTAAACTTTCTGTGCTTGTGTAGTTTTCAAGAAAGAAACATATTTCTTCATCTGACTCTTGTGTGACTTGTTGTTGTTGAATGGTGATGATGATGTGGTTGTTGTTGGCGACGGTGATTACTCAATATTTTTTTTTTTAATACGACTACTTCAAGCAGTAAGGAATCATTGATGAAGTAAATCAAACATGCATGCATGGAAAATAAATGAAAATGATCAGGTAATGCTAGAATAATATGCAAACACACTCACAAACAAACATACAGGCTGACGAACAAACAGCCATTGAAATCGGATCATGGTTAGTTCCAATTTTATTTTGCACTTCGTCAGTGAAAAACCGAGGGGGAAAAAAAGCCATTGTACATCTCACCAGTCACTAGCATCATTTTTTAAGTTTCTGGAGCCACTATTTTCACGTAATTTTTTCATTTTCAACCAGCAACAGTCACATGTTCCCCTCGGCAAGATCATTGTATACATCACTGCCATTGTCATCTTCATCACTCGAACTGTCCGTAAACACAGCACTTTGATTCCACTCTGCAACTCTTGCATCGTCTGTGCAGCTTCTAAGTCCATTTCAGTCCACACAAGTTCAGATTCCACTGTTTTATTCACAGAAAATCCTCCAAAAAGTTCGCTGTAGCTGTCGCCATCTTGATGCACTTCCCTCCAAAATTCGTCACTGGATGACATTGCCATAAAATCGCAAAAACCGGCACAAAAATCGATCCACCGAAGACAAAATTGCAAATGGCGCAGCTAACTCTATTTGGGAGCCACTGCGCATGCCCAAAGGGATAAAGGGTGTATGACCATGGTGTATAAATAGCGCAAAGGGAGACACTGGGTGTTCCCAGGTATTCGGCGGGCACACCCGCTTCGCGGACCAAGTATAAGCGGGCGGGTCAACCCGCCGCCGGTAGTAGGAGAGTTAAAAGGTCTTTTTTTTTGCTTCATGTCCTGCACCTGGGAATCCTGAGAATGGACTGATTGTTTTCATTTTACACAAAGATAAAATGTGCAAATCTCATCAGCATTACACGTTTTCTGACCTCAGAAAGGAAATGGACAACATTCTTAGTAGTTATTTTGTTGGTTGAAGAGGAAGAACTGGAGATGAAAATAAACAATGTTGATTGCTTTCAACCAATATTTGTAGCTTTTAAGAACTGTCGGGATACCTCAGAAGACCAGCTAGTAATTCTGTGTGATTATGTATAGATCCCACCCCCTACCCCTCTTTTTTTTTTTTTAAACTTTGGGTCAAAAAGATGAATTTGTACAACATAAATGCAAATCTGATCAGAGTAATCAAAGAGCTGTATAACAAGGCCACCAGTGCAGTGTACTACAACAGCAACATTGAAGAGCGGTTTCAAACAACAGTTGGAGTAAGGCAGGGCTGTCTACTCTCACCCTCTCTTTTCAACGTGTTCCTTGAGAGAATCATGGCTGATGCACTGGAACACCATAACGGATCAGTCAGCATTGGTGGCAGAATGATCACAAACCTCTGCTTCGCAGATGTCGTTGACAGACTAACAGGATCAGAAGAAGAGCTTGCCAGCCTAACAGAACACCTGAACAAGGCCTCTAAAACATATGGCATTGAACTCAGTGCAGAGAAGACCAAACTGATGACCAATAACGCCAAGGGCATCGCACTGATATCAGGGTCAATGACCAGAAGCTGGAAACAGTTCAAAGCTTCAAGTACTTTGGAGCTGTTATATCAGACACGGGGTCCAAACCAGAGGTAGTATGCAGGATTGCACAGACAATAACAGCACTGTCAAAACTGAACACCACCTGAAAAGAAAAATATTTCACTCAACTCCAAGATCAGACAAATGTGCTCCCTTGTCATATCCATATTCCTGTATACCTGTGAATTGTGGACCCTGATTTCTGATTTGGAGAGATGAGTACAGGTGGTAGAGATAAGATGCTTCCAGAGACTTCTTGGCATCTCCTACAGAGACCACATAAGCAATGAAAACATGCATAACAGAATCCAGCAAACCACCAGCCGCCATGGCGCAGTGGTTAGCGCCGTGGATTCTGGACTGGAAGGTCGCGGGTTCGAATCCCATAAGTCGTAGGGATTTTTTCGGGCTCCGGCCAGCTCCTACCCAGAGTGAGTGTGCTGTGGGCTCAGTGGGGAGACTGGGACCACACAGTCGAGCTTCATCCACTTTACGGATGTGAATTTGAGAGTGTTGCTCAAATTACCTGACCAACACTGCAGGTGTCTGTATCTCCCGGGCCTGGTTGACGCCGGGATATATTATGACAGTAAGCGTAGAGAACAACCCTGTCAAGTAGTCTCAAAGCGGATGCACCTCCACAGCAGCATCATTACATCATCATCATCATCATTGATCATCATGCAATAATAAAAATTGCCTCTGATTCGGTGGCCTCCGTTGCTCTGGTCTCATGGTGACCTCAGATTCGGTTTCCCCATACGCTTCTGTGCCTGTGGTGAATTTGTGTCAAAGCCTTTGGGGTTGGGGGTTCGTGGGGAGGCGGTCGTTGGAGGGACATTGTGGTGGTCGCCACCTTGGGTGGGTGACTCACTCAGTCTGGCTCCGCGACTGAGCTAATACTGTCGTTAGTAGGTGGTGTCCTGCGTATGTTAGCTCAGAACAGGCACCACTGAACACCACCAAAGTGACCCAGCAGAAGTGCAGGGCCCCTCTGGCTGGTGGCCCCGCGCGGCCTAATATTGATGAGCTCCCTGTGGACTCTCGACCCCGGGGGTGAGACAACGAATCTGGGTATGGCTATGGCGGGGAGATTGAAATGAGCGGCGGGGGAACGGCAGTACAGGAACGTCACAGAAGACGAGGCAGCAAAAAAAAAAAAAAAAAAAGAATCCAGCAAACCATTGGTCCCTACGAAAATCTTCTATCAATCATAAAGAAGCGTAAACTTAAATGGTACAGGCATGTAACAAGATCAAAAGGACTTACAAAAAAAATACTGCAAGCACTGTCCAAGAAGGGAGAAAAAGAGGCAGACCAAGGAAGAGATGAGAAGACAACATCAGCAAATGGACAGGCCTATAACTCAACCAAGTTTTGAGAAAGGCAGAACAGAGAGGAATGGAGGGAACTGGTAAAATTTTGAGAAAGGCAGAACAGAGAGGGAACTGGTTGTCAAGTCTTCAGGGATGCTCCCACGGTCACCAGACTAAGGGAGGGAAGGATAGATTAAAAAGATTAAGCAAACTGGTAATTTTTATGCTGGCATGATTCATTGCTGAAGAAGTATGTGTGTGTGTCAGGGATATATATGCTGGGTATGTTTATGTTTCTGTAACCCTCACAATGCTGACATGAATTACAGGATTTTTTATTGTGCATATTTGATCTTCTGATAATGCAGTGACCATCCTAGGTTGATCCTTATGGTTCATACTAGGAATGACAGTATAGTTATTTTTAAACCCTGCTTTAATCTGTATATATAGTTGCACAGTTTAAATCTGAGATTTACAAAATTGACAAGGTGACAGCCCCAATATGGCCTCTGTGGTTGGCTGGGCTATAAAAAAGATAGGATTAGATTCAAGTGATGCCAGCATTTGGTAGATTATGCTGATGTATCCAGTGTGGACTATTGTTAAGAAAAACAGTTTTACACATGAAATAGAAAAGTCAACACTAGCACAAGCATACCTGTCATAATCAAAAAGATTGTCATCGGCATCTCTTTGCTTTTTTTCCTTGTGGATATGAATGTCTGACTCATTTTTTCTGTGTCCCTGATGTCTTTAAGTAACAGGCACACGCAAGTATGCACACACATCATGTATACACAGAGCGAATCCCTCTAAAATATGCATACTCCATAATTTTTGGGTGGTTGTTGTCTTATGGGAAAAAAATTGTTATGTGTACCCATATTTTTTTCTCGTTCCTCAGCTAGGATTCCAAAGTTCACCAATGCAATGGTAAGGTTTTTGTGCATGTTGCTGTTTTTCCCCCAACATTAAGGTAGCTGCATTCTGACTTTAGGGATGCAATTGGGAATCACACACCAGTTTTGCCAGAACAGTCAGAAGGAATCAAACCTGGAACCTAACATTTGTTCAGCAGGTGACGTACCATCCTGCCACCTTCCTTCTCGCATCCCCATATGATAAAAAGAACATAATGCTTTACCTGTTGGGGATGCTCTGTAAAGCTAAAACGCCAGTAGGTTAGAGAATGGGGAGAGGCCCACTTAGTCCCTGTCACTTCTTGTAGAAACGCTCCGTTTGTGGCTCAAGCAGACAGGGTGTCGAGTGTAACATACATGTTGTGAAGTGTACACAATGCACACACACATACACACACAATCCTTGAAAATTACTATGCCTACTAACTTATCTCCTGCACAACAAATGATACTTTCATCATTATTGTGTACCTACTATGTTCTTGATTCCAGTGTATGTATAAATAATTGACCTGAACATTTGGTTAGTAAGTGCTCTATGGAATTTAATCTGGTTAATTGTGTGTGTGTGTTTTCATGATTGTGTGGGTGCAATGTTATTTGGATGTGATGAGTTTGGCAGGGTTTACGTACTGCTGATCTGTTCTTTATTCTGTGAAACAGAGATGGATCAGTGGATAAAGTGTATCTTTGGAAGGTGCTTAGAAAGTTCTTGATTTTTGTCAGTGAAGGTCTGTGTGAACCCTGTTTGGGAGCATTCATTTTTCTGTTTGTTGTTACCAACACCTTGATCATTTGCCAAAAAGAAAAAAAATAAATGTTATTGCCACAATGCTTTGCGAAATGGTGAGGTGTTTTTTTTCTGTGTGAAACATGTCGCCCACTCTTTCTGTCTCTCATTGCAGGGGGTGAACATCTCGTAGAAGAAATTTTTTATTTTTGTACTGTGTCTCAAAGTGCAAGATTCACACATATGTGACAGTGCATGAGAAAATGGAAAATAAATCACACAGCATGTTCCAGAGCTACAGTAAAAAGTCCTCACCAACCCTTAAAAAAGCAAATTTCTTTTTTATACCATTTTTAGCTTTTATAAGGCATTTTCTATATCTTCACAAAACAACAGCATAAAATACAGTCAGTTTCAATGTACATTTAGACATTTTTTAGGCCCACTTGAAAAAAAAAAAAAATCTGAAAACTTTACATTTGATATTCTGCAAAATATTGCCACTGATGAATATTTATGTTCAAATAAAAATAGAATCAAAACCAATACAGATATTCAAAATGTGTTTTATGCGTCTTTTTCACTGATTTCATTTGTGTGATGTGGCTGCAAAATCTTAAAACGTATTTTAAAAATTCCATTATGCCTGTTTTTCTTGTGTACTGTCACATATTATTGAGTTTCCAATAGTTCATTCCTTTGGAAGAATGGATGGTAACCACCCAACACCTTGACAATAGGAATTAACATCAGTGCTGACTCCACTCTCCCCACAAGTCCTTCGGATGAGACTTTAAACCGAGGCCCCGTGTGCAAACGCACGCAGAACATCCTGCGCACACATTAAGTCCTGTTCCGCTTTTCGTAAGAGTTGGCCATCGTGTGCCGGGGGAACAGATGACATTTACAAAACTGCATACACACGGTGACTGGATGTAAAAAAGCACAGGAGTGCTTATTCCATTATCCTCTATTTAAAAGAATAAATAACAATAGACATTTTTACTGGGCTTTACCCAGCCTACAACTCTGGCTGCCAGTCACCCAAAATGTACACTTTTGTCTCTATCATCACACCAGGGAATCACTTTGAAACCAAAAGTACACACTAGATGAGAAAATGGCTGTTAAAAATCCCCCCCCCCCCCACACAAAGCCACTTTCATGCAGCCATTCTTCAATTTCAGAAACACAACAGCCTTGAAACAGTATAAAAGCCATAATATCAAACTTCTGTAAAAAGACTTCAGTTCTCATTTAAATTAAATGCATGTCAATAAACTCGAGCTTCCTCCAAAGCAAAGACCTTGTCCTAAATTTATATTGGGTTATTCCAAAAATGGCGAAACCTGTTTATGCATGTATACAACTGGGGAAGGGAAAGGGAAGCAACTCAAATTGGTGACAACCACCATCATTATTCATTGTATTCATTACACAATCTGTTCCTGTACATTATATTAATTCACTTATTCTGATGTTTTGTCTGTTCATCTACAATTTAACACAAAAAGAGCGGGCCTGTTTAACTTGATGGGTGGACATGTGACCCTTGACCTTGTGCATGAAAGTCTGCATATTATAAGGAAATCTTACACAGCCATGAAAAACCCCATTCCACCTTTCAAGGAAGAGTAGACTATCATGTGCCTGTAGTTCATTGGAGGTAACATCGATTCTGACTGTCCTCCTGGAAACTCTTTTGATGAGACAACTGAGATTCTCTGCATAAGCACAGACAATGCACCTGGCATCTTTGTCACACAACTGTCTTTAATAGAAGAGTACTGCAGCTCTGTGTGGGGGGGGGGGGGGGGGGGGGGGGGGGGGGGGGGGCAATGGCAACGGCGACATTACAGCCAATTAGTTAAGACCATATGACTTCAATCCCATGGGTCGCGAAATAGTGGGTTCAAATCACGGTGGCATCTGATGAATTAACGGTGGGGAATTTTACAATCTCCAGGTCAAGTGCAGACCTGACAGTGGCTTAATTTATTTTTTGTATATATAATCAGAAATATACATGTTAAAGATCCTGTAATTTATATCAGTGTCCAGTGGGTTACCAAAACCCAAATATACATTCCTGAAGTTGGAATGTAGCTGCCTTCATGGTGGGTAGAAACTGTTGCTTATGCAAAAACCCCGCTATTGGTGAACCTCACAGTTCTAGATGAGGAACCCCCTTTACACCAATACACGATGTACAACGTGAAAAAGAAAAATTGTGCTTGGTTTAAGTTGCCTAACACAGACCACTGGTTTGAAGGAAATGAAAGGGGGACAGGATAGCCTAGTAGCTAAAGCACTGAGCACACAATCTCACAATGCAGGTTCGAACCACCATTGAGATGCCTGTTTGAGATCATTTTTTTCCCTTGAAGTTACCATTAGCACTGACTCTACTTCCCTAAATGTCCATTGATTTGATTGATTGATTCTTTTATATCGAGGATACTGGAATAAAGCCGCCGCTGTAGTCTAGTGGTTAGGGCGTTGGACTCGTATTCTAAAGGTTGCGGGTTCGATCCCAGCTTTCGGCTATGGCGTTGTGCCCTTGGAAAAGGCACTTTACTGCTATTTTCTCACCCCACCCAGGTGTAATAGGGGTACCGACCTTGTGTTCGGGGTTAACCCTGCGATAGACTGGCGTCCTATCCAGGGGGGAGTCCATGACTCTCAGTCGCTTAACGCCACAGAAACCGGGATAAGCACCGGCCTGATGAGCCTTAGGCTCGGGACAGACTTTAACTTTACATCCAGTCACCCGTGTGTATGCATTTTGTAAATGTCATCTGTTCCCACTGGCACACGATGGCATACTCTTACGAAAAGCGGAACAAGATTTAATGTGTACGCAAGTTGTTCTGCGTACGTTCGCACACGGGGCCTCGGTTTAAAGTCTCATCCGAAAGACTTTTAGGGAGAATGGAGTCAGTACTGATGTTAACTCCAGGAGAAAAATCTCCTCAGATGAGGCTATAAACCGGGATGCCATGTCAAAATGTGTGCAAAACATCTTGCACACACATTAAAATCTATTCTACCTCTGGAAGAGTAGGTCAGTAGGAATGGATGACAAAACGGAAAACATACACTCAGGTGTTGTGTTAGACACCATCCCTAAAGTTGAAATGCGGCTAATAATTTAGCCCCATTTCAACTTTGGGGAATAGTAGGCAAATTGAAATAATTGCATCTGCAAAATATCACTATTAGTAAACCTGATAACTCTGCTGAAGTACCAAAATAGGGGTGGGGGGTGGACAAAAATTCCGTTTTTTTGCTGGTTTGTTCAGGAACAAACTTGTTTCAAAGGTTTGACAACTTTTTCAGAGAGACTCTCAGGTAGCTCATCAGTGACTTTCAAGACTGGGGGCGTGGACAACTTGTGTATGTGATATCTGGTCAGATTATCCATTAAGTCATGTCGTGCCTTTTTCTTTTGCATTTTTAAAACAAGTTTGATGTAAAATAATTCATAAAAACTTCATAAGAGGACCATCTTTTCTGAAATTATCAGGAAACATCGTTCCATTCACTATTGTAATTGACAGTATTGTTGTGCTGTATTTATATTTTTAAGGCCATGCCATTATTTTTCCCAGGCACATCTGACGGTGTAATGCAAATGAAAGAAGAAGAGAAGATTTCCATTGTATTGAATTGTATATAACTTTCAGTCATAGTTGCTTTCTCTTTGAAATTTGGGCTGTTCTCTGCAAAAGCACGCATTGCCACGAAAGGAGCGCAACCGCTTTTCTGTTATTCTACTTGATTGCATGTGTATTTGTTTCCATCTGAAAGTAACTATTTTCTTAATCAATTTATTAGAAACGACAATCTTTCTGCTGTGGTTTTATCGTATATGTTGCACACATAAGCTTAGTCTATCATTTCACTCTCAAAACTAGCACTTACCGTGTAGGGGGGAGGGGGGCTAAAAGTTTGGATTTAAACAGGGATTGAGCCTGTGGCTTCTAAATTTTGCGACAGGTACTTTAAAAAGAGAGTGAAGGATCTGTAGACGACTGATCTACGAGATCATCAAAGGATGTACCTGATTGTGCAAAATAAGAAACTTCCCTGCTCTGACTTATTCATTCATTCATTTATTCTTTTATATCGAGGATAATGGAATGAACACTTATGTGCATTTTTTTACATCCAGTCCCCGTGTGTATGCAGTTTTGTAAATTTTGTCATCTGTTCCCACCGGCACACAATGGCCTACTCTTACGAAAAACGGAACGGGATTTAACGTGTATGCAAGATGTTCTGCGTGCGCTCGCACACGAGGCCTCGGTTTATAGTCTCATCGAAGGACTGAAATGACTCAAGCGCGATTTCTCCCTCTCGGCCAACTTAAGGATTAAATTTAATATAGCATTCACTTTAATTTTAAAATTTAGTTTGTCTGTTAGAGACGGCAACTGTTTTTTGCTTTTTTTTGTGTGTTTTTTTATTTTTTATTTTTATTTTTTAGAAACGGCAACTTAATACGACCAACAGCCAGAATGTCCCACCCTGTGTGGTTTTTGTAATGCTTGTGTGATCAACAGTGAGCATTTTCAACTCAGAGCAGTTTTGTGTATGTGTGTGTGCGTGTCTTCATGTTTTAAAGTCTATCCACTAACAAGTGATAGGTTTTTGTAACGTTTGTGTGATCAACAGCAAGCATTTTCAACTCAGAGCAGTTGTGTGTGTGTGTGTGTGTGTGTGTGTGTGTGTGTGTGGCGCGCGCGCGCGCGCGTGTCATGTTTAACGTCTATTCACTAACAAGTGATGTGTGTGTGTGGTGTGTGTGTGTGTGTGTGTGAAAATAATATATGTATGTGTGTTTGTGTTTGTTTGTGTGTGTGTGTGTGTGTGTGTGTGTGTGTGTGTGTGTGTGTGATCAACAGTTAGAATTTTAAAACCCATGTGGTTGTTTCTAAGTGTGAGTGTGTGTGTGTGTGTGTGTGGTGTATATTAAACTGGGTGTAGATTCAATTTTTCTTTAATGTTTCACAAACAAATCTTGGCTGGTGAGGCTGGTTTTACGGTCAAGTCGGTGGGTAGGACTTTCAGCTGCAAAATGCTCCTCTGCAAATTAGGCCTATCCATCGTATAGTGGACCGTTGAAGAGGCCGGAGGGGTGTAACATAGTGGATGGAGCGAATGGCAGGGAGAGAGGGCGGAGAGCATACCGGAAGCGCGAAATACGTCATCGAACGCAGTCACGTGACATTACCAAAAAATCTGTTCCAAACGTGCCGTGACTAGCTACTGGGAATAGAACAGCGTTTTGTCGTTGCCACAAGGAATACCCACTTCGACTGCATGGATTGTTGTCTGTTGCGAACAGGTGAGTAACCCCACAAATGTTTTGCTGGATGAATCAGCGTTGATTGTTGTGCTTAGCGGAAAGACTTGGGAGGGGAAAGAAATGCATTTGTATTGGTTGTGAACTTGTCGTCTGCGATGCACACACAGCGAGTGTCAAGTCCAGTCCAGTTCCGTGTGGCTGATTTCACATCTATTTTTGTGTCCCTAGTGTTGGCTTCCGTCAGAGATAGGCCAGTCTCTCATGCAGCATGCAGTTAGGACATTCGTAGACATTTTCAACAGGGAAACAATCAAGTTTTTGTCGAGAACCCAAGCACAATCCGTGGCGGATGACAGACCTGTTCAGAAGGTAAACGAGGGACAACTTTCGAGTTACGTAGTCTAGCGGGCGATATCGTACTGGGCTAGCCTATCGTTGAGGTATCAAGATGGCACAGGGACGGTGTGTGTACGTAGGATCAATCGGGAGGGTGTGACATTCCGCGGGTTACGTCCAGATGTCCCAGGAATGTTGTGTGTTTGTACCTCCCCAGTTCCAACTCCAGTCCCTAACCCACCCATCCGATCTATCGCGGCGATCGCCGATATTGTTCTGCCATAAAAATACGAGCTACGATCGCTGTTGGCTAGGGACTTGGATGTAAACAAAAAGATTCATCAACTCATGGTTATCAGTAACGTTTACTGTAGGAGCTGCTTGGTGTTGGTGGGTGGTCGACTGGTTCAGTCCCTATAATAATATTGGATTTAACTGGGATGTAATCAAAGAATAAAGTTAAAGTGTATGGAACTGGAAGGACCTGAACTGGGTTAAGACCATAAGATTAAGAACGAAAACTGATAAAAAAAAAACCCTCTACAAAGCTTGTTAAAGATCTGGTCTGTATGCTTGCTAATTCAGTAATTGAGATGGTGTGCTGCCAGGCAGAGCTCTTTTAAAGAACGGACTTACTATCAATCATGTATTATTTATGGAAATGATTTTAATGAAAACTATACATGTAAGTTAGTAATATTAGTAATAAGTAAGACACACATGTATACATTCACACACACACACACACACACACACACACACTCACACACACATGGACACACACACGGACACACACACACGGACACACGCACACGCACACACACACACACAGACACTCACACACACACACACACACACACACACACACACACACACACACACACACACACACACACACACGGACACACACACACACACACACACACTTGGACACACACACACACACACACACTTGGACACACACACACACACATACACACACATTTGTGCACATTCAATGATACACACAGATACATGCATGCATGCACACACACACACACACACACACACACACACACACACACACACACACACACACACACACATATATGCACACACACACACACTCCTTGATATAAAAAGACTAAAAACAAAACACATACACACACAGTGACACGTTGTGCGCGAACATGCGCACTGGTGCACACACACACACACACACACACACACACACCACACACTCACGCACGCACACACATACACACGCACATGCACACACTTACACACACACACACACTTACACACACATACACACACTCACATACACACACACACTCACACACACCACACCACACACACACATACACACACACACACACACACACACACACACACACACACACACACACACACACACACACACACACACAGTACACTAATTGAACTCTTACTGGTCAGTGACAGTATGACTGTGAGTATTATCAATATATATTACTTTTTTATTAGTGCATTTTCACTTTGTAAAAAAAACAACACACATGTACACACCTCTTGTCCAAGAGGATTTTTCATCTGGAGTTGAAACCAGTGCTGATTCGACCCCCCCCCCCCCCAAAGTCTCTTGGATGAAATTATAAACAGAGGTCCTGTTTGTGAATGCACGCAGAACTGAGAACATCTTGCACACATGTTTAAAACCAGTTCTGCTTTATGGAAGAATCCTGGGCCATTGCGTGCCGGTTGGAATGGATGACAAAATTTACAAAACTGCATACACATGGGGACTGGATGTAAAGCTCATGAGTGCTTATTTCGTTATCCTTGAAATAGAATAATAAATGATAATAACACGCATGCATGCGCGCGCACACACACAGTCACACACACATACACACACATACACACACATACACACATGTATATACATGTATACACACACATCCACTGACAGAGTATAAATTAAATTATCAATCATACAAAGGGACACTTGTGAACACACACCAACATATTGAGTCATTAATTAAATATAAACTTGTAAACATTAAATGATAACATGTATGTAGTGATGTACATAATTTATTGATTTAACATCAAAAGAGATACAGATCTAGGCAAACACAGAGTACCAGACAGAAATTCCAGACTGACAGGTACTGAGATTGGTACAATACACTGTAAACAAATGTGCACTCTCATTTTTTGGACAAAGAGGCTTTCATGTAATGATGTATCATTTGTATTATATATACAGGGTTCGCGATAACCGGTAATTGTCGGTATTTTACCGATTGTAAACAGGGAATACCGAAAATTTTCGAAGCAGCCGGTACCGCGTACCGGTTCTGTTTGCCTTGTGACCGATTAGATTTCTGTCTAAAAAAAAAAAGTCTGAAGTGACGTTTTCTGACAGTCTGTCATGGGCCTGTGCTGTGCTTACCGCACCTACCCCTTTCCACCCCCTTCCGACGAACATCTTTAGCGCCAGCCTCATTATTAGCCTAGCACGCAGAACAGCAAGCTTTACTGTGAAAGAATAAAGCTTGCGCTATTCTCGGCATGACAGCGACTTCCATCACATTGAGTAAATGGGGCCTAGATTTATTTAGTCTGTATTCTTTTAATCTTTTATATCGAGGATAATGGAATAAGCACTCCTGTGCTTTTTCACATCCAGTCCCGTGTGTATGCAGTTTTGTAAATGTAATCCGTTCCCACCGGCACACGATGGCCTGCTCTTACCAAAAGCGAAAAGCGAGGGTCTATGACTATGAATTTGCGCGTTGCTTTGAGAGAGAAGAGTCGAAAACAAAATCTGAATTGAACAAAGATCTAGGCCTAGATGAGCGCCAAGCATAGAAACAAGAAAGAAGAATATAAGTCACACGAATGATGCCATGCAAAACAACAGACTAACACGGACAGTGGCACAGGCGCTAGAAAAAAAATCGTATTTCCTTCGTGGCTTCCTGCCCAAGAAGCGAGTGGCAGCAAGCAGCACGGCAGTCAAAGTCTGAGAGATTCGCGTTCAATTTAGATTTTGTTTTGCTGCCCAAAAATCCCCCCTCCCCCACCCCCTCACTGATTTGTTCACAGTATGTACCGGATTTTATTTTCTGGGGACCGATTTTGGGGGAGTTGGTCAAGATGTCTCTGAAATGGCAACTGGCAGTACCGGTTTTAAAAAATCCTAGTGCGAACCCTGATATAATATGTATATTATATGCACACACACATAATGACACACACATGGTGACACGCACACAGTCACACACACACACACACACACACACACACACACACACACACACACACACATACACACACACACACACACACACACACACACACACACACACACACACGCGCGATGGGATGGGATAGCCTAGTGGTCAGAACATTGCGCTCGCAGTTTGACGACCCAAGTTCGATTCCTGTTCGAGGGGATTTTTCCCTGGAGTTAACATCAGTGCTGACTCCACTTTCCCCAAAAGTCTTTCGGATGAGACTGTAAACCGAGGCTCCGTGTGCGAACGCACGCAGAACATCTTGCACTCTTGTTAAATCCTGTTTTGCTTTTCTAATGAGTAGGCCATTGTGTGCCGGTGGGAACAGATAAGATTGTAAAAACTGCATACACACGGGGACTGGATGTAAAAAAAGCACATGAGTGCTTTTTTTCATTATCCTCAATATAAAAGAATAAAATAAAATAAATAAAA
This sequence comes from Stramonita haemastoma, assembly GCA_030674155.1. Lineage (NCBI taxonomy): Eukaryota > Metazoa > Mollusca > Gastropoda > Neogastropoda > Muricidae > Stramonita > Stramonita haemastoma. Next base: position 28,011,417 of record CM060324.1, on the reverse strand, counting down.
ATAAACACTACACACACACACACACACACACACACACACACACACACACACACACACACACACACTGACTCACTGACTCACTCACTGTCTCACTCACATGCACACAGTGCACACATACATCAGAACACACACACACCACACACGCAGGCGTGCACACGCACACACACACACACACACACACACAACACACACACACACACACACTGGGTTTAGTAGGCCATTGTGTGCCGGTGGGAACAGATAAGATTGTAAAAACTGCATACACACGGGGACTGGATGTAAAAAAAGCACATGAGTGCTTTTTTTCATTATCCTCAATATAAAAGAATAAAATAAAATAAATAAAAATAAACACTACACACACACACACACACACACACACACACACACACACACACACACACACACACACACACACACACACTGACTCACTGACTCACTCACTGTCTCACTCACATGCACACAGTGCACACATACATCAGAACACACACACACCACACACGCAGGCATGCACACACACACACACACACACACACACACACACACACACACACACACACACACACACACACACACACACACATTGTATACACAGTTTCTTTCTCTCTTGTTTGTAAATTTTGTGCATTGTGACACCACTCTGACACTGACAGAGGAAAATACTGGGTTTAGGTCATGAATACAATCCGATTCACTCAGTGAATGACCTCAGCTAACAAATGAGACTTGTTCAGTCAGCATTGTTACATGGTTCAGAATTAATGAATGGATTGTGGAATGTGCACCCTTTGACTGGAAACGTGCGGCTTATGTCACATGATCATAGTAAAGTGGAAGAGGAAGAGGATGGGTGGGAGAGTGTGTGACCTTGTGAGCACTGGCCAATTTCATGATTTGATTGTGTTAATCACTTAATGTGCAGTTGCAGTTCTGCTCATTTGCTAAAATTAGTCTACTGGGAATGATAAGACTAAGTAATAGTGAAAATAAGTATTTAAACAAACAAACAAACAAAAAAATATATATAATATATTAAGACATGTAAAGTGATGGTACTGCTTAAAATGCTTTCTAAAATTAGGTGACTTGGAAGTGGTAAATTATAAGTTAGTTTTCAAAAGGAAAAAGTTAATGGAAACTTGTTGACATTTATGGAAGAGCTGTGTGCATAGTCTTGCAGTGAATGGTGGCAATATGCACAGTGGATCAAGCTGGTTTTTGTGGTTGCTTGTTTGCCTTAGCTTTAGGTGGGTTTATAGTCTTGTCTTCGTTGTTTGTTTGCAAGCTTTGGTTTCAGGTGGGCGTTGTCTTGCCTTCATTGCTTCATAGTTTGTTTGCTGTGTCTTCAGAAAGACCTGAATGTTGAGATAGACTAATTTACTAATTTAGAGCAGTGGTTAGAGTGTCAAGAGTTGTAGTTAGACTGTTAACTGAAGGCATGATTTGAATCTCCACCGAGGTGTTTGCCAGAGGGGATTTTCCCGCAAAAGTCAACATTTGTTCTGACTCCTTTTCTTTGAAAATCCTTTAGTTGAGGTAGTGCAAGTGGTGAACACTGTGCTCACTGTATCATGTTAAACTTCCTGCAGTTATTGAAGAGTAGGCCAGCTATGGCATGTGGAATGTATGAATGAACATACCCAGCATGCATCTGGCTATCAGGAGAGGGATGGGCTCCAGTAGGTTGAACTTGCCGATAAGTATGACACTGCTGACATGAGGTAGAAGCCAATTGAAGGTAGATTGGCATGCAGGGCTTGCAGGTTCACCTGACCAGTTTTCTTCATATCAATGAAACAGGTTTAAAATCTATTTAATGAAATTCCTGATGCATGAAAATGTGCCTTGATACTTCATAAAAATTTTTTGGGTACCTCCCCCCCGAACTACCCAACCCTCTGTCATTTGTCAGTTTTGAGTACGTAGTAAGTATTATCAAATATAGGTAATCTTAGTTTTTTGTTGTTGTTTTGTTTTTGTTTTTTAAATGAATCTTTCCATCCCTGCTTCTCACACAAAATGAAAACTAAACAAAATGAAGTAGAAGAAGCCAAAACAAAAAAATACCATTTTGGATTTTGTCTAGAAAGCTGAAATTAGAGTGGAAAAACTATGACAAAAATCAGTATTTTAAAAATCAAACTTTTTTTTCTGATAAACTGGGAATATGCTTCATTGCTTGTGATACAGAACTTTGCAAATGAAAATGTGTTAACTTAGTCTTGTTTACTAGCAGATGGGCTATATGCCTATAGTTGTATCTCACTACTAGTCTACCTGAATAACAGGAAGTAGTGAATACACATGTATATTATGGTTCTATTTGTATTCCTAAAATTAGTCTCAATAAGATCAAGAGAACACCCCCCCCAAAAAAAAAAAAAAAAAGAAAAAAAAAAAAAAAGGAAGAAAGTCTAAACAATAGCAAAAAAAGCAACCACCCCCCCACAAACCCCAACCCAGAAAAAATATTAACTTAGTTATTAATCATATCTGTATTAATATTAATTTCCCCACTGAAATATAAAGAACATCTCTTTTCATTTCCTTGGTCCTACCAGACCTTTCTGTTCAAATTTAGCTTAGATGTGGCTGAAGAAAGTTTTTGTTAGAACTATGATAAACTATAGTTCACTATCCAAAGCCAAGTACTTCAGATGCTTTGCATCATTACAATATCAGTCCTGGCTTGGGCATGCTTCCTCCCAATGCCTTTTGCTTACACAGGTGCAAGCAAACCAAATGATTGACTCCTGCCTTTTCTGAGTGTTCTGTTTGGTATGTGCAAGCAGACTTGTACACTTGTAGAGCTCTCTAACCTAGGCAAGAGACAGAGTAAGTGGCTTCTGCCACCACTTTGTGTATATCCTGTCTATAGATGCAGCACTGTTAGAGAGAAGCAGGGACCCCAGGCATCCTGTGTGTGTGTGTGTGTGTGTGTGCCCCTGCTAGCGGGGATGTTTATGCTTGTGGCAGTGAGCTGTAGTTGAGCAAGGTCAGTGCTGTTGTTTATAAACACCTGTGTGCTCCTAAATTCTTTTGTCAGTCTGTGTCCTGGTGGGTGGCAAGTAGGGGAAAGGAGGAGGGGGGGAGGCTTCAGTTCCCCAGTACAGTACTGTAGTGGCTTTTTATGCTGTGGCTGCTCTTGCATGCTTCCCATTATTTTAGGTCTTTTTCCTGGGAGTAAACTCAGAGAAATTATCTATTTGTGAAATTATATATTTCAAGAGTATTTCATTCAAAGGCAAAACTCGATAGGTATGCTTGTACAAGGGTAAGTCCTATAGAATTTGAAACCTTTTGAATAGGATCATTAGAGAACTAAGTGTTTGCTTCATCTCCTGGTTTTCAATCAGCTTCAGTCAGAAATTGTTAAAAGTTCTAAAAACAGTAATCGATGATATCATTGATTAACAATAGCAATAATAATAATAATAATAATAATAATAATGCATGGAATCTATAGCACTATATCTTGCAAAAAAACAAATCAGAGCGCTTGCATTTGACCTACACAATAACACAAGCAGTCAATAACAATTAATATAATTTTAGCATGCACACACATGCGCACGCACACACATGCACACACACACATGCACACACACACATGGGCGCACGTATACACTTATAAAGGCTATACACTTTGGCAGGTACACTTTGGCAGGGTGAAAGGGATAAATCAGATCATGAAGGCATGGACAGATAAGAGATGGAAACAGAAGGCGAAAATCTTAGGTTTGAAATAAGAATGTCTTGAGGTTAGATTTAAAAGTGTCATAAGAAGGCTTTTGGCGAATGGAGAGAGGGAGGTCATTCCAGTTTGATGGACCAGAAATAGAGAAAGAGCGGTGGCCAACGGTAGATAGGTTGAATATATAAGGACAAAGTATCTGCAGCCGAGCAGAGGGAACGAGAAGGTGTGTACAAAGTTCTACAAGTCAAGACATTCACAGAGGTAGGAGGGTGCAGTTTTGTGGAGACATTTTGAATAAATCATCACCATCATCCCCCCCCTCCACACACACATTACCTGCACCAATGACCATAAACCAACTCAGAATGAAAAAAAGGACCAAAGGTGCAGAAGCTTAGAAAATAAAAAAATAAACAGATTTATTTTTTGTTTGTTTCTCAGCTAGAGATGTGAGGTTCAGCAATGGATAAATCTATATTTTGTGTGTTACATGCAACCCTTTTTGCCCAGCTTTCTGACTTCTGGGATGTTCTAAAACCCACTGAATGCTGACATGGATAACACTTTATTAAATATTAACAGTATCATGAATTTATCTTTTGCATGTGTGTTATATATGACACAAATAGAATTAAGGCACCGGCAGGTCTGCATGGGAAGTTGACTTGGGAGATCGTAAAAATTCCCACCCTTAGTTAATACACCAGACACCGCTGAGATTCGAACCCATAACTTCAAGGACACATGGGATTGAAGTCAAACACTTGAAACAGTCTAGATACAACAAGGCTATAGCATCTTTTGAATAAACTGATCATTTGATTTCTGACTGTAAGTGTAACATGATGTATAAATTTATAAGGAAAGTTTTTAAAATGGTAATTTGTGAGTGGGTACATTGTTTTCTTTATTTTTGAAAAAAACAGCTGCTGGCTGAGCTATCAGTTGATGAACAATCAGAACATGGCATCTTAATATGCAGACTCTCCTTTTCTAAGCTTTGGCAACATTAAGAAATTCAAGATGTATACTCTGTTTCATTATATTTGAAACGCTGCATTTATCCCAAATTCCCAGATGGTTAAGAAAGTTAAATATCATTATATGTGCTGTATCGAGTTCAAAGACTTGCTTCACACAAAAGTGGGTTGCTCAGGTCAAAGATAGTAACAGCTCTCTTGGCTCAGATTCTGTGAATGCCTGTATTTAATTTGTGTTTAATTGCTCAGTGGAAATTTGCTCAGGGCAAGCATTGCAAAGAGAGGCCAAGCAGAGCAAAGTTGTAACTGAAACTAACTAGTGAAAGAAGAGCGTGAGGCAGAGGCCAGCAGGTCTCTCAGTGACACATACAGAGGGAAGGAAAGAATACCAGCCCTGAGGAGACTTGACCCACAAAACAAACATTTGGAGGGGAAGGCTATGGCCTCTACTGAAGCCCACACTGAGAAGGAATCCTGCCTTTATTGTCACCATGACTGGCGTGAGTTGCTGTAACTTAGTTCTTGCAGTAAATCTAATTGACAATCTAGAGTGTTGAAAGAGCATGTCATATTCTGATATTGCTGTGAGAAAGAGCATAATTTATCATTTTATGTCATGCGTAATGCAACATGAGAAAAAGCATGTCCCTAAAGAGAAAGAGCATGTTAAATCACTGCAGTTAACATTACTAATACTATTAATACTAATAGTATTATTAGTAAAGTTCTTTTCAGTGTTCATATTGCTTATGTGTGTTTGATCAGTGGTGGTTGTTACCATACTTAGGACATCACCCAATTTTTGTTTTGCAGACTTTTCTTTTGTGTGAGTTGTGTGTGTGTGTGTGTGTGTGTGTGTGTGTGTGTGTGTGTGTGTGTGTGTGTGTGTGTGTGTGTGTGTGTGTGTGTGTGGGTAACTGGTAAACTTGTATTGCAGTTAGTATGTAACATGTCACTGTTACAGTGTTAGTGCTGTCAGTGTCACTGTTGCAAGTGTTGGTGCTGTATTAGAACTTAGCTTGTGTGAGTGAGTCAGAAATTAATAAGGGTGAAGATTGTTATTTGGTCTGAGCGTGATTCAGGTTTGAGTGTGATATAATGTCAATGATGTTATAACTTCTACACATGCTCTGTAGACATCTTGTCTATAAGATTAAGAGACATTGCTGTGTTTTCCCAAGAACACAGAAAAATACATGTTTAAAGTTCTGAATTTATTAGTAAAAAGCAACTTTTTGTATATATGCATATATATATATATATATATATATATATATATATATATATATTAATATATATATATATATATATATATATAATATATATAAAATTTCTCTTAGTTTTGTTGTGGGAAAACTGACTGAATCAGACTGAAGGATTGTAGTTAACAAGACGTTTGGTTATGAGATTCATGGTGAGTTAATGAAGTATCAAATTATATGATGGTCATCTTTTTTTTTTTTGTTACGATCATGTTCTCAGTCTGAAGGCGTGCTGATAGTGATACTTGTTCCTGTGTGGTGACTCTTATTGTAGGAGAGACAGATTAAATGATATCTTACTTCTTACCATTCACCAACAGAAGAAGGAAAAAAAGGAGTGCTTACTTAATGACACTGAAAGTCACATTGATTTAGTGCTAGTACACAGTAGTAGTTACTAGTACAGCCACTTTAAAATATATATTAAGGATTGGACAGTTGATAGCAATACCCAAAAGTCGTTGATGATAACAAAGGTTCCTGTGATAACATTTAATCTTGTCTCATCTTTGAAAGCCTTACAAGTTACAAGGGAAAGATGATAGTTAACACTTGAGTGGGACATTGTCTGAGCAATTTGATCATCAACATTGCAATAATGCCTTTTTTGCTTGCCACTGCTCTTCTTTTTGTTAAATCTGTCTGCAAAAGTAGTACTTACACACGTTACAGTTTTACTGAACATTACAGTGTTAGTATTGTATGACATATGATATTGATGGATAGTACTGTCTCCAGCTTATTATTATTATTTTTTACATCAAAGCCTAAAAATGGCAAGGCAGTACAATAAAGCAAACAAACAGTATTTACTCATCAACCGTAATGAAACGGTATACAGTAAACCAGTAAATGATAACAGTCTGCACTTTACCCAAACCAGTTCCTCTCATTCCATCAAAATCTATCATCTTTCAGCCTGTAATTAATAAAGTCTGCTACCACCCCCACCCCTCACTCCCCCCTAAGCCCATGTCAGTTCTTTCTGTTGTCCTCTCTCTCTCCCCTTCCACCCTCCTTCTCCCCTCCCACTCTACTTCAACCATCTACACTGCAGTGTTATGTTGAGCACTGACAGAGACAGAGAGAAGCCAGGTGGTTCTGCTTGACTGCAAGTGCACTGGAGCGCTCTGTCACTGACAGCATGCAGTCTGACAGGAGGGTGAGGGTGAGGGAGGATCGGGCACTGTGTGTCAATGGCATTTCTCTTCACAGAGATGGTATGTGGAGGTGGGTAAGGGTCAGAGGGGTGGAGAGAAATCACAATCAGTTTCTCTTTTTAATCATGGTGATGTGATGTAATTCATTCTGCAGCATTGCTAGGTTGGTTGAAGAGAGGAATGTGTACTCCATGCACCCGTGCATGCATGCATGCGTGCATATGATATATATTTTTAATAAATTATTCTTTTATTTTGAGGATAATGGAATAAGTACTCATGTGCTTTTTTACATCCTGTCCCTGTGTGTATGCAGTTTGGTTAATTTTGTCATCCATTCCCACCAGCACTTAATGACCTGCTCTTCAAAAAGCGGAACAGGTTTTTATGTGTAGACAAGATGTTCTTTGTGTGTTCTCACACAGGACCTTAATACACTATAGTCTCATCTGAAGGACTTATGGCGGGGAGTGGAGTCAGCACTGATGTTAACTCCAGGGGAAAGTGTTCTGTGAATGGCATTTGAACCTCTGTGTGTGTGTGTGTGTGTGTGTGTGTGTGTGTGTGTGTGTGTGTGTGTGTGTGTGTGATGTGTGTGACTGAGTGTGACTGAGTGTGACTGAGTGTGTGACTAAGTGTGTGACTGTGTATTTGTGTGTACATGTGCTGTACTCATGGGCGTTTAATGTCTGTGTCTGTGTCTGTGTGTCTGTGTTTGGTGGAAGGGTGTGCTAGAAATAGAGTTTTTAGATCCAGTTGGATGAGAGAGAAGGCAGCCTTGTTGGAAAAACTTGAAGAAGTCATGTGGAAATGCTTAATGACTGACTGTTGCCTGCAGCTTCAAAGTTGAAGCAAAGGGTATCCAGAGATAAGAAAGCTTGATGCAAAGAGCATCTGTTTGTGGAAGGGCTATACTACACAGTGCCTTCTTTCTTTTTCTTGAATTGATGATAACTTCATTCATTCAACATAGCAGACTGCATTTTTGGACTGCTTTTTTCTTTTTAATTCTATTGAAGAAGACTGCACCTTTTTCTGTTTTCTGTGTTTTTTTGTTTGTTTTGTTTTTTTGTGTGGTGTGTGTGTGTGTGTGGTGTGTGTGTGTGTGTGTGTGTGTGTGTGTGTGTGTGTGTGTGTGTGTGTCAAAGTCAAAGTCAAAGTCAAATAATTTTTATTTACAGATGGTACATTGAGTAAGCAAAACACTTGCTTTTTTTCATCAAGCCATCTACGAAAGAAAATTATGTACAAAAATGGAAAAAGGAAAAAAAAAATGACATCAACAACTATTACAGCAATAAAGAGAACTGAAATGATGATAATCTACAAAAACTAGCAAACTAGCCAACTACACACACCTTAATGAAGATTTTAGCATATCAATATCAATATGTAAACATTGCAATATTCAAAATACATACATACTAATAAACACTTGTTATCGACCAATCACTCACCCATGCCTGCTATTACATTTTAGATACCAATGTGAAACATACACACACACATACACAAATTCACACACAAACACACACACACACACACACACACACACACACACACACACACACACACCACACACACACACACACACACACACACACACACACACCGCACAAATAACATATACAAACATCGTATATACATGCAAACATATACACATGCGTGCGTAAGTGCACTGGTGCATTATTCTGTGCGATGTCATATAATCATTACAACAAACTTGCATTGAAAATCATAACAGTAAAAAATCTGAGTGAATAGTACAAAAATACCCAGTGGTGAAAAAGTAAAATTTACAAGTCATTTTCAACACTGTTATTCATGAGATAAATTTTTAAGTGTCTTTTAAATTGGGTTTTGCTTGTAGTACTTTTTAGATCAATTGAAAGATTATTCCATAAATGGCTACCCAAATACAAAAAACTTGACCTTGTAGAGATCATTTCTGGGTCTTGGAAACATTAGCAAATGAGTATGCCAGTGCTGATTTATTTTGAAGGATTGTTAATCTTTGGAGGAGCATTTCCATTTATAACATTATGCATGCATACAGCTTTGTTGAAAAAAAGTCTTTTACGAAAGGTCAGTATGTTCATTTACTTGTAATCAAAAACAGTCAATGAGCTTGACTTTAACAGAACCAGCTTAAGTGCTCTTTTATATAAACGGTGGATAAATTTCAAATTTGTTTCACTGCATTTGTCCCATAATGTTGATGCATAGTCAACAATAGGCAAAACATGGCCACAAGAGAAGAGTTTACGGGAATGGTTGTCGAGAAAGTTCTTTATCTTAGATAGCTGAAGTAACCTGTTAGAGAGACGTTTTCCCAGAGACAACATGTGATCCGTCCAAGTCAAGTTCTTGTCAATAGTAATACCTAGTATTTTATGAGAATCCACTTCTTCAATTAATCGTTTGTCAATAAACAAGGGTTTAAAACTGGATTTCATTTTTTGTCTTTTCTGCCTAGCTGAAATATACATGCATTTTGCTTTTTGAGCATTTAAAGACATATGATTTAACTGTGTCCATCCAAGAAATTAGTCTGTCAATGTTATCCTGTAGTTTGTTGGCTAACGTATTAGGATCAGAGTCACTGCAGAACAGAGATGTATCATCAGCAAACATTTCACATTGACAATTTACAAAGCAGGGTAAGTCGTTTACATATGGAAAACAGTAGGGGACTGAGCACTGACCCTTGTGGTATGCCATGTCTAACGGCTACTAAATCTGAGGTTTGATCATTAACTACTCCTTTTTTTCTGATAAAACTATGGAGCATTGGGCAATCAATATAGTGGAGGTGAAATGTCATGGGTTTTATGGGTTAGATAAGGTATTCTGAATTGCCACCTCATGAGAGAACAGATAGTTTTAGTCTCTTTACCTTTATATGTGTGGTGGAAGGGAGTGAGGGAGGGAGTGGATAGGAGGTGGGGGTTATGGTTCCTTAGACTGTTTCAGGAAGATGGATTTATTAGGTGGGAGAAGTTTCATGGACCATGTAGATCATTGAAGGTTCCATCTGCTCTCCTGTGGGGAAATGCCCTGGTGAACGCCTGGGTCCTACCGGTGAGTAAATTTATGACAGTGCAATCCATAACCTCTGGTGACAAAAGGATTGATCAATAGAGGTTGACCTTAAGTACCAGAGGCCACTACAGTCTGGAGATGACCATTACATGATTCACAGGTATCATAAATAACTTGAGATTGGTTGGCATGGAAGGCCTAAGAAAGGACAGATTGACAAACAGTGAATAGTGATATTGATGGTGGAGTTTAAGACAACTTCTTCCACTGTCTAGTTGACCAGTGTCATAAAGGAGAGGAGGGGGGGGGGGGGGGTTAGCATTGAGCCATGTCACCCATCATTTCATATAAGTTCAAAGTAAAATTTCATTTGTATCATTTTAGGCAGCAATCTTACACAGTTGAATTCAGGCAGAGGCTGAGCCCATCTTTTCCCAGGTAACAAAAGCTATGCTGAATAATAAAATTGTATAGACTTTAAAGTATAATGGTCTTGTTAGGTTAATGTCAGGTCATAAGTTTGACTCCCTGACCACTAGGCTTTCTGTCCCATATTCTATGAATTTCTTTTTTTCTCAACATATAAATTTATACAACTATAGTATAAATACTGTACTAGACTCTATTGGCAGACCTGGCTCATTACTCTCACAGTTAAAGCATTACAGTGCAATTTGGTCAATGATCAAGGAGGTAATTAAATTGTTAACTTAGATGGTCCTGTGTTTTAGATAGCTTTCTTATAATTTATATGCATAATAATATATATCTGTCTTTGGGAATGGTGGTTTTTTTCATCGCTTTTTTACAATGTGAATGGTAATTAAGGATAGATATTATATATAGTATAGACTGTAATTTTAGTCTTTTACTGATGTTATATCAGCTGGTCTGTTGTTTTAGTGTTGTCATTCATTAAGACTGTCCTCATGGAGATTTCGGAGGCTTTTCAAATGAAGATAATCTATCTATGGCATCCTCCATCTCTTAGGAATTTTGTGCTGGAAAGGTCTTCTTTTTGTTGTCGCTGATAGAAAGAGAGGGGGAAAATAAGATGGACACTGAGACAAACATAGAGTATTGGATGTGCAGAGAGACAAACATATATATATTCTAGTAATATTATATAAAATGTGTAGAGGCCAAGAGGATTGGGGGGGGGGGGGGGGGGGGGGGGGAGAAGAGAAGTCACAGATAGACAGACCCATATCAGTGAGTGGTGTGCAGAGGCCAAATGGGTCAAGAAAGATGGATGGACAGGCAGACAATGAGTTAGTGCCACACCCACAGGGTGTAGAGGCCAGTGAGTCAGGGGAGAGACAGAGGGATGGACAGACAATGAGTTAGTGCCACAGGGTGTATAGAGGCCAAGGAGTCAGGGGAGAGACAGAGGGATGGACAGACAATGAGTTAGTGCCACATACATGGTGTACAGAGGCCAGTGAGTCAGGGGAGAGACAGAGGGATGGACAGACAATGAGTTAGTGCCACAGGGTGTACAGAGGCCGGTGGGTCAGAGTGCAGGAGAGAGAGACAGACTCAGACAGACAGACAGACAGACACAGACTCAGGCACACACACATGTATACATGTATACATATATGTGCGTATACATACATGTATACATACACATAAACAACACACACCACACACACACACACACACACACACACACACACACACACACACACACACACACACACGCACTCACACACACACAGTGACACACTCACACACACACACACACACACACACACACACACACACACACACACACACACACACACACACACACACACACACACACTTCTAAGTTGTATACACACATGCACACAACACACACGTATACACACACACACACACACACACACACACACACACACACACACACACACACACACACACACACACACACAAGTAGAGAGTGAAGAAGTGCAATGGGTTGTGCGGTACTGAGGCCATTGCTTCAGGAGATAGAGATTGCTGAGTGAACTAATGCCAGGCTGTGTGCAAAGGTTGCATGGACAGGCAAGCAGGAGCACGGCCTGACAAACACACTACAGAGAGAGGCAGACACACAGACCACCAGGCACATGATATGAGAGAGAAAAGGGAGAGGGAGGGGGAGGAGAGAGAGAGAGAGAGAGAGAGAGAGAGAGAGAGAGAGAGAGAGAGAGAGAGAGAGGCAGGCAAGCAGATGCAGAGACAGACATAAGAGACGAATAGAAAATAGAATATTAGCGAGTGAACCAGTGCCACAGGGTGTGCAAAGGCCAAATGGGTCATGGCAGACAGGACTACAGACAGGCAGTACACTACAGGCAGGAGCAAGGCTTGGCAGTGTGCCGGCACTAATTAGCACGGAATAGTAGAAAAGAAGTCATGGTTTGCAAACCTCTGTGGCATGTGCTTACTCAGTCATACTTCCTTCTATATATTATACCCCCCCTTGTCCTACCACCACCACTACACATAATGAGATCCAGTCTGGTGTGGATGAACTTGTCCACATCCTGGTAGTGTGATTTGATTGTGTGGATGTCAGCTTACTCATTGTTGCAGTGTGTGTGTTCGTGTGTGTGTGTGTGTGTGTGTGTGTGTGTGTGTGTGTGTGTGTGTGTGTGTGTGTGTGTGTGTGTGTATTGTGGGGGGGGGGGAGGAGGGGGAGAGAGGAGAGAGAGAGAGAGAGAGAGAGAGAGAGAGGAGGGAGAGAGAGAGAGAGAGAGAGAGAATCAAAATTATGGTAGTGCTTGATCACATGTGTTAAAAAGAAATAAGTTCCTAATCTCCATGGGGAATACAGATTTTGTAGTATATTAAAACATCTGTGTTAAATCACCATAATGACAATCTATTTTGTGCCTAGTACATTTGACAGGATTCAGATATAGCCCAATTTTATACATGGAGAAACAACAGTACTGAGCTTAAAAAAAAGGGAATCAGTGGTACATGGTGTAAAAACATTCTCAGAAATGACACATAATCACCTGCTTCAGACTTGTAAAGCAGACAGGAGTACCCAAGACGAAGAAACTGCAGCCCATTAGTTGCATTGATTTGGAGCAAGGATGAGATACTGGACTCGACTGGTAGTTCAGCTTGTTGGTACCAAGAGGGACCTATTAGATGAGAGACAATTGTGAAGTTTTTTCTTTTTGCAGTGTAGACACTGTCAGAGCGAAACTCGAGAGCAGGCGACATCAGTGTTAAAAGAAACGAAAATAGACAATTGGCAATGATTATTCAGAGAGAGGAGAGAGAGAGAGAGAGAAGAGAGAGAAGAGAGAGATTCCTCCTCCTCCCCTCCCCTCAAAAAAGAAAAAAGGTACAATGCCAACAGACAGCTTTTTTGTTTTTTCTTGTTCTTCCTGTCTTCTAACAGGCAGTATGGCAGCAGGCTACTGACAGGCTGCTTTTGCTGTGCCAGGCATAGAGGCAGTACTTCTTTTACTACCCCCCCCCCCCCTTCCCCTGTGCTATTTTCTTTTGCTTATTGCATAAATGGAAAGAGGCAACACACTGTTGCTGCGACAGTGCATTCTTAGGAAGCAGCACTGGGGAGAAGCAAAATGAAGGGAAAAGAGTAATTGTAGTGGACACAGTGGCCTAGGCTAAAGGCTAATGTAATAAAGTCGGTGGCATCATATCTTTTTTTTTCTTTTTGTCTACCCTGCCCCTCAAAACCCTCCTCCCTCCTTTTTCTGTTTTTTCCCATCAACCATAAAGTGATACAAGGAGGGGGGAAGCCAGTTGGGGGGGGGGGGGGGGGGGGGGGGGGAGTGTCTGGGGAGGGAATCCAGCTGGTATGTCTGCAAGAGCCATCCACTAGCAAAAGAGTTTGAAGTGAAAAAGCAGCAGGGGTCACAAGGTCATTGTCCTCACCGTCCTTGGTTGTGTTTTTTTCCTTCTCTATCTCATGGTACTAGCAAAAATCTTGTATGACATGTATTCAGTGGTAGTTAATTGCAGACGGGTACTTTTCTCAGATTTGCAAACTTTAAAATTGATAAAAAATGTGATCTGAGAATTGTGAGAGAGTAGGGTATCCCACTAATACCAGAACATGTTTTTCAATAAAGGTCAAAGTCCCTATTGAAGGGAGAACAAACAAAAAAAATTTTTTTTTGGAGAGAGAGAGAGAGAGAGAGAGAGAGAGAGAGAGAGAGAGAGAGAGAGAGAGAGAACTACATGTATTGTAAATTATTAGAAATTCAGTTATGAAGATTTTGATATGGTGGACAAAATATTTCTTGAGAATATATTAGCTGACAGGGTATACCTTTTTTTCCCTTTGTTCCTTGGCTAGAGTTCAACTTCTGAGGTTCACCAATGGTGATATTTTGCATTATATGTTACCATTTTTGCCATTAAGGTAGATGCATTCTGACTTTTGAAATGAAGCCTAAAATATGACACAAATATAATATAATATAAATTATATATTGCTTGTGTTAATATTTGTCATCCATTCCTTCTGGCATGTAATAATGTATTGGTCTTCTTGTGAAGGGGAAATAGGTATTTTAACATGTGCACAAGATGTTATGGGTGCGTTTGTTCACTCAGGACCTCAGTTTACTGTCTGATTAGGAGAAGGATTTTCAGGGGAGTGGGGTCAATACTGATGTTAACTCCAGTGGAAAAATCCCCCTCAAACGGGTGCCTCAGTGGTGGCTTGAACTCAGGGCCATCAGATCGTGAGCTGAGCACTTTAACCACTAGGTTTTTTTTTTTTGTTTTTTGTTTTTTATCTCACCCTTTATTATCATTTTATTAGTATTTTGTAAATGAGCCATTTTGTGAAAGAAGAAAATAGGAGTTTATACTATAGCTGACAGCTATGATGGTTATATATAATCATTAAAGCAAGATAGAGCTGTCTTGAGACAAGTGTCTAGGAGCATATTTTTGTATAGGGAGTGAGATGAAGTCATACAGATGACGTCAGAGGACAAAAACCAACTGGCAGTGATCTTTGCTGAGAGAGGCAAAAAGCAGAAAATGGCAGCAGCACACAACACTGACATTCATTCACTACTGGAGGCTCTTCTGTCTCTTCACTTGCCATAGGGGGTGGCATTTTTACCTCCCGAAGCTATTTTCTCACTTTCCCATCCCATATATAATATGAATAGAAACTTGCTGAAGGGAAGGAGACCCATGACTTTTCTGTTGCTCTGACACTGTATGAAATTCATGTGTGTCGATGGGGGATAGGGACTGACTGCGCTGGGAGTTGTATTTTAAGGTTGTTGGCACCAGATCTTTTGTGCCCTTTTCCCACCAAGAAGCACACACAGATACAGACTCGCATGTTTACACTCACACCACACACACACACACACACACACACACACACACAACACACACACACACACACACACACACACACACACACACACACACACACACACCACACCACACACTCTCCACACACACACACACACAACGCACGCACGCACGCACACACACCCCCCCACACACAAAATACATACACAACCCCCCCCCCCCCCACACACACACACCAGACCAAAGCAAGACAAAATACACACAAACCACAGAAAATAGCATAACAACAAACCATCTAAACAAAAACAAACAAACAAAAGACCTATTCCCCCAACCTGCCACCTTGTCTGCCCCTTTCCTAGCATTTTTCAAATTTATGGAATGATGGCATAAGAAAGAAAGGAGAGAGAGAGGAGAGAGAGAGAGAGAGAGAGAGAGAGAGAGAGAGAGAGAGAGAGAGAGAGAGAGAGAGAGATGAAATGAAATGAAATCAATTGAAATGAAATAAAATTGAAAATGGTTTTATTGAGCATCAGCCTTGGGCCTCTATTCAAAACGAAGTTGGAGATAGGAGAGTGGATGTGCATACATGTAAATAACGAATTTGTATAATATTTCCAAATAAAGCAAAAATACACACCACACTCAACTCTGCTAGAGCTTAGTTTACAATGAAAGCAGAGAGAGAGAGAGAGAGGAGAGAGAGAGAGAGAGAGAGATGGGGAGAGAGAGAGGAGAGAGAGAGAGAGAGAGAGTTGAGTTGGCAGGTCTGCTGGGAAAAGCACTCACCTCACCAGCAGGACACAACAGAGGAAGGGGGGGGGGGGGATGGGAATTCACAGGTTCACTGACCTCCCATTCTTTTTGTTGCCACTCTGTGTCGGTTTCAGTCATCAGTCTTTTAAGCTGAACACCCCCCTCCCCCGCCCTCTTTTCTCACACCACACTGGCACACACAAACTCCATTTTCCTCTTACTTTACTCCCCCTCTCCCCCCCAAAAAAAAAAAAAGGACCCCCCCCCCCCAACAACCACCACCACCACTACTACCACATCTCTCCATCTTGACCATCAGGGGAGTGCAGGGCATTTCTCCTCTGTTGGAAATTATAGCGAGGGGAGGTGAGAGGAGAACAGGGGACGGAGATGAGAAGGAAGAAGGAATGGATGGCTTCCATTCAACTTTCAAGGCAAAGACTGTGTCATGTGTGTGTGTGCATGCGCCTGTGCGTATGTGTGTGCATGTGTGTGTGTGTGTGTGTATATATATGTGTGTGTGTGTGTGTGTGTGTGTGTGTGTGTGTGTGTGTGTGTGTGTGTGTGTGTGTGTGTGTGTGTGAAAGAGAGAGGCGGGTAAGTGAGCTGTGTGTGTGTGTGTGTGTGTGTGTGTGTGTGTGTGTGTGTGTGTGTGTGTGTGTGTGTGTGACACATCATATGTTTAATCATTGCAGTATCTTCTGCATTTTTTTTCTCTCAAAAATGTCACCAGTAAGGCAAGGCACTGATTGCAGACTTCTGTAATGTAATACAAACATATGATTTCTGAAATAACGAGCAGTAATTGATCTGTCGATTGGTTAATTATGCTAGTGATACTGGTACAAGATAGGGGGACATTCAAAAGCATGGATAGAACCTTCTTTCCTGGAGAGTGAAGAGTTAGGCTACTGCCTTTAATTAAGTGATGGAGCTCTGTGTGGCACTGTGTGTGTACATGTGTGTGTGTGTGTGTTCAAATTCATTTAACGTCTTTTCACAAATTGTGATATTAGACGGGAAGGGGGGGGGGGGGGGAGTAGGTGGGTGTATGAGTGTCAGAAAAAGAGGGTGTGGTTGGCAATGTATGGGATAAAGAATTTCAGGGAGTCAATACTTGCTAAGTAAAAAAAAAAAAAAAATAAAAAATAAAAACCACCCCTTTTTGTCACTAACCTATTGAACCTCAAAGCAAAAACGGGAAATGCAGTTCTAACAAACTCTAACAAAATCAGTAATTCCAATGAAAAATATAACTAAATAGTTACTTAATTTCACATAAGAAAACACAAAATACCCCTCCCAGAAAAAGAATGGGAATACCCAAAAATAACTGCGAAAAATCAGCTACAATCAGCAACATCTCCTAGCCCTCGCCCCCGTGTGTGTGTTGTGTGTGTGTGTGTGTGTGGTGTGTGTGTGTGTGTGTGTGTGTGTGTGTGTGTGGACAAAACTCTATGAATTAGTAATGAATTGCTCATTCAGGAAAATGTATTATCCTGTCATACTCATAGTGATCTATATATATATATATTATATATTTTTTTATATATATATATATATATATATATATATATATATATATATATATATATATATATATATATATATATATTATATTGGATGCTGTGCATGAAAGAAAAACAGTTTGGACTGGTACATTTTTAGTTTTCTTCTTGGCTTTTATTCATTTGTCACCCCCTCCCCTCTGGTGGTGTTTGTTACTTATATTTTTTGTTATTATTCTATGAATATGTTACTGTTAAGTGAGAGGAAGGGAAGAGCTATATAATACTTTTTACTGTGTTTTTAGAAAGGAATAACAGATCTATGGTATTTAGTTAATGTCAGTAGCAAAACAAATCTTGCAATAAAATGCAAAAGTACAAATTTTATAAGTAATGTTAACCAATTGATAACAGCAGAAAGGAAAATAAACAAGCAAACAATTGGATCAAGATACAAACGTCTAATAAACCAATAACCAATCAGCCAACAGACTAACCAAAAGGAAAAAAAAATCATTTTGTGCATGAGATTGAGTGAACCAGCAAGACATGCATACATGCACGTCCATTTATAATGTTTTGATAGAGGGATCTTTAGCTGAACTGACTGTTTACTTTTATTCCAGTTAGCGTTGAAGCTGACAAAATGTAGACCTGTTTATGAATGAACATTAATTCTTCGTCAGTTCATGATAGTCATACAAGAAGCCTTGTGTGTGTGAGTATACACCTCCGCGTGTGTGTGTGTGTGTGTGTGTGTGTGTGTGTGTGTGTGTGTGTGTGTGTGTGTGTGTGTGTGTTTACTTCAAAAAGTAGTTGTTGAATATGACTATTTGTCTTGTTGATCAGTTACTCATTTTACTCTTGACTATTATTATACTGTCCCTTTATGTTGTGTTTTCACATATTCTCGGCAGTTCTGTATTGTACAGTAGTCAAACACCCCACAAGGAACCTGTGTATATTTAAACGAATCATCCAAATATCATAGCTGATTCATAAAACAGGATCAGTGGAGAACAGTGGTTGCTGTGATTGTAGGGAATGCACAGTTAGAACAGGGGCTAAGCATCTTTATTCTATTTTCAAATTCAGATTCTGCCTTCTCATAAAGATGACCCACTGCCTTCAAGATATCCAACACTGGATGATACATAACAAGTTACAACTAAATGCAGATAAAACTGAAGCCATGCTTGTAGGCACCAAACACAAACTTTCTTCCATTTCAACAATTTCAATAGAATTCAGTAATACGTCAGTTCCGCTATCCACTTCTGTGAAGTATCTAGGGCTTGTCATCGACAACACACTCTCCATGCAAAAACTTATCACCCAGACCTGTCAGTCATGCTACTATAAACTATGGTGTATTAATGCAATTCGAAAGTACCTGTCCACTGATGCAACATCCAAACTTGTCACTTCTCTTATTCTTTCACATCTGGACTATTGCAGTTCTCTTTTGGCCAGTTTGCCTGCATCATCTATCCACTCACTTCAACTTATAAATTTTACAAAACTCTGCAGCTCGACTGGTTCTCAGGAAGAAAAAATCTGAGTGCATAACCTCTCTATTGCAATCTCTCCACTGCCTGCCTGTACCACAGAGAGTAAATTACAAGATCAGTACCCTCTATTACAAATCATGAAATGTCTCCACAAAACTGCACCCTCCTACCTCTGTGAATGTCTTCACTTGTACACACTGTCTCATTCTCTCTGCTGGGCTGCAGATACTTTGTCCTTAAGAATACCTAGATTCAACCTATCTACTGTTGGCCACCGCTCTTTCTCTATTTCTGGTCCATCGATCTGGAATGACCTCCTTCTCTCCCTCTGGCAAAAGCCTACTTATGAAACTTTTAAATCCATCCTCAAGACACTCTTATTTCAAACCCAAGGTTTTCGCCTTCTGTTTCCATCTCCTATCTGTCCCTGCCTTCAACATCTGAAATCCCCTTTACCCTGCCAAAGTGTATATAACCTTTATAAGTGTGTGCACGCACGCGTGTGTGTGTGCGTGTGCGCAGGTGTGGGTGTGCGTGTCTGTGTACATTTGAACTTGCTAAAACAATTAATTGTCATTGATTGCTTGTGTGCTGTATAGGTCAAATGCAAGCACTTTGATTGTTTTTTTGCAAGATATAGCGCTATAGAAATTCCATGTATTATTAGTTAACTTTTTTTTTTAATCACAAAATCCAAGCATGTTTTTATGTTTTCTTGCCACTTCAGCTCATACAAAGCTATCTTAAGTGTTTTGTTATATTGTTTCACTCATATGTAATAATAAAAAAAAAAAATCTTGTATACTGATACAGTGACTTTGTGCCTGCCGTTGCTGCTATTGTGTGATCATTGATTTGTCATAAATGGCTGTTCCTTGTTGTCTAGAATACACAGCAGGAGAGAAACACGCGCTCACGGGCACACAGACACACAGCCACACAGACACACACACACAGACACACAGACACACAGACACACACACACACACACACACACACACCACACACACACACACACACACACACACACACACACACACACACACACACACGCAGCCCTAGCTGGCTATAGTGTTTTAAGGATAGGCAATAGATCTTAAGTTTTAGGTGTGCAACAGCTGGTACTAGCAGTAGCACAGTAACAGCAGCAGTGTTGTGACTATTGATTCAGGCAGGGAATTCCCTTCTGGTGGTAACCAGGACTTCTTTTCATGATGTGACTAACAACTTATCAGTGTTACTAATGATAGTAACTTGTGTAAGGAAGGCTGCACCTAAATGGAACAGTGATCCATAGGATTTTGTTGCGCTACAGCCAGGTTATGAAATTTTAATCAGTATGCCCAATTGGCAAAATTTCCTTGGTGATTGGTTTAAAAAGATAGAGTTCATCATTGATTAAAGTTTAAAACTATACCTTGAAAAACAGTTTAAAAAAAAAAGGTGAAGGGAAATAAATGAATTTGTCTTTACAGTCTTTTGTTTGCAAATCAAAAGAAGTGGAGACAGTGTACACAAAACTGTTCATGTAAATGGATTTTTAAAAATTTCATGTAGAAAAAGGCACAGAAAATGAAAAATGCACGTGAATGCGATTCAGTTTCTAGATCATATGTATTCAGTAAGGCTCTTGCACCTCACAATTTAAAGGTTTTGAATGGCAAACTAACACCCAAAGATGGGGATGATGTCAAAACACATTGATCACCAAAGTACATGTGTACACATGTGTTTTTCAAATTTTATCATCTGTTCCTACTGGTGCGCGATGGCCTACTCATCTGAAAGATAAAATAGGTTTTAGATAACATGTGTGCAAGATGTTCTACATGTGTTTGTACACATGAGACTTTGGTTTATAGTCTCATCTGAAAGACTAACTGATGTTAGTCCTCTTGAATGGGTGTCTTGGTGGTGGCTTGAACCCAGGCCATCACTAATCAGATCACAAGCACAACGCTCAAACCACTAGGCTATCCTGTCTTCATTTGGAGTGATAACTTTCATCATATCCCTCCAATGACGAAACCTTGTGATTCCACAGAGTTTGAGGACTGATCAATTGATGCAAATTAATTCCAGGCAATATTTCATATGATGGAAGGGGAAGGACATTGGAAACAGGTCTCTTGTGTGACGGCATAAATGGCCATTTCTTTATAATCATTGGCATGTCTCCATGATACTACTGGTCTGAAGAATTTTGCATTTTAAATGAGGCCAGATTAAATCTTGCCAGGTATAAATGCCTCGGAACATTTAAAAACAACAACTGAAGTTGATGATACTGCTGATGATATAGATGTCCAGGGCTTTGAGTTTTAGCCTGTGTGACTCACCGATCTTTATCATAGTTTGTTTCCTTCTATTCCATAGTGACATATTCTTGTTGAGATATTCCAGCTCAAGAGATAAGAAAGAGAGAGATCTATTTATAAATAGATAACAGGCAAGAGAAATTCAAATGGCTGATCAATACTTTTAGAAATAAGTTAACTTTGTTAAGTACTCAAAAGTGAAAGAATCTTGACTGTGAGTATGATGTCTATTAGTTAAATGAGTTACGCCATTATCTTAACTCTGAAAAGGAGCTAGAAAAACTCACTGTGCCTCAGGTGGGACTGGAACCCACGATCTTGCAGCCAGTAGTCGAGCTGGTCTACAGGTTTAACTATCACACCAAGACAACTCGTGTCCAGTGTCATGCAGCCCAGATATAAACCAATGAAGCTAGCGTGCATGCATCAGTGGATTGTACGCTATGTATACGGAGAGGGGCTGGACTGTGGCTGGTAGACCCTGGTGTCAGTTGTGTTCAACTAAGCATGGGGTAAGAAGTGTAAGGTACTAAAGTACTTTGCATTAATTATGGGACAGTAGAGTAAGGGTTCACACTGCAGAAGCCAATGACCCTGAGTGATAGAAAGCTTGGAGCAGGGGAAGCAGTGGGTGTTTTGTACAGGTGGAATTTTTTTGTTTCGTATTTCAGTCTGCCTGGACACTGCATAATCACACAATGTACTAAATGGACTCAGAATATATCTATTTTTAACACATGGAGTGATTGGATTCATGGCTAGTCACCCGTGAAATTTTATTGCTGCTGTGTATAGCATGTATGGTGGACGTTTGACCTTATCAATATTATGGTAGTAAGTGGAGCGGGTCGGAGAGCAGTCGTAATGGCTTGTTGGTGTGGTATTGACTTTCCTGTACAGGTAGAGAGGGAGCTTTTAGGGTGATCATAAATTGTGAAAAAGCTGCTCTCTATAGAGAGCTCTGTATTGGCTTGAAGTAGTGGCACTGGGAGTGTTCATGGATGATGCTGGTAGTGGTAGCATAGTGTGGGGTTCAGAGTGAGAGTGTGCATGTTCATGAATATGAGTTGGGATTGGCTGTGAAATGTGTGTGTGTGTGTGTGTGTGTGTGTGTGTGTGTTGTGTGTGTGTGTGTGTGTCTGTGTGTGTGTGTGTCACTGTGTGTGTGTGTGTCACTGTGTGTGTGTGTGTCACTGTGTGTGTGTGTGTGTGTGTGTGTGTGTGTTTTACCTGAAAATAGATGAGATAAAGATGTGGATAAACAACAGATCTGTTATTCTTATCCTAAACAAACTCCCACGCACATTAGCCTGATTAGGCCTCTGAGCGATAACCACAGTACCCATTGACCTAGGGTTCAGGGGACTGAAACATTGAAAGATGAACGTCCTTACCTTTAGCTGTGAAAGTGGTATGCACTTGCAAGAAGTGATTGGTTTACTTTTGTTCTGGTGTTCCTATTTCACAGTTGATCAGTGGCTATACACCCTAACCAGGACAGAAAAAAGATAGATGATATTGTGAAGACATGCATCAGGTATGGGTCTCGACTATTCTGAAACTACTCTGACCCTCAGCTCTGCTGTAAAAAGCAATTCTGCTTTTGTGTTAGCAGCACGTAACATTAGCTAACATAGACAGATTTGTTTTTTTTGTATTAGGCCTATCACTGGTATGTGGTTACCTACAGATGCAAGAGATCATCAGAAGAATTGGAAGGAGAGGGGAGAATCAGGTTTTCAGAGTTGAAGAACAAAGTTGGTATCCATGAATGAACCTGTAATCAATGCCATTTTCATGTATGCAAGACTAACTCATTTTTTGTAAATAGTCAGTATAAAGCATTTGGAGCATACTAGAAAAGTCTAAGACTAACCCATTTTTGAAACAGTTTTACCTTTAAGTGTAAAGTATTAATTTAAAAGTGTACTGGAAAAGTCATACATAAATTTAGACTAACCCATCTTCCAAACAATCTTTTTAGCATTCCAGAAACGTATTGAGAGCACATCAGAGATCTTATAATTTCATTAGATCAGCAGTCACTTGACACTATCTACTTGACACTATGCACTTGACACTGTGCACTTGACACTGTGCACTTGGCACTATCCACTTGACATCCACTTGACACTGTCCAGTCCTTGAAAGAGAGGAAGTTAGTAACATTACCGAACTGCATCAAGACGCGGATCTTATGAAAGGGCAGTCAGTCAGAAAGTTTTGCTTTAAATGTGAAGTCTTTCCTGATGTGTGTGGTTTTCAGACATTGAATAATCAAGAATATCACTCATGCACACACACACACACACACACAGACCACAGACACACAGACACACAGACACACACACACACACAACAACACACACACACACACACACACACACACACACACACACACGAAAGTTCTTTCTTCCATGAAATAATGTTTTCTCCCTCGCAATATAAGGAGTGGTCAGGTCAGTCCCTGTAAATTCATGTAGGCCTAGTATAGTAGAGAGAGGCCACGCAAAGGCAAAAAGTCAACCTGGACTGACCAGAAAAAGGCGTCGGCTAACTAGTTTAAAGCTATAAAAGTATAAAGGCGATTGTGAATGGAGTACAGAGGCACAGACACGGACAACTTTGTCAAGGCAAGCCGTCGTAGTGGTACTAGCCTACCCCCCCCCCCCCCCCCCCCCCCTTTCACAAGCCTGGCTGACTTGCGGGGGAGGAGGAGTGGTATGGTAGGTGTGGTATGGATGGTATCTAACATTCCAGGCCCCGCTGTTCATTGTTGACACAGACCCTGAGAGGAGAGCCAGGCATTCCGATTGTTGTAGTGTGTGGCTGTACTGGCCTGCCGGTTGTAGCTCTGTTCAGCCTGCGCCCTGTAGCGTGCGTATACTGTGTACGTTGAGTACAAACTCTCGGCCTCTAGGCTAGGGCATAGGCCTAGCTTAGGCCTACCGGTCACAGCAGTCGCTCGAGGTGTTGGCCCAGCGCAGACTAGCTGATCCCCCCCCCCCCCCCCCCCCAGTTCCCATTGTTAGATTTTGTCCCTCCCTTTCCTCTTGTCCACTTGAGATGGTACGACTACCCTCAACATGTATTGAATGGAATGGTTTCAAGAATGTTATTTTTGAGCACAGATGGTGTCTGTTCCGAGTCTGTTCTGTTTTGGACCTTTCTTTAGGGGGTTGGGGAGGCGACCTTTCGGTTGTTCATGTTGGTATGTTCAGCATGCATATGTGCATGTACGTATGCATGGCATGTGATGTAGGCAGAATGTGTACCTATCTGTCCCTATATGCCTTGTTCCGGCACTCTTAACACAGCACTCGCACACACCCACACACACACACACACACACACACACACACACACACACACACACACACACACACACACACACACACACACACACACACACACAACAGCAAAAAAACACCACACCACCCCACACCCACCCTACCCTACCCCACCAC